>OZ007564.1:69077429-69677429 GCA_963931875.1 Pollenia griseotomentosa | reverse complement strand
CGATCAAAATGGTTTTAATTCCTGTCGAGTTTGTTTCGGCTTTTTTAAATCAAATTGTCCTTACTTTGGAGAAGCAAATTTCGAAATTACTTCAACTTCTGATGGGAATTGATTTCTGAGGCCTGCCACAATAACAAAATAAAGCTCTTACAGTGATATAAAGTAATTTTCATAAAGCTTTGAGGCGGGCCATTGTTAGAATCTTCATTGAAGCTATGTTTTTTAGAATTTGAACTTATTGAAATTACCAAAATGGTGGGTCAAATTTAAAATTGAGTTCCTATTAATGAAAACTTAAGTACATTTTTGAAAACTTTTTAGGAAACCCAAAAATTAAACCATATTTTTAAAATTCAAAACAGAAATATATAATACAAAGAAAGGTTTTAAGTACACTGAGGCGGGCCAAACTAAAAACATACTTGTAAAAATCTCTTTTCTTTAGTTTAATCTAAAAAAAAATAATTTAATGATCAAAATTTAAAATAATCAAAAGAAATAAAGTATCAGCTTAACATATAAGCAATTTGTGAGGCGGGCCAAGTTTTAAAATTATTATAATTTAAGTAACGAAACAATTTTGTGTTTGAAAATAAGATTTCTTACAGAGTTATGGTAAACATTTTGAATATAAGCAAGCAGTTCGAAGGCCAAAATATAATTTAATACTAAAACTTTTGATTTCTGGAAGAAATAATGCATACATTTTATATAAAAGCAGCTTGTCAGGCGGGCCATTGCAAAAAAATTTCAAAAAGAATACAGTCTTGTATTTCAAAACTAGATTTTTTGCATGAAATAACGTACAAATTTTAGTATAAGGCAAATCTAAGTTTGACCATGTTTAAAAATCCAGTAAATTTAATACTTTAATTAAAATATTTTTTTTTTTATTTATATAATTTTTAAAGTTGGCCCGCCTCAGATTGTGCATATACTAAATTTTTATAGTATGTTTATGACGGAAAACTTATTTTGAAATACCAAACTATATTTTAATTTAAATTTTTAAACATGACACGATTTAGGAATCGCGTAAATCGAAAATTTTATGTTTCTTTTAAGAGTGGAGCTGACAATATCATCATATGAAATAATAACCACTTAATGAAACAACTGATTTAATAAGGAAAAAAATGCTATTTTTCACTTATGACGTTTTTGCAGCAAATGAGCGATATGTTAAACGTAAGCTCTATTTTTTAAAAACATCTTAATTTCTAAATAAAATATAAATTTTAAATATTAAACGATATTCTTATTTTAATTTTCAAACATGGCCCGGCCCGCCTCACAATTCGCTTATTTGTGAAATTAATGCAATAATTCTTTACTTAATACTTCAATGTAAATTTTTATATAAATGCATGGTTGCTTTATGCTTATAAAAGTTCAATGAACTAAATTTATAAAACAAATTTAATATGGTCCGCCTAAGAACTTGCTTTTATATAAAATCTGCTCTAATTTTCTTAATTTCATTTAGAAACCATACATTGTTTCGAAGACTCTTAAAAGCTTATTAAGTAATCAAATACAAATTATGTCTATTTCTAAACAAAATCTTATAGATCTTTTTCTTAACTAATGGCCACATGCTTTTAACAAACACAGTTTCAGAAAAATATATTCCCAGCATTTTTTAAAGAGGAAAACATAAAAATACAGAAAAAAAGAAACAAAAGAATTTCAAATAAAATAAATTAAAGTACTTGAAAACCATTAAACGACCTTTAAAATGAAAAAAAAAAAAAAAAATATAAAAAAAATTTTAAATTTAAGTTTTCATAAAAAATATAAATAACCACAAAATCCAACTAAAAACTTTTAACGGAAAATTAATTTGTTGAGAACAAGTTCATTCATAGATGTTGAGGAAGGCTGTACTTATAGGGAAACAACAAGAGAAGAAACTCTTTTTTAAGTGTCGCAATTATTACACGAAAAGGAAACACATTTTCCCATATGATCACCTCTAACAAAACTATTTTTTACGAAAAATGTTTAAGCATATTATGGTTATTTTTATTATTATTGTTGTCAATGGCAACCATGTTATGGCTAAATAAAACTAGTTTTAACAAATTTCTTATTGTCACTGGCAACCATATTATTGTTAAATTAGTCATTCAGCTAGAAGCCAGAAGCATATGATGGTTGCCTCCGAACATTTCATGGTTAATAATCAAAAATAATTACTGGTATATAAATTATTGTTTTTTTATGGTTCTCAAGCAAAAATAATAAAGGGTGTTTTAATTAAAGTGTCACAACTATGAGTTGGCATCAATGCTTTATTTGAGCACCCATTTAACAGCTGATAGTTGCTTTTTGTTTAGTTTGCTTTGAAATTTCATTATGAATGGCTTACACCACAGCAACGAGTGAAAATTTTTGAAATTTTTAATCAAAACAATTCGGCGAATGGGTACATTTGTTTGATATTGATTTTGAATTTCACTTTTTCTATTCCCAGGAAACGGAGCAAAAAAAAATCTTATTCCCGGGAATCCCGGGATTCTTTGAACAAAACAATGATTTCATTGAATGAGTTCAAGACAAAAGTTTATACTTTTTTAAAAAAATATACACATATACAACAGTCTAAAGAAATTAGCGCTATAAATTCCACAGACCACCAAAACAAAACTAAATAAATTGTTACATTCATGTGTAAATGCATATATTTACTTATTTTTTTTTTTTTGGAGATCACGAATTATTAAAACTTATTAATATTTAGTAGTTGTTATTAATAGCAACTTGGTACAATTAATTTTCTTTTAAGAAATTCTATTCTATTTCTTATCCTTGCTGATATGTATATTGCTTTCGTACTCTCGCTTTCTACAGACGTTGGTTTTATAGTAAGAAGCTCATCATACAAAGGTTATAAATTTGTTGGCCTGTTACCCGTGACTTCATAGACATCAAATTATTTTTTTAAGATATTTTCAGATATAGCGTTTTCAAGGTGTTCTTTAACCCTTTTACATGTAGAGGGAATAATTTTCCCACCAACTTTTCTTCATTGGTAAGGTAATTGATCAGTCGCAGTTGTTTTTTTTTTTTTTTGATTTGGCAACATTAATTGACAGGAATAAAGTATGTTTTCTTAACATTGTATGTGACAGATATTTTTTTCGAGACGGGTCTTCTGTAAATTGAAAACAGGTGTTTTTGCACCTGCGAACGAAATCGGTATATATCTTCGAAATCTCGTGGTGATATATGGTAAGTTCTTCTACGTTTTATTGATTTATATTTAATATCTTAGAAAAGAGACATAAATTTTTCTTATCTTCCACATTGTTTTCCTTGTGGGATTTTTCTTGGTGGGAAGAATATTCCCTCTAACCATGTTTGTTATTTTTTTACACTAGATGGTGGAGGCAGAGGGAATATATTTACCACCAATCAAAAACTAAAAAAAAAAATTTTTTTATTTTATATTTTTAGTCATCAATAGTAACCCTAAATCAAAACCAGATTTTATTGATCCTATTCCGGTCGCTATGACCGTTAAAGGGTTAAATATATTGTAGATAGTTCATCATCTGGTGTTGGTGATGATGTATCGTGAACATTTTTCTTTTTTACTTCAAGAAGCTTTTTAGACATTTCATCAGCAATTAAAAAGACCGTTGATTTATTGGCGTAGAAAAAATAGTTTGATTTGTAGGTAGTTTTTAGTCATTTTAGTAAAGAATATACATATTGTTATTGCTCGTTTTTGAGTTTAAAATTTCAAAAATTTAACTTGAAACTCCCGAAAATTCCCGGAAAAAATTTCCCGGGATTAATTTAAAAAAATGTCCCGGGATTCCCGGGAATTCTTTCCCACGTAGAAACTCTTATTTCAATTCAAAATTTATTTTCCGCTGAAGCCCATTTCTGGTTGAATAGTTTCGTAAATAAGCAGAATTGTCGCATTTTGGAGTGAGGAGAAGCCACTTTTGTCGAAACACTATTACATCCACAGAAAATTACCGTTTTGTGCGCTTTATGGGCTGACAAAGTCATTGGCCCATATGTCTTCAAAAACGATAATGGTCAGAATGCGAAAAGTGGTTGAAAATTGGTTTTAAAGCAGGGATTTCCATTTCTTTGCACAATTGTGCACACCAATACTAACACATATTTTTATGCTCTTCAATTCAGTCGTCGATGTGACTTCGACAAGTGTACATGGCTAGCGGATGCTATGTTATTTTGTTTCAGCTTAACACTCAAAAAATATTGTGCGGTCAAAAATGCTTTTGGTAACATCCAATGCCTTGCGTGCAATATTTATTTTCTATGAATTTTTAAAACACAAAAATCTTATTTCTTTTTACAAATTGTTTGATAAGATATTTGAAACTGATTTAGAGTCAGTTGTGTTATACAACTTATAAAATAACAACTTAAAAAATATATTACTATCATTTTTCTGCGGCTGTAAATAAATGCATTCTCTCAATTTTCTTACTCTCTGGTTATCACTAACACACAACCAAAAAGTTTTTGGAAATCCCTGTTTTAAAGATTGCGCCTTCTACGCGCCAGCCGTGACGGCCACATGGCAGAAATCATATTTAAACATTATTTTCATAAAATGTTCTTTCCAATAATTGTTTTATTATGATTTAAACTTGTGTCACTCTATAAAAAACACACTTTATGTTCCTTTTTGTCAAGAGAAAAGTGTTAGGATTGAAAAACAATTGAACAATTTTAAGTTGCAAATATAATGTTATTATTTTCAACCATAATGTGCTTGCAGGTAGCCATAATATGATTGTGGCTTGATCTTGATCGTTGACTAATTTAACCATTATATGGCTGTCGGTGACAATATGGTTCCTGGTGACAATATGGTTACTAAAACCATAATATAATGAAAAAGTTTTCGTTACACAATAGTTTTGTTGAAAGGGATCATATCAAAAATTATGTTTTTTTAAAGTTTCGATGTGTTTTTTTCTCTTTCTGTTCTAGTCATTTTCTATGGGTCTTGTATTCACTATTTAGTGATTAGAATGAATGGCGCGGGGAAAGAGTAAAAGCTGAAGTAGTCATATAAACAAGTCAAGACAATTTTTTTTTTTTTAAATTTTACCCAAAAAAATGCGACATTGTCTGATGTTTACCAAGATCCATAAAAAAGAACATTTGCTTAACAAAATGTTTACATATGTTATCTTCAAGTGACCACCAATTTCTAGAAACCAACTTTATTTATGCTTAAAAAAAAAAATTCAACATTTGTTGTTGTCCCCCACAAAAAAAAATAATTTTTTTTTTAAGCAAATAAATATCTTGACAAAAACTGTAGAAAAAAGCATCTATAAAATCCATAAATATTTACTTGATGACAGTTTTAATAACATTTGAAAACATTTGTCTCTGATGCAACCAAATCCATTTATAAAAAAAATATTAAACAAAAAAACCCCAAGCACATCTTAAAGCAAATAAAAAGTAAAAATAAAATCAACTGATAAGAACTTTAATTTTATTTTTTTTTTCAAATGAGTTCTTTTCAAATTCTATTTCCATTTCAAATTTGTCTAGAGAGAAAAAAATCTTTATCTGTTTTGGGTTCGAATTTCAGTTACAATAAGTATCCATCTAAAAAGTTTTCTATCTTTTCGGTGTGTGTCAGAATGTGTGAAACTATGAACATATGTATATTGTTTTTGTTGTGTTGTATTTTTTTTTTTTTTTTTTGTGAATTGTCAGCCATGGAGATTTTTATGTTAATGAGACATTTCTTAAGTGAAAAAATGCATGTTATAAGTCTTTTTTCCTTTCATACATTGTATAGAGATACCAGCAATTGAGTTCACTTAAGATTTGAATCATACAAAGAGACAACAACAAAAATTTTGGGGAAGTAAAAAAAGAACCTAAGATTATACGATAGTAAAACGAGAGGTTCTTTATATTAATCGTTTGTGTTAATTTCAGAACAAGGTTATATAACAAAAGTATTCTAAGATTTTATTTAAAAAGTATCGAAATTTTGTATTGATTTTAATAATAATACACTCAAAAGAAAAATCAATCCATCTGTACTGAAATCAATCCGAAGCGGTGTTAATAGTACGTTGAGTACGGATTTTCTTAAATCAAGTACAGAAAGATTGACTCAAGTACGGAACTTCAATCGCAAAATACTTAACTTATCCATATTTAATTCCGAATTCGTACTTGAAATAATCGGAAAATGAGATTTAAGTAAAACTAAGATTGAATCAATCTCAAAATGCAATTAATTTAAGAATTATAAAGATGATTCAATCGCGAATTCGTACTTGAAATAAACCAAAAGTGAAATCAGGAGGAGAATTTTATTACGATTAATTTCATTCTACACCATACAGAATACAATTATAAAACACCAGCATCATTCCCGAGTGTTGTTCTTTCTGTGTACAATAAGAAACCATTTAATGTTAAGTGCCAGGCGGGCCTAACTTAAAATTTAGAAAACATTTTATCAGCCTACAATAATAATTTTGATAAAGTATGTTTTTTCGAAGCCGGATAAAACATAGGAAAAGGTAAGCTGTCAAACGAACTGTCATACTGCGTTCACTTCTTGCCATTTATACTAACTATGTTCACACTTGGGTTTTAAACACGTTTAAGCAAAATGTTGGTTTAACTAATCAAAGCCGTTCAGATTACATTTGAGATGATGACAGTTGATTAAGAAACAAATTAATATTTCTTTAAAGTATTAAAAATGTATAAAAATAATTTAATAAGTTTTCAGAAGATAAGTTTAAACATATTCATGATTAAATTGTGAAAATTTATGAATTATTTAATAATAAATAAAAACGTAAAGAAGTAATCGTGGTCGGTTGTACACGTGAGGAGTACATTTATGGTGGCCGATTCTACATTATACTCAGTTTGAGGTATGTTCAGAGGATACAATGTGATTTATGATTAACAAATCACACAAATCATCTCGATTTTGATGTGATTATACCTTTATCACATGCGAGTTGCTTAAACGCGTTTAAAACTCAAGTGTTAAATTTCTTATGAATTGATTCTAGCTTGAACAGCGCTTCCAAATTTACTTTGAAAATAAGTCATCGAAGTAAGACCAATCCACAACAGACCCTATGGACGCCATTAAATCCAAAAAAAGTCCACTGTTTGTCGCGGCTTACAAAATGGTGGAACCATCGGACCTTCAAAAATGAGGCAAGATCTCTATTGACCGTAGATCACTACCTTACCATGATCAATGATTTCAGGATAAAACCTTTGAATGACACTGTTTCGGGCGAAATGCGGTTTAACAGGATAGCGCTACGTGTTCTATGGCGACCGCAACCAAACGTTGATTTCGAGAAATGGACTTGTTGATTGAACTAATTGGTGTAAGGTCGTGCAACTTCACACCTCTATATTATTTCCTGTTAGCTACGATTTTTTTCTGTTATTAACATAAACCAGCGACGTCACGTCACGCCTTAGAGGCCAACAATGCTCATGTTATTCGAATCGCCCAAAGCAATGTGTGAAAAATCACCCAAATATTTTCCATATAAATTTGGGTGATTTTGCCCTTTTTTTTTGGCGATTTTTCGTAATTTTTGGGAAACAATTCACTTTTGCCGAAGTTGAGAAGCAGTTTTTGGGCAATTTTTAATTTTCTTCTTTTTGGCAAATTCTTCAATTTGCCAAAAAGTAACCGATATATTATTATTCATTAAAATCCTGAATTCGAAAATCCCGAATCAATAACTAAAGCTTTTCTGCATATCGCCAGAATTTTCTCCTCTTTGGCACCGGCTTCGCTAACTTAAAGGTCCAAATACACTGGTCAAAGGCTTGACATCAAGCTCGTGTACGTGTGCTTGACATTAGAACATACATTTGCTGGATCAGCTGTCAAGCATTCATTATACATTTTATTTTGAAGTGACAACAGCAGGAGCAACCAAATATTAAATATAGATAAAAAGTGTAAAATTGTTGCTTTTTAATAAATAAAAACAAAAATTGAAGAAAAGAAGAAGAAAATTGTTAATTAAAAAGTTTTCCATAATTCCATCATTTTTTTTTTCCTCCAAAGCATTTTTTTCATCCGACATTTTTAGCGACTGTTCGGTTTGAAATCACGTTTAAAGTGTGTGGGTGCTTGATGAGTAACGCCAATACATTCATCAAAATCACTCGTCAAGCATGCTAAATATCTAAATTTCTTGACTTTCCATCAAGCATCGTCGGTGTCACACATACAAACTCATTTTCACTAATACTACCACAATGCTGGATGGGAATTTGACCAAATGTATTTGGGCCTTAAGCTTCTTGACTTTAGCTAGCGAAGCCGGTATTTGTTAAACAATAGAGGAGAAAATCTCGCGCCCTGCCGAAGGCCTGCTATGCGGAGAAGCTTTGGTTAGCGAAGCCGGTGCTTGTTAAACTATAGAGAAAAAAAAAGTTTTTTATTAAAGTTAAATTTTTTGTGTTAATCTGTTAAACAATTTCAAGTGCTGTCGTACTTTGTTCCATATACAAA
The DNA here is from genome assembly GCA_963931875.1 of Pollenia griseotomentosa. Lineage (NCBI taxonomy): Eukaryota > Metazoa > Arthropoda > Insecta > Diptera > Polleniidae > Pollenia > Pollenia griseotomentosa. The sequence continues at coordinate 69,668,896 of OZ007564.1, read as the reverse complement.
AAAAAAGGTCAAACAATGTTGTTTCAATGTTTAAAAAAATTACTGTGCTGTTTTCGTATCTAAATAAATTCCATGTAGAAAGAACCTTTTTAATGTTAAATGCGTTTCGCCGCTGCTAGAGGTCGCTAAACTTGTCCTAATTTTTAATAAAATTTTCAAAATAAATTAAACTTAATTCATTTACTAAAAAAAAAAATCATTAAATATTTTTTTTTAAGAAGTACCACAATTTTTAAGTCAGTATTTGGTAAAAAAGACATTCTTCTTTGATATGAGCCCACACTTTATTTAAGGTATGTATTAGTAATGCTCTGGATGAGTCTTAAAAAAAAAGTAAAAAAAAAATTTTGATGGAGAAATAAAAAAACTGAGTTAAAACTTTTTTTCAATTTTCTCTGCCGTTTAATAAACCAAGTGTTCGACATTAAGAATAAAAAGAGAAACTAACAACATTTTAGTTCTAACTTAGAGATATACGATCTTTTTTAGAGGCCCAAAACGCATTTATTATTTTTTATAATTTAGTACTTTAGATTGAAAGCCATAAATATTTTTCTGTACGATAAAATTATCCTATTTTCTTTGTACTGTGTTTAAAAATTAACGTTCAAAAAAAATTTACTTCAAAAAAATCTCTACCATTATTAGACATTATTATATGGCCGTAAAAAAATGCAGGATGTTTTTGAAAAAAATATGAAATCGTCAAAATTTACTTTAAATTAAAAAAAAAAACTGAGTGTACCGTTTTTTCAGTTTTTTTTAAGAATATATGCCCCGTTGCACTTACTATTGATGTAATGAAAAAATTTACCACATTTTGAGCTTAAGTGTCATTTTTTTGTGCTTTTCCCGGAACACCAAATTGTACTTGTTTTTTATATTTTTGTATGAAATATTTTACTTATGAAAAATTTAAATTGTTTGTATCATTGAAAGAATTAATCATGCTAGAATTTATAAAAAATTAAGTTTTAACATTATATTAAGATAGATTTGGTAAGTTTCAACAATTAAAAATAAAAAGTGTTGCCGAATTAATTTTTTTTTTTAAAAAGGATATATGGGAGGTACATGAATCCTTTGACGACATTATTTCAAAACTTGAAATTTTGTTTACTATTATCATATATACCTCCATGCACAATATTATTAGTCTGGGTCAACTCCTTCTATTTTTGCACAATTTTGTTCTACATCAAAGTATTGTGTGTCGGTGCCTAAAAACACCCTGAATAAAAAGAATCATTTATTTGAAATGAATTTTTTCATTACAATCTTTGATTATCTATAATTTTTACCTTAAGTAATTGAAAATAGAAAAATATTCAAAATCTGCAATCCTCTTATACTTGCAAAACATAAATGATCTACCAAACTTTCAAGCAAATATTTGCATTACTTTATATTTTACTACAAAAAATTTATACCTAAAATGAATTAGGGAAAAATGGTTTAATATTATTAAATTGTTTAATATAGTTCCTCAACGATAGAATGAATCTACTTTCCAATATACATAAAAAATTTTAGTGGTGGAGTATTTATTTTTTCAGTTGTGCCATGTATCATAGTTACAAAAAGTCATTAATTTTATTTATTTCTTCTTTTTTACACATTTATTCTCCTTAAAGCACAATTCCTAGGAAATATTTTCCATCTAGTAAAAGAAAAAAAGTCAAATAATAATTTTTTCGGTTCTTTTTAAGTATTTTTTCTTTCCATAAATTGACTTTATTTTTGCGTTATAAAGTACGAAAAAGTATCAAATTTAAGTGTCTGAAAAAAAGTTTTATTGCTTAAGCAATATTTCATAAAATGTATTTTTGGGGCAAAAATTGTATAGAAATTGTAATAAAAATATAGTTAGACTGAAATATGTTTGCATTTAAATTTATTAGAGAAATGAAAACAAATGAAATGATTTAAATTAAATTGTATAGTTAGTGGTGGGCATCTCACATATAAATCTGATATCAACGCTTGCTTGTGTGTGTACAGCAGCAGCAATGTTGATATCTCGTACAATAACAGAAGGTAACCAAGTTGATATTTTTGTAATTTTTATAAGACAAAAGAGAGAAGAGATAGACCTTTACAATGTTAAAGTGAAGATGACACGCAAGTAGAATTTTGGGGCCAAAACACGTGTTTTGAAAAGTTAAGCAAAGGCATTTTAACCCGCGATGTAGTATTTTAAAAATAAATTGCAATTTAATTAAAGACTTCGCTAACTAAAGTTTCTCTGCATAGCACAAGGATTTTCTCATGTATGGTATACAAAACACCGGCTTCGCTAAACTCTACTCTCCTCTTTAGTCAATTGTAATACGCAAATCCGGTAATTGTGATTCCATAAAGGAGAAAATACATGTGCCCGCATGAAGGCTGTCGAAGCAGAGAAGCTTTTGGTAGCGAAGCTGGTGTTTGTTTAAAATAGAGAAGAAAATCATTAATGCCCGCCACAAAGTTTTTGAAAATTGGGTCTAAATTTTCTTAAAATAAGTTTAAAGATTAATATTGATAGTTTTTTCTAATTCGCTGAAACTTGAACTTTCTCCCGGTCCTAATTATGACAAACAGCTTACTGTATTTTGGCTTGATGGTAGGTATCCATTCAAGGAAGCTTTCACTGTAATATATTTAATTTTACTAATTTCTCGACAATCAGAAAACATGGCTTTTAAGTACCGTTTACGTTCCAAGCAATCATTTCGATATTACTAGACTTTTTAAATGAGAAAAATCTGATCTGGTTTTCGGTTGTGTAAAGATTCCTGAGCGCGACCGCAAAGCCATCATTGTTGTTTTGAACCAACAACAAATTGAGCCTTCTGAAATTGCTAAAGCCGCACTATCAAAAATAACAAATGCAAGGAAAACATATTGTCCAATATGGATAACAAAACTTATTTTTACCAAACAATGTTGAAACATATTAAGTAACTTCAGTCATATTATTGTCACAATCATTTTATGTTCAACCAAAACCATATTATAATTGACTCCGATCATGTTATAGTTAATAATAACAATAGAATCCCAGGAAAAACTTTTTGATTTTTAGTAATAGGTGGTAGTTATTTCATACGTTACCTGGTAAGTAGTTAACATTACAATTGTCATTATTTTGAAAACTTTAATAAGTACTTACTAGTAATGACCACAACAACTACTTATTACTTCTATTATTTTCACTACTGAATATTTGCTAACTAATAATCAGCTCAGTAACTACTTCCTACTTGTGTTGTTTTCAGTACTGAATATTTACTTACTGGTAACGCACTCAGTAATTACTTATTAGGTCTATTAACAAGTGATTTTTTGGCTTCTGGTAAGTATATTGTAAGTACTTACAATTCAACTTACTAGTAGTTAAATAATAACTAGATATTTTTTGACTTCTAGTAAGTGTATTTTAAGTACTGAATTCTGTGGACACCTCGAACAAAAATAAGTAGTTATTCAGCCGAAAAATAAGTAGTGTTTATTTTCTCCAACATTATTTGCTAACTTACTTGGTAAGTAAAGTTTTTGCTGGGAAATAAAAAGAAACGTATGAATTACATTAAAATGTACGAAAACAAAGATTTTTAATTTTTGGAAAACAGTTCTCTTCACTGATGAGAGTAAGTTCAAGATTTTTGGTGGAGAAAAACATCGAAAAATTTGGAGAAAAACAAATATGGAGTTGGCTGAGTAAAATATTCAATGCAGTGTTAAGCATGGTGGCGGCTCCGTTATGGTTTGGGGCTGTTTTGCGGCATCTGGAGTTGGTGAGCTTGACTTCATTAATACGACAATGAATGCGCAAGGCTATGTACAGATTTTAGCAAAAAATGTTTTACCAAGCGTAGTCAAATTGGATTTGCCTGGACATTTCATCTTTCAACAAGACAATAATGACCCCAAGCATACATCCCGTTTGGGGAAGGAATGGTTTATATCCCGAACACCAAGTCAACTTTGTCATCTACCACAGTCCCCAGATCTCAATCCTATTGAGAATATTTGGGATTATTTAGACCGAAAGATCCGTAAAAGGAACATAAATAGTCAAAAAGAAACCCTTAAGGAAGCTCTAAGAGAGGAATGGGGCAAAACTCCAACCGAGTATACCAAAAAGTTGGTGGAATCTATGCCAAATAGAATAAGATGTGTAAAAAAAGCAAAGGGAGGCCAGGCCACACAGAATATTCATTTTGAAAAAATATAGAATTTTTGGTATTTATTTTAAATTTTTATGTAGCTGTATACTAACTTTTGAGGCGTTGTTTATTGACTCTTTTTATTTTAAAGTATAAAAAATAAAAAAGTATTGTGTTTTAACTTGAACTTTTTGTTATATTTCAAAGTTACAAATAATGAATAAATAATTTGGTTTTTGTAAAGAAAATCGATATATCTTAATTTATTATTTTCATTATCTTAAAGAAACAAAATACTTAACTGGTGTTTGTTTACTCACTTTTGACTCTCATAGTACCTTATTAATATAAAATTTCATTCTGACTGATGCAATTTTCTTGTTTTTGTATGTTGATCTATCTGGTTTAATATAATATTTATGTGCAAAAGAAAAAATGCGGCCTATTTTTGCGGCGTGGCATGATAGTGAGCAAATAAAAACCTAGACATAGAAAGTATTAGAAGGACTTTCTTGCCACGTGCAAAAAATTGGACATTAGCGGGAAGGATCCGAGTTGTTATAAGTGGCTTCCAGAATTAGATGTCGGATTAAAAAGAAACCAAACACAAAAATGAAGCCATAGTGAGGCCATTAATAATGATATGCGATACAATAAAATTGGAATTTAAACGTCGCACAGTAGCTCCCGTAGAGCAAACGAGGTTGCAAAAATCAAAATTTTCATGAGCGCCGACGAAGTTTTGAATAAACCCATGTTATAGGAAACTTTTCAAATCTGCCACTCTTAATAATATCACTTTTTTAGTTTAGAAGATATAGCCGTTCAAAGTTGACCGACTTTCGGTTTTCAAAAAAACACACAATTTTTAGTCAATTTGTTGCGATTTCAGGTGTAATATCACGAAAAATAGGTAACGAATCGCCTTATTTTTTGTTTGTATTGATTGATGTATTTATTAAATGTATAATGATAAAAAAAAAATTAACTGTTTGCTTTGTGTTTCTCCTGGTAAATCACTATTTAAAAACTATCCGTTTTTTCACTATTTTTCAACTTTGACGGAAAATAAAAAAATCTATATTTGCCATATTTGCAAAACCTGTTCATTGATTATTTCTTTACATAATTCAAAAATGTTATCTGCCCGTACGTGCCCGTTTGGCTTCTAGAGGTAAAAAAGGTTAAAAAGACATGGTTGCAGAAATTGTATGGCGTCCATCCCTTATATGTTTTGACTGACAGTAGTTTAATCTAATAGTTTGAAAAAAACTACTCATTGAAATTAGCAGGTACGTGCCTCACTTAAACAATACTTTGGCGTACAAATGGTCAAGAACAATATTGACTTATGGTCCCTACAGGTAGGCACAAATCTTATTTGGAAACGTGCAGAATATCAAAATGCATTATTCAGCCTAAATCCATATGTATGCAGGGAACAGGTAAGTTTTTAGGCATGGTAGCATAAGCCTATATATTGCAAAATATGCATAATGCCTGGATTAGTCTACGACTGAAAGTTGGCGCAACAATTACTGAAACCATTAAACAATTTAAGTACTGAAAACATGGCGTTGAACAATTTTAAATTATTTGAACTGTTTAGAAAGTCAACCACACCAAATTTTTTCACGGAAGCTGCTTTAGAAGAACTTAATAGCTTATACGGAAATATTGAGAGAAGCGAAATTATAAAAAATAATTTTTATCTGATATATGCAAATATTAAGGCAAAATGGGTGAAATCTAATCGAACTATTCAGAACTTCAACTCCAAATACGAGGACTGGCTTAATGAAGACACCATCCTGGATATATTGGCAGTAGATAAACCCACCACATCAACCAGAGGAGCAAAAGGAAGGCAAAAAAAAGTATTGAGGAGTGTTCAATTTTCACAAGAAAGAGGAAACTTGCCGATGGCGATGCACAGGAGTCTCTTAACAAATTTTAAAAAAAATTTAGATTGCAGAACACGTTCAAAGCATCAAGGGTAAGGCAAAATGAGGACCTCTTCAACATGTTGGCAGCATCTTCCGATCCACTATAGAGTTAGAAAATAATTATAGTTTAGAAATGGTTAGTCTTTTAGATATACCTTCTTTTACGAACTGTGATAAATATTTTACAGAAAATTGAAAAAATAAATTTAAAAAAACAAATAATTTTTTTTTTTAATTTGTTGGGTAATAATTTAAAACATAAAACCCTAAAGAAAAAATATAAAAACAATCTAAAAATGTAAAAATAATTTTTTTTAGTTACCATAAAATTGATTTTTCTACTAATTTTAACTTTGATAACCCATAATTAGGCCCCTACAGAGCGTAGCACCCTTTCCAAACGCTCATTTCATAGGCTGAACAGTTATCTATCATAACTGTTCAATTATCTTATTCGGTTCAAAAGATATGATTTTTGCAACGAAAAAACTCAAATGGCGCCACTGTGCGTCGGCGCTATATGTAAAAAACAAAAAGTTCAATGTAATATATATATAAAAGTAAAGAAAAGTGGGAAAAGTACATTAAAATCTAGAAGTACAAAGTTTTAGAAGGGCTTTCCTGCCACGTGCAAAAAATTGGAGATGGCATAAGTGGCGCCCAGAATTTGTTGTCAGATTAGAATGTCACCAAAGGCAAAAATGGAGCAACAGACGAGCCATATATAACAACATGCAATGTGTTATAATCGGACTTTAAATGGCGACGCAGTATACAAAGGACTAAAGGGTGGCATCCAGAGGCGTGGCAAAAAATAAAAAAAAATGTTTCTGAAATTCTTTTCAACTTATGTTTAATCCTAGGAGTTGACTGGCTCAACCTTTTTCTTGTATGGGGACCGAACCACTCTAATGTCCACCCCACAACAAAAAAAGGTGTTTTTTGAGTTTTGAACTCTTTAAAAGTTTTGTTTTGTTAAACAATTTCATCTCTTCACTTTCTTAATATGGATCGATTAAAATTCCATTTTAAATTATAAGAAGAATTTTAATTGATCTGTTTTTAATCTTTCAGTTTTTAATTATGGCCCGCCTCATATGATAAAATTTAAAAAGTTTTGGAAAAATTATTGCTCAACTTCAGTTTTAAGTTTTTCTGAAAAATTTTTGATTCTCAAGTTTTTGATAGTAAAAAAATTCATTTTAAGAATTTTGGTAAATCATGTTAAGTGATCAGTTTTTATGATACGGCCGGACCGACTGAAATGTTTACCAAAAATTTATTTTTATGAACAACTCTTCAAAAAAATCTATTAACTACTTATGCCCGTAATTTCTAAAAATAGATATCTAGTCGTGTTCGTACCTAACAGTTATCTTTACCTATCCGCTAACACTATTGTGGTAATTTCAACGTTAATTTACACTTTAACCTACGGTTTAAAGCTTTAAAATTATGAAAACCATAGATACACAGCTAGATACCTATTTGTAGAAATTACGGGCATTAATAGTGCATTATTTTTTTTATATATAATTTTTTTAGAGCATTTTCATTTTAAAGCATTTTATTTACTTCGTTTTCATTTATGTATGAATAAAAAACTTTTAAAGAGATTTTTGTAAATTTCTGTAGAGGTTTATTCAGCAAAAAAAAAAAAAATAAAAACATACTTACGTATATTTCAAAAAACTTTTTAATATTTTTACCAAAATAAATTTTACTCAGGGGCTTATAAATGGTAGACCTTCGAAAAGTATTTTTCTTTCCATGTATGTTGTATATTAAATTAAGCTCTGGGAGCTACAAGTTTATAGTTTTTTTGTTTTTAGCTACAAATAAATTTGTGTTTCATATGAGTTCTTCATTTTTTTTTTTTTATTTTCACAAACTATTATTTTATTATTTGTATGCATTTTGCAACAGATAAAATTCTAACATACTAGAGTTTTAAAAAAGTTTTTTCCGGTTGTTTAGGAAAAAAGTTTTTCAAAGTTTTTGCATGCATTTTGTGTTTTTTTTTTTTTTTTTTTTTTTGGCAAATGTAAGTACATTTATGAAATAAGCAACTAAAATGTTAACAAGTTTTCAAGAAGATTCAATGTTAGAGAAATTGTTTAAAATTTTTAAACGAATAAATATGAAAAAATAATTAGGGAAAAAAATTTATATTTAAAATAAAGTTAGAAATTTAATTTGATGTTGTTTAGTAACAGTTTAAGAAAAAGTAATGAAATTTTAAATGATTATAGTTAAAAAGAAGTAAAAGTGCTATATTCGGCTCTACCGAAACTTATATACCTTCAGTATAGTATTAAAAATGAACCCAAAGTCAGAAGTTTGGTAGTATAGGGGCCAGGCGATTTGCCACATTTTCAATATTTAATACTCGTAAAATAAAAGAAATATCTGAATCAAATTTAGGCCCGTTTTCAGAACTTAACGATAGCTTAAGGTAGGATTTTATCGGCCGTATAAAAAATGTTCCATTATTATAACTTTACTTTAACCTACCAGGTAGAATGAATCAAAATTTACTATATCGCTCACTTTAGGTTAAAGTAAAGTATTAATAATGGAACACTTTTTATAAGGCCGGTAAAGTCTACTTTTAGCTGTCGGTAGGTTGTGAAAACGGGACATAGTTTTTCTATGTTATATGTTGTGGGGCTATGATGCTAAAAACCATTATTTTTGGAATATTTCCGCCATTTGTCAACCAATTTAGTTGGATTTAAATAGCAAACTATTCCGAACTAAATATAATACCAATATAGAACAACCAAGTTTCTATTATTGCTAGGGTCTTCGAGAGACCAATTTCAACATACACACGGACAGGAAAACTAAACGCAGAACAGAAGGACAACGTCAAATCAACTCTGCTACTCCTAAGGCTCCATATTATATATATATATATATATATATATACTTTTTAGGGTCTAACAATATTATCAAAATAAAATTAAGGGTATAAAAACAAATATCTGTTTAATTGCTAAAACTGCTAAAGAAATTACATTTGATCAATTCAAGAGGTACTTTCTTGAATTTCACTCAATACACTGAAAGAATTTTCTTCACAGATCCAATGGATTTTGACATTAATCCAATGAAAAATTACATTAGAATTCAACCTATGTAACGTTTCAGTGGATTAATGAAGAATGTTACATTAGCCCCCCGTTAATGAAATGTTTCATAAAATCGATAAAAATATTAATTTGTTCAATGACCTAAATTCATTAAATTACTGAATAAATTATATATATATTATATATATACTTATGTTTTTTTATTTCAGCCATCTCAATGTGCGTTTTGAGTTGTTGTGAATTTTATTTTTTTTCCTGTTTCAAATCATCAAGTTATATTAATTTTATTTCGTTTATATATTTCTGTTACATCATGTTATGTTCTACTTATATAAGCTTACCCTTTTAGTATATTGTATTTAATTCATTTTCCAGCCCGGGATGACCTTCATCTTGATTCTTTCCATTTTGCTGGCTTGTACTACTAAGTTAATTTTGTGTTTTTAAATTAACAATTAAAGAAAAAAGAATGTAATAATTGTTTGCTCTTGTTTTTCTTTCTCGTTAAATGTTTTTGAACCTATTACTAGCATTAAGCTAAATTTAGTGTTTCGTTATCGTTATCAATTTTTTCATTGATGTTATGAAACATTGAAATTTAAATTTTTTTTCACATATTTTCATGTCTATCGCTTAAAATGGAATTAAAAATTCGTTTTTACAGCAGTTATAGGAAGAATATATTTTCTAGTTATAAGTATTTTGAAATTAGAGAACTTTATCTTGTTTTCATTGATTTAGTGACATTTTTCATGGAAAATATGAAGTTACATTTTTTTTCATTAACTGAAAAATATTTGAAAACATTAATTAATAGTTCATTTTAATCTTAAAAAACCTATTGAAATAATGTGTAACAATTAGTTGAATTTTTCTTTTGAAAGAGATATTAAGTTGTCATTAATTTAATGAAAATGTTTACCAAGTTACGAAACTTAATTTCGTTGTGGTAATGAAACTGCTTCATTATTTCTGTAAAATTTCATGCCCGTAATGAAATTTTTCATTAGATTAAAGAAACAAATTTAATGAAATTGATTCATTAGATTTATGAAGCATAATTTTTTCAGTGTAAGATCCATATGCCCTGTGACTCTGTGATAGAATTAAGGTGCAATATCATTAATGTGCCGAATTATCTCTTTCGTTAGCTGCAATTGCTCCTGGCATTTTAACGTGCACTTTTTCTTTAAACACGGCCACTGAATTTCTCGCGCAAAAGATACATTGACCCCTATTCTGCGTTTCGATTCGGATCGAAATTTTCTCCGTTTTTGGCAACTTTGGTATTCTGTGCCCATATTCTGTAACTCCCGCGTTGAAAAACTTTTCGATTGAAGTGTGAGAACTGAAACAAAAATATCATAAGTTGAAACAAACATGTTTTTCTCACTTAACTGTTACTGAAACATTTTTGGCGAGTAATTTCTTTACGTTACAGCTATTACACACCAAAAATGATACAGTAACAGTTTAGTGAGAAAAACATGTTTGTTTCAATTTATGGTATTTCTGTTTCAGTTTTCACATTTCAATCGAAAAGTTTTTCAACGCGGGAGTTACAGAATATAGGCACAGAATACCAAAGTTGGCAAAAACGGAGAAAATTTCGATCCGAATCGAAACGCAGAATAGGGGTCATTGTTTCGTTGGCTGTGTGACAAGTGGCGCTATTCTGTTGGAACCACATATCTTCTTTGTCCATATTCTCAATTTCAGGCTACAAAAATTCCATTATTATCTCGCCGACCTCATTGTCGAAGGAGTATGGTCCGATGACGCCACCAGCCCATATTCGAATTGGGCAAGCATGAACAGGTGTTTTCACATTTCCTAGAGACCCGGTTTGCTGAAATTTGCGCACAATTCTCATGATTGTGACCACATTTGGTCGATTATACTGACAAATAAAACCACGAAGTGCACGAAATGCATTTTGATTTGAACGCCCATTTTCGTAAAATGCTTCAACAATCTTAACGCGCTGCTCAATTGTGTACCTCTCCATGGTTGAATTTGTTTTCGCTCTCGGGTGAAAAACTTAGAAAATATCATTATTATATTTTTTTTCTTTAAATTATATGAATGTACGTATCTTTGCCATTTGCTTAACCGTCATAATATAACCATTGAAAACGATGCAGTGGAAGATAATAAATAAGAAGAAGTCAAAGCGGATTTGAGAAAAAATAAAGAAAATAATGGAAGATGTTCCATAGTTGTAGATAAATGGACGTATGTATCTATTTAAAATACGTAATTTTTTTTTATTCGTTATTCTTATCGATTAATCGAATAATTTTTTAGGTTTATTCGTTTGATCAAACGAACAAAAACAATTATTTGAATTATTCGAACAAAGTTGAAAGGCAAATAATTGACAACTCTAGTATAGACGTTATAAAAGAGTCTTGGGTTAGACTCTTAGCTCAGCCAAATTATTTTTTCTTTTTGTAAAATGTCTACTTAGAAAGTACTTTCTTTAAGGTCTAATAAAATTACGCTCAAATAGGGACATCCTTTCTAAATTTTTAATTTAATATACGTAACTCAGAACTTAAATGCAGATAGATCTTTAAAAAGCTCAGAAATAAAGGGCAAACATAAAAAAGTCCCAGATATCATTTCTACTACTAGAAGTAATTCATTTGATACTTTACCAGGGTACTCCATTTAACATTATAAAAATTTATTTGGCTTCACAGTCAAAAATATTTCATTTAAAACCCGATAAATAAAAATATAAAAAAATAGTTAAATAATTTAATGTATATACATATATAAAAAAAATCTCTGAACAACCTCTTTCTTGTTTTTCATATGAAAACTATTAGGCACAGGGGTACGCCAGTTATGTGTTTGCGTTTAGTTTAAAGCTACGAAGCCACTATACAGAACAAAACGACAAAAAAGTCCTTAATTTTCGAGATTGGAAATTACAATACTCTTTTAGTATACTCCTTTATTTTTTCAGCAACAAAAGTGTAAAGCCTGTAGTGAAAAGGAAAGAACACGATTATGCATTCTAGGGTTAAATACAATACGCACATTTCATTACTTTTAATTCAATCTATAAATTATTTTTGCTGCGTAATGCTGGTCATTAAAATACTTTTTAAGAACAACTTGACGAAATTTGATGCATAAGCTGGAACCAAATTACTGCATTCGATATCGATCGAAATTATAATACAATATAAATGGGAATTTCGATGGATATCGAATGCCGTAATTTGGCCCCAGTTTGGCCCCTGCTCTAATTTAAGGGACCTAGCCTTTTGAAATCGTTAAACATCGGTGTATAATTTCAATTAGCATCTACATTTATTATTTACTAAGGAAAATAATATTTACTCAAATACTTAAGTGTTTAAAACTAATGACTAGGGCAACCAAAATAAAAACCAAACGCTTATTTTTTAGTTTACAAGATAGAAAGATTTTGATTGAACACAAATTCCGATCATAAAAAAACAAAGAAAATGAGCTATATTTGTTAGGGCTTTTTTTGCTTATTTTGGCAATATCTGCTTTTTTAGTTATTTTTTCGATATCGGCTTTTTTTACTTATTTTGCAATTTTAAGATAACTTTTCATTTTTTTCATACGAAAAAAAAACTTATTTAATAAATTTTTGCAAAATTCATTATATTTTTTTTTGATTGCAATTTTTTTATAAATACTAAAATACTCAACCCTTTTTGTGCTGTAACAACTCTGGCTAAAAAATCGTTCAACGTTATGGTAATATTTTGTGCTTCCCTTGAACAATATCATCCCAAAAACCTATATTATCTCTGTATGTTATTATAGCTACACTGAAGAGTGGAGAGGGTATTATGCATTTGTGCTGATGTGAGAAACACCTTAAAATATTGGTCCTAAATATACCGATCAACTCAGAATCACTTTCTGAGTCGATCTAACGATGTCCGTCCGACTGGCTGGCTGTCTATGTAACCTCGTGCGCAAAGTACAGGTCGCAATTTCAAAGATAATTTAATGAAATTTGGTACGTGGGTTCTAATTGGCACAAGGGCGAATCGGTCCATAATTTGAAATAGCCCCCACATAAGCTGCTATCCGGAAGAGGGTATTTGTGCCGACTATCAAACCAATTTAAATGTAATTTAAGACACATGTAGATAGATCCATATTTATATGGACAAGTAAGGTATGCATTTTTAAAAAATGGGACCACGAGGGGAGATAGGGTCAATTTCTGCCCATCAGTAACTATTTAACCGATTTTAAAGAAAGTTAAAACAAAGATAGATCCCTATTCATATAGCCATACACTCTCGAAACTTGTTTTTAAATACTGTGGTGTTGGGTATCATGCGGTCGGGCTTGACCGACTATACTTTCTAACTTGATTTTTTTGCAACTCTTTCTTAGCGGTACTGTAACGTATTTTTTATAGTGTTGTGTATAATTTTTATGTGTTTATGTTTTTAGTATTAAGCCTTTTTATCAACTTATTTTATTATTTGCTTGTTTAAGTTCTTTTCTCTCGAAAATTCCATAGCTGTATTCTTACGATGAAATTCCTCATTCTGTAAAGTCTTTTAGCATCATACTTTATAACGTCTTATTTCTTTTTAAATATAGATTTTGTATAAAGCAACTTCTGTTAGTTCCCCTTCTCTCTGTTTTTGGTATAGTAACGTTTTATTTTTTGGCTTTTTTAATATAGTTTTAGCTAGAATTTCTCTGCATATCAAATATTGTTAATTTCTGCAAATTTTGGGATTTTACGCGAAGTTGTAACAAAATTGGAAACAAAAAATCTTTCATTGATTTTATAAGTGAACATAGTTATGGACCGTATGAAAAATGTCCCGTGTTCCAGGAGATATAGAAGACACAGTTAATACAAAATTTAAATCAGTTTCATTAAAAAATTAAGGATTTTCGGTATTTAAAGATATTGGGGATATTTTGGGAGGCAAGCGGAATTGTGAGTCCATATTTTATACGATTTTATACTTCAGAGCAAATACTCAATTTTAAATATGCTCCCTTAACATCTATAGACGTAGGAAGAACTTTTTCTATGTACAAGAACTTGCTAACTCCAAACAGACATAGTTTTCTTTTAAAAAATTTATTGGATCAACTTATAATTTACTATAACAACATATTAAACGAATTAAGTGAAAAATAAACAAGTTTAAATTGCTTTTTTTTGAGTTTTAACAGCTTATTTTCATGTTTTTAAACGCTTTTTTTAAGAGCTTAAAACTAATTGTTTAGTGCTTTTTTTTGGTTGCCCTTCTAATGACCAACAAAACAAAATCTATTTAAAATCGGTTCAAAATTGGAAATAGCGCCTATATTTCATGATAATCTGTTTTAAATATTGTCTTTGATTTTATAAATCATAAATTAAGACAAACCTAGTGGCGAAGTTCTTGCTGTTGTTCCTCCAAAAGATCTTTATAAGTAGATTAGATTACTTCGGCTCTTAAGCAAAGACTTTGTTCATAATAAGAAGTGAAAATTCTATCACTTCATTATTTAGGCAACGAGTTAGTTCAGTATCCAGACAATTGCTATAATTTCAATCTGTATTATGTAAATATCATGGTCAAAATACAAAAAAGGTTTGTCGCTTTGAAAGGCACTGAAAAAGTTCTCCGATATGTTTCACCAATTAAAGCATTATTCAAAAATATCAGTTTCAATTAAAAATAGAATGTAGTGAATTAAGCGTGTAAATATCATGGTCAAATCTGTTCAAAATAAAAAAATGGTTTTTCGCTTCAAAAGACACTGAAAAAGTTCTCCAAAATGTTTCACCAATTAAAGCATTAATCAAAAATATCAGTTTTAATTAAAAATAGAATGTAGTGAATTAAACGTTTAATCGAGTAAACTAAAAATTGGATCAAGTGAATTAAATGTTTAATTGATTCTATTAATATGTTCGCTGGTGCAAATTGATTTAATTTTTTAATTCGTGTCACAAATCGTTTAATTGGAATCAATTTTTTCTGTGGACTATTGAAAAACTGATTTATTTTTTATTCGCAAAGTTTACAAATTGAAGAATTTAAATGCCAGAGTTGCACGAATTTTTTTATTTACATGATAAATTTTTTAAAACATTTTTCTTGAAACGTTTCATATAAAACACATTTTCTGGTTCAAAGGACCATTTGATTACCAAATATTATTTTCTGTGCTTTCCGTTAAAAATTACAGCATTTTCGTTTTCCTTTCTTATAATTAATATAAATTCTACACTTAATAAAAAACAAAAATCTTTTATGCACTCACCTTGTACACCTTCCAGGGAAATCATTATCAGCAACGTAAGATATAAAATGAAATATATTCCTTTATTAAAACTCGAACGCAACATTCTCTTCGAATAAATTGTATTCAAGTTCTGTAACTGATGAATTGTCTCGTAAAGGTGCTGGTGATGATGATGTGTTCGTGGAAGGCAGCTCTTATCACAAGAACTGCTTATGGAGGAGATCATATTTATAACATTTCTTTGTAGCAAATGAAATGTAGTATATTTAGCGGCAGTAATTTTCCTAGATATATAGTTGCATACTTTTAGGTGGATGTAAAAGTTTATGCTGCTTTCATGTTTTTTGCTTTCCAAACAAACACAATGTTTAAAAATTTTTATTACTTCTTTTTATATATTCTTGTTTCAGCTTTTTCTTAAAGAAAAGGAATTTTCTGTTTATTTCTTATTCTGTTTTCTTGTTGGAAAATTGTATGTTGCTAAAATTTTCTGGCAGCCAAGGAAACTATAACATTGAGTGTCAAGTACAATACTTTGCTATTTGGAAATGTAATATAACCTTGCACTTGATCCTTAACACCAACAATAGCAATAACAACAATGTCGTTTTCCTTTAGAAATGTTGTAAAACCGGCAAAAAGGAATTCTCCGACGTGAACACGTTTTTCAAGTGCCTCAGCGACACCACGTTGTTGTTATTGTCCTCGTCGTCGCCTGTTTTTATTTTTCTTTTCTTTTTTGAGTCTCGTAGAGCAAAGCGAAAAAAAAGAAATATAAGGATGTTGAAATTGTTAAGTTAGTAGCACTTTAGCAATCCGGCTTCCCCCCTGGAGCTGTTCACTTGTCGTAAAGGAAACTAGCAAAAAGGACATTCACCATAAAATGCTTTCAGTTGAAGTTTTTATGAGCAAGGCAATTTATCATTTGCAATGTTGTTTAGTTTTTGCTTTTTTTCTATAGTCTTCTTATATGTCTCCAAGACTAAAGTATTTTTTTTCAAAAAGTTTTTTTTTTATTTATATGTTGCAAAAAATAATGTGGCTCTATTTGTTATTTAGTTGTTATTATTTATGTTTTATATAAAATTTAGTTGTAGAATTTTTTAAATATTTTTTTTTTGTTCGAGAAATATTGTTGGCAAATATTGTCACGTTGACGCTTGCAGCTTAAGTGTGAAACGTGCACAAATTTAGATGCAACAATTATTAAATTTTTATTGATATATTATTTATAATGATATCTAGAGTGTAGCAGCTGCAAAAGAGAAAAAAATGGTTATTAATTAATTTTGTTTACAGACAATTTATAATTCAAAAGCAAAAAAAAAACAGAATCAAAGGGCATAAATTTAATTAGTATGTGTATAATATTCCCAAACAATATTATTATTTGTTATGCATAAAAAATTAATATTAAATTATAAAACCTAAAAGCAGACTATAACAATGTTTTTAACAATATTTAATTGAGTTTTTAATTATGATCCATTTAATAACTATACGCACAAAAAAGTAAGAAATAATTGTTTAAAACAGCCTAAAAGTAGGCTGTAATTTGTACAATCTTTATTATTATTCATATTATTTTTAAACAAATTGTTTATAAAATACCAAAAATAGGCAGTGTTTTTTATTAAAACTTAAAGTAGACAACATTTTTTATATATTTCTCTTATTTCAATAATTTTGGCAAAAAAGTGTTTTAAACAGTCCGAATTGTCCAGTTTCGTGAAAACAAATTTTTTTAACTGAAAGAACATTTTTGTATGAACAAAACTTTTTACACTTTTGGAATATTGTATACATTAAATAAAAATTTCAAAACTGAAATTTTCTATTCATTTCTTCATTTCTTAAACCATTTTTTGAAAATCTTTTTATTTTAATGCAAGATACTTAAAGAGTATTTTATTAGGTCCCACAAGTTTATAAGGTCGTTAAGCTTCAGTGTTTGTATTAAACTTTGAAAAGAAGACACTATTTTTTTTTTTAATTATTTCCAAGTTCCAATATATCGTTTAAAGTATACTTTACATACTTCCCCGAAAAGAAGACAGTGTTCTTAAATTATCATAAATTTCAATGTGTTTTTCATAAATTTTGGATCATTTCAAAATTATCTACATACATTTATAGTTTCTGCTTCAAAACACATCTAAGTCCTTTAAGCAGGCAATATTTAATAACCAAATTTAATGCTTGAAATCCATTTTAAAAGTGACAAAAATTTTATAAAACTTTAAAAGATCGTAAATTCAATAAAAACATATATAATTTTCTTAAAATATGCAATATCTTTTTTGTAAGCGTAGGCCTTTGATTTCAAACTCATAGAAGTATGCAATAGTTTTGACCCAAGCAACCTTTTTTTGTTTTATTAATATTGTATGCTATGAACCGCTGAAACTTGTAAAGGCTATTAGTTTCGACAAATGAGAATTCCTAAAAAATTGTTTTAAAAATCTCTTAACCCTAGAAGGCTAACCCACGTAAATTTTACGTGTAATTTTTTTTATTATTGTTGCTACGCAAGCATCCAGTGATCCAACGGTGCCAAATTCAACAAGTGCTTTTTTCAATAGTTTTTGAGCAAACGCAAAGAGATGAACAATGAATTTATAGTCGTGAAAGTGCTTTTAGAGCGAAAACTTGTGTACGTCAACTCTCGCTCTAAAAGAACTTTAATGACTAAAAATGCTTTGTTTTTGCGTTTGCTCAAAAACTATTGAAAAAAGCATTTGTTGGATTTGGTACCGTTAGGTCACTGGATGCTTGTCTAGCAAAAATAATAAACAACTACATGTAAAATGTACGTGGGTTAGCCTCCTAGCAAAAAAAAAATAAAAAATACAGTGCTTTAGATAAAATTTCATGGTACGTAAAATTTACGTGGTGTTGGTTTTAACGTATAATAAAATAACGTTAGCCTTCTAGGGTTAATGCGTGTTATATTAATACAAGAAAAAGTTTATATATCAGCATATATTGAATTTATATGGCACTTTCACAAAACTCTGACTTTCATTCAAATATATTATACTACGGGATAAAATAGGTGCCACATTTTTACATTTCCGACTGTTTCTTGAATAGAGATCCCAGGTACCATACAACAATTTACGGGTCCTATGATCTGTTATGTAAGACGTTTACAAAACATTAAATAAGTTCGTGACATTTTGAATTTTCAGACTCTTAACTAAAAGGGTGACACTGATCCAACATTTAAATAAGCTGCATCATTTATTTTGGGTTTAATAGCTATTGATAGTAGACTACCCCGTGATTGAATGAGAAAATCAAAAAAATAGGTATTTCTATTACGGAAAAAGCCATCATTTAAGCCATGGCTACGCTTGATAAATACAATTTAAACATTGCCCACTTGAAACCTCTATGCTGAAATCAATTGTAAAAATGAACGTTTTTTGTCCTGGCTGTTCGAAGATTGAAAGCGCGAGTATTTGTGTAAGCCATAGGCATCTAACATGACGCAGTGGTTTAAATTTTAAATGATCACATAGGTATGATAAAGCTTTCCGCAACGCAATCGTATGACAAATTCGCAGGAGTATTTTTTGTTTTTCAACCGCAATACTAAGGAGTTTTTGCGCTGTTTCGTAACTGTGCACAGAAAAAAATTTGCACCAGAAAAAGCATTAATCAAAAATAAAATCAGTTTTGATTAAAAATTTAATCAAGTGAATTAAACGCTTAATCAAGTGAATTAAACTTTTAATCAAGTGTATTAAACGATTAATTGACAATATTAATTTGCACCAGGAAACAAATAAATAATATCAATTAAACGTTTAAATCAGTTGACTAAACGTTTAATTCACTTGATTAAACGTTTAATTGATACTATTTATTTGTTTGCTGGTGCAAATTAATATTGTTGATAAACGTTTAATTTACTTGATTAAATTTTTAATTAAAACTGATTTTTTTTTTGATTATTGCTTTTACTGGTGAAACATTTTTTTTGTGTGGATGACAACCCGTGACGTTCGTTTTTTTGAATGCACATTTATTCCTTTAAATAAGTAAAAACCAAATACTATGTCAACTTACTAGGTCGACTAAATTTAGAGGTCAACACCACGCGTTCAATACCGTGATGCGTATATGCATCTGTAAAAACTGTAGAATCAGTGTAAAATTATATTGACAAGTTCTAGTTTGATAAGTTCTACTCTTGCATGCTTTGTACTTTTGCATGCAACGCATGCGTCTAAAAAAACGGTCAAAAAAGCATCGCATAAAACGCGTGGCGTGGACTTCTAGTTTTAATGAGGGTTTCAAAAAATACTACCACATTTGGCAAGAAATAAAAAATAAATTAATAAAAAAAAGGGCGCACACATGTACAGTTTTTATGGCAAATATCCATGAATTGTACTACGAATCGCCCCTCATTCGTCCTATTCACCGGATTTGCACAGGGTGACTATTTTTTGTTTTCAAACCTCAAGAAATAGCTCGGCGACAAGAGATTTGACTCAAAAGATAAAGTCATCTCACAAACAAATACAATTGTTAACAAGTAAGAAAGTATAGTCGGTCAAGCTCGACCATATGATACCCAGAACCACAGTACTTAAAAACACATCATGCTTATGTGTCCATATAAATATGGATTTCTCTATGTTTAA
This sequence comes from Pollenia griseotomentosa, assembly GCA_963931875.1. Lineage (NCBI taxonomy): Eukaryota > Metazoa > Arthropoda > Insecta > Diptera > Polleniidae > Pollenia > Pollenia griseotomentosa. Next base: position 69,648,785 of record OZ007564.1, on the reverse strand, counting down.
GAACTTCATTAAAATCGGTTTGAAAGTTTGTGAGAGGCAGAAAATGCCCCCTACATCCCCTTGTGGTCCTATTTTTGAAAAACTGTATAGCTTATGTGTCCATATAGATATGGATCTACCTATGTTTTAAAATTCATTAAAATCAGTTTGAGAGGCAAAAACTGCCCCTTTATCCCCTTGTGTTCCTATATTTTTTAAAACTGTATAACTTATGTGTCCATATAGATATGGATCTATCCATGTTTTAAATTTCATTAAAATCGGTTTGATAGTTTCTGAGAGGAAGATATTTCCCCCTATCTTCCCTCGTGGTTCTACCCATTTTCAATAGGCTTGGTCCTCGTGTCATTAAGAATGTCCCAAATTTTATCAAATTATCTGTTAAATTGCGACCTGTACTTTGCGCACAAGGTTACATGGACAGCCAGCCAGCCAGCCTGCCAGCCAGCATGCCAGCCAGCCGGACGGACATCGTTAGTTCGACAAGTGATTCTGAGTCGATCGGTATACTTTAAGGTGTGTCTAGGACCAATATTTTAAGGCGTTACACACATCAGCACAAATGCATAATACCCTCTCCACTATTGTGGTGTGGGTATAATTACATCGACAAAACGTTTTTTTTTTATCCAAAAACCTGTGTTTCATTTCAAAAGTCACGGACTTATTGACCCGCCCTCGTTTTACTAAATCTAAATTAATTTTTTAATTTAGTTTTTTCTTAAGGAGAATTCCAACCAATGGCAGTGGGGAATGTAAGAAAAGATACACTCGCTGTTTGTTGTTGGTATTTTGTTTAAGCTTTGATATAAATAGTTGTAATTCTCATTCACTCTCATTCACTCTGCAGTTTTATTTGCATATCTTTAGCTTTTCCACAGCGTTTGGGAAAAGGTTTCCTGATGATCTGGCCTAAGCAACCAGTGAAATGCGCATTGGAACTAGCTTTTCTTTCTATAATACATTTCAGTGTATTAAACAAACATGAAAATTCAGAATTTAGCACAACCAACCAAATCTTCATTAAATCTAAAAACTGAATACACTAGACCGATAGTAAAAAAATATTTAATAAAAGAATAATTTCAGAATTTTTTGTCTGGTTATCTGAATGCTTTCTTAAGATGATCATGCCTGATCTGATCCATATCCTATACAAATTTTAAGGAACTAATAGATGTTTTAGGTAATACAAATTTCAGGTAATTTTTCATTTTCTGAAGGTCAAAATCGATTAGATTCAATTTTTATCACTTAAGTGCTTCCAGGTATTATAATATTCAGTATTTGGTTTTTAAATTTAAATTTATAAAATATAATTCCAATTAATTTCAAAATCACCGGTTTTGTAGTTCAATTCGAAACCTAAATGAAATAAATATAAATTATAATCCTTATTCTCTTCGACCTTTTTTATTAAATAATAGACTTTAATAAATTTTTCAAGATTTTTTTTTATAAAATTAATTAAAATATTTATTCCGATATATCGATTTCCGTTGGAAATCTTCATCAGGAAATTGTTTAAATAAAATAAAATTACAAAATTGTGTTTGACAATAAATGGAAAAATAAATTTTAAAATTTCAATTAACAAAATTATCATAATACATTTAAAAAATTCCATTCTACAAACTTTAAACAAAAAGACAAACAAACAAACAAAAAGGAAAAAACAAAATTTTAAATATATTTAAAGCCTAAAACCTATTCTAATATCCCTTTCCGTCAATAGTTATTTTCCCCTAATAAATTTTCACCAACTGAGCTATGCCATCTGAAATTCATTTTACAAACAATCAAGGAAAAATACCTATTTATATTTATCCCTTCCATAAATCTATTTATTTTTATTCAATTAATGTCTATAAATCTGAGCTAAGCCCTCAGTATCTTTCTTAAAATTAATCCTTTTCTCCAATGGAACATTATTTATCTGCAACATTTCTAACATATATCTACGTTTCTTAAAACTTTCCGTATTCAAAATTGATGTGTTTTCAAAATCAGGATAATGATTACAATCCCTACAATGGGTTGATAATGCCGTTCCATGGGTCGAATTATAATTCCTATATTTTTGGTCATGTTTATGTCCTGCTAATCAAATCTTCAGTTTTGTCCCAGTTGTTCCTACATATATTTTCCTACATTGGTCATTTTCATTGCCACCACAATGAATCTTATAAACTAAAATCCGATCTATCTGACTTTTGTAATCTATCCTTAGTTTTCATGAATAATCTCCGAACATTATTATTCACCTTATGTGCCATTCTGCATTTCCCTTTATCATATATATTCGAGTTTTCTAATCTTTCTGAAAACCCAGGTACATAAATAAATATATTGATTAATTTTATAAAAAAGAGACCTTAAGCTTAAAAAAATTTATTAAAGTCTAATATGAAATAAATATACCAACTCATCTAATTACTTTGTATAAATCACCTGGTAATTTGTTAACACTTTACCCAAGAGTATTATTATCTAGTTCCCTATTTTTTGCCTTATTTTACTTAATATGAATTTCCTTTAAACGGGTAAAACTAGTTTTCTTAAAAAAAGATAAAATAGAAATACCACAATAACAAACTTGTATGAATTTATAAAACAACCTATCAGCAACAGGCATGAAAAGTGCTTTTTTTTTGAAAAAAAAAACAAAAAAATATAACAAATATATTGTTAAATTCGAAAGTAGAATAAAACACAGTTGTAACGAAATATCTATATTAAAAATTTTTGACATAAGTTGTCTTATGACAAAAAAAATTAAATAAATTATTATTTTTGGTACAAGCATGTGCCACATTTGGCCCTTTAAACTCCTTCTTCTTAGTACCTTTTTAAAACCCACTTCATTTCATTACTGTTTTTGTTATACTTTCAAAAGTACCTTAAAATGCTTATTCATTTGTTTTACCTTGTTTATGTTAAAAGTATAATAGTGTTTTCTATCTTAACAAATAAAAAGAAAAAATCTTAAAAAATAAATTCTACCAAAACTTTCGTGCTACTTATGAAAGAGACTAAAAAGAAATCATGAAAAAAGGTTTTTTTCGTCGAAATGTTAAAAAAGGAAATGCGTCATTATATTGTTGTTGCTCTACACTTTGGTACCTGGTATCATTCTTCTTTAGAGTAGCAACGTTAGTAAGTAATTTCTTTTTCACATTTGTTTACTTTTGTTTTTATGTCTGCTGCCTCTCAGTGATAGAGCAACTCCTCAATCCCAATCACGTGTGTCTTCTACGGAGATCTCAACTATCGTCTTATATGGACAGGCTGTGTTTAAGGAAAAGTAACAAAATCACTAGAGATTTGTGTGAAGAGAACGGTGGGCTTGAAGGGGAGAAATAAGCGATTTAAAGACAATTGAAGCAAAATGTGAATATATTTACTTAAAGTATATAAAATGACTGCATTGGAAGAATAAAACCCTAAAATGTGGCAATTACTCAAAATATGAATTTAAAAGAAAAATTACTAAAATAAGGAAATTTATAAAAGAAAGCTTGCCACAAATTGCAAATAATGAAATGTCAGAACGAAATCGTTAGAACTTAAAGTCCCAATTCACATTATACGATTTTTGTCGTTGCGATTTTTGTCGTTTCCTCTTTGAAGTCGGTCTCATATTTACATTGTACGATTTTTGTCGTAACAACCTTAATACATTTTTCGTCAAATGAGAGAAAATTGAGAGAACGAATGAATGAACAAAACGAATCGAAGAGTACACTCGCTTCTGTACCCCTTGTAATTCCTCTCACCCCTCTTGCCAATAAAGTAAGAATCGCAACGACAAAAATCGTATAATGTAAATGGGCACAAAGATAACGGCATTTTTAAACAAAGTTGCCGATAAATTAAAAATCTCTAAATTAAATTAAGGGTGATATTCATGCTACTTGGTTTTTCGGTGTAACAAAAAGATTCGTGACGTGGCAATGCCAAAAATGCTTAGTTTAGGTTAGGTTAGGTCGAAAAAAGGATGAAGCATCAAAGATGCAACCTCATATCAGTACGATGTACGATATACACCTAGGCCACTACCGTGCCTGCTATGCGCTCCTTAAGAAACATGGCAATTAAGGCGGTTAACGTCCGTTAAGAAACTCCGTTTTTCGGACGTAATTAATTAAGGTTTTTCAGTCAACGTTCCTCAGGGATCCTAAGTCCAATATGACATCGCTCCCGAGGTGTTTGGATCTTATATCAACGAAGGCCTGACAGTGGCAGAAAAAGTGTGCCAGCGTCTCGCCTTCCTCAACACACGCCCTACACTCGTCAGATTTCGCTCGTCCAATTTGATGTAGTTGTGCCCGTTATCCTGTATGGCCATTCAGGATACGAACCATCATACTAACTCCGCATTCACTCCCATTGCTTTATAAAGTTTTAATTATTATTAATATTAAATTTTGTGTTGTGTAAGAAATGTGTTTTGAAAATTTCTATCGAAAAATTGTCTTTAGCGACAAAGCTTATTCTTATCTCAAAAAGAACCTCAATAAACAGAATTGACGAATTTGGTGTGAAGAGCAGCCAGAGGCAGTTTCAGAACTGCCAATGCACCCTGAAAGATGTGCTGTTTGGTAAAGTTTATAGGCCGGTGACATCATTGGACCTTAATTCTTCAAGAAGGATGAAAATAGCAACATTACAGTCAATGATGACGATTACCGAATTTTTATGCACAAAATGGAAGAATTAAACGTGGTTGACACTGTTTAGTTTCAGCAACATGCCACACGGCACGCGATCCGGTGAACCTATGGAGAGGCAAGTTTGTTGCGCAGTTCATTGGCCGCCACAATCAGGCGATTTGACTCCACTAGACTATATTTTTGGGTATACGTGAAGTCTCTCGTATACTGGGACAAGCGAGCCACAAGGCAACATTAGAGCGGCCATTGATGAGATATCGGCCGAAAAACTAAAAATTGTATGCCAAATTTCGAGCTCAATGATGGACCACCTACGGCTTAACCGCGCGCAACATTACATGAAAAAATCTTTAATAACTAAATGGCAGGCATTGACTTATATATATATAGATATATATCCTTTAAATTCCTATACGGAACATAGGGCCTCAATAACTGATCTATCTGATGCTGCTCTTTTATCTTCATTCCAGTTAATCCAGCAGTTTGTAGATCGGCTTGAACCATGTATTTTTAAGTCGACCCCTTCTTCTTGCCTCCTGTGGGTTGTAATCAAGGGATTTCCTATAGATATGTGGCTGACTTACGTTGGGTATCACCCAACCATCTACATATATTTGCGTATTTTGATCGCATAGTCAATTGGTGGTTGCTGCGCTCTATACCATAATTCAGAATTTGTCATGGTTTGAGGCCAAAATATTTTGAGTATTAGGCGAAGGCAATTATTGGCGAGGACCTGTAGTTTTTGTATATCAAGGTTTAATTTCAGGTCGCCGAGCCATAAAGCAGTAGTGACCTTAGATTGCTATTGAATAATTTAATTTTTGTAGATACTGCAATGTTAGCTGCCCTCCAGAACTTATTCAAGATTCTAAACGCTTGCCATGTCTTAGTCAGTCCGTTTGAATGTCTTCGCTACAGCCACCAGAAGAAGCAATAATGATGCCCAAGCAGCAAAAGGTTGTGACATCTTTAAGCTGTTTCCCCATCAGTGAAAAGCAATAGCTGTTCGTTACAGTGAAATTCAATGATTTTGTTTTCGAGGTATTTTTAATCAGTCCTGCATTCATCGCTTTAGCTGCATGACTTGCTGATTGTGTGACAGTTAACAAATGTCCTCGGAATAGTCTTCCGGTTATGCCTGTTATGATTCCATACGTGGGATTCATAGATTGACTTATCGATCAAAATAAATATTTCAGTCACTTTTTAAAATTTTTGTGTTTTTCTTTAAATTTTTAAAATTTAAACAGTTAAAAAATAACCCTTTATAAACAGTTTAAAATGTAATCTAATTTTGCTTGGCAGCAGTCAAATTTTAATTTATTTTCCCAAAAAAGAACTTTTCTGCCTGTAACCTTCTCCCACCCCACTGTTTTGCTCACCATCCTGTCACTTTACCTTTTCTATGAGACTGCTAAAAGATACAGCCAACTAAAAAAAGGTGTTTTCTTCCACTTTGCCATACAAAAAAGAAAGCATCCGGCATTTGTTGCTACAACGAAAATTACAAGGAAATACGCACAATTTAGAGAAGTAACAAAACAGAAAAATTGTTAGAAAAACATTCAGCATAAAAAAGAAAATGGATAAAAGAAAAGAAAATTCAACATCACCATTAATAACAAGAACAACGACTTCTCAGTGCAAAGAATGTGTTTACGTTGCCCAACTAATATTTTTCCCTTTTTTTTTACTTTAACGTTCAAATAACATTCATAAAATGTAAAAAATATGTTGATTTTTTTCTTCGTTGCGTTAAAACTTGTATATTAAATCAACAGCTGGAGCAGAATTCAATCCAATGTAGGTGGATTCCGCTTTTTTGCTTTCTTTAGTTTATTTTTATTAATTTGCAATAAAAAACCGCTACATATACGTTATTTTTTTTAGCCAGCAAAAAAGAAATATTATTAGCAGGAAATTGGCCACTTAATAAGCGGAAAATATTTATTTATGATACAAAACAAAAGACCATAAGGGCAACAAAAAAACATAAATGTGTTCATAAATACAAGAGCGAAACAACAAAATAATTTGCATAAAATAATCATAATTGTGGTAAAAAAATATAAATTTTAATAAAATATAAATTTTAATGAAATATCATAAATTATTTTCAAATGGCATCACGAAAAATTTGTAGAAAAAATAAATACTCTGAAATTATTTTAATCAATATTTTTTCGATAAAAAAAATTGGAAAAATAAAAATTACCTTGGCTATAAAAATATGCAAATGTGAGTCATCTTTAGTATTTAAATCGTTAACGCTGTCGAACAAAAAACGAAAATCTGTGTACAAATTTTAGCTTTTTGAGTTGGTTTGACAGCGAAGCAGAAGCAGGGTTACCGTTAGGAATTTTTGAAAAGTCGCACAAAAGTTCGTTTTAGAAAAATAAAGTCGCAGAAACACGTCGTCTGAAAAAATAAAATTCGCACGTTCTTTTTATTAATAAAAAGCATAGCAAAACAAAAAAAAAATAAACCATTGAAACCAAACAGTCCGTTGCATTTTTTCGTTTTCAGAAGTCTTTTTATATTATTAATGTGTTTTGCCATGTCGCTTAACCCTCTAACCACTTTTTTTGAAATAATGGAAAAAACTAGTCGTAATAATTTTTTCTAGATTAAAAACGACACACATAGGGGTTTTTTGCCAATCTAGCCGGACATTACTTTTTGTTTTAGCTTATATTGCTTCTTAAAAGTTATTGAGTGCCCCTAGATCGATGAAACTTGGCAGAAATATGTGATATTGTCATAGGCAGGTAAACCTAAAAAAATAAATAAAATCGGACCAAGGAGGAAAATGTTCCCCCTAGAAGAACTAATCCAACCTCTGAAAAATGCAATTTTTTTTAAACTTTTCCCATACTTTTGTTTGGCAAATGCAACTTTTAACGTCGGCGAAAGTTAAAAAACCTAAAATAAGACCCATGAGATCGTAAAATTACACTTTTCGCCCCCCGCCCCCTTTTGAGGGCGGTTACATAAAATAATATTTAAAAAAAATGTAAATATTAAAAGAAATAGATTACTAACGCCTTAATACTATAAAAATTAAATTTTTGAACTTTAATGCGTAGGGGGAGATATCCCTCCAAACACCCCCCCCCCCGGAATGACCCTGTAAAATTTTTTTTTTTTTTGCTAATTTCCAAAACATATTAATTTTTAAGATTTTATGTGACTTTTATATATTTTATAGTATTTAATTTATCTGAAAATAATTAATATATTCGTAATAATAACTTATTTATAATAGTAACAGCAAATTTTATTTAAAATAATAACAACTAATTTATTTAAAATAACTTCTCTTTTGCACTAAGATGATGATGAGTGCCATGGTTCTTCTTCGTCTGCTTCTTCAAAATCCTCTTCTGAATCTGAATTCTCTTCAGAGCCAAGTACAGGTGGAAGCATAAAAGAAATTGCTTCTTTCGTAAAGGGTAGTGACTTTTTTTTTGGAGTTGGTCTTATACTAGTAATCAGTGGGTCAGAACTGAGCAAAAGTCTATTTATAACATCTTTGTTACACTGAACCCTCGAAAACTTTCTAGCAAAATTCTGCCTGTAAAGCCGAAAATGTTTATTTCGTGCCTCAGACGCTTCTTCTGATAATAGCCCGATAGGCAACAATGCCTCACTCATTACAGTTGCGCCATGTACTAAAATCTTGTGCATTGTAGGTGTCATAGGATGCCAGGGATATAGAGTAACGTAAAGTTTTGCAGTGTCTAAGCAATAATTGGCAAACTCGTGCAAATGGATTTTGTGACCACTTGTAATTACTTCAATAATAACTTTGATCCGGTAGATGAAATCCAATGCAATTCCAGTTATTTCTGCAGCTAATTCAGGATTGGAAAAAAATCGTCTGCTGGTGTTACCATCGTTGCTGTTTCCAAATCCAGTCTTCGGTACATCCACTATTAGCCCTAATTCACTTCTAAATTTTTCTTGGATAGTTTTTTTCCTCTCATTAACAATAGTTTTGTCCTCATCCGATCTTAATTGCCACTTTTTTACTGTGAGTTTATACGATAGGTGTAATATGCTCTCAAATAGACGAATTCTGGCGTGCAAAGTAGATAATCCGAAAGAAAGTGCATCTACGTCTATATCCCTTTTGATTTTCAAATTGTTAAATTCTTTTGAAGTAGCCCCACAAATATAGCACTTCATTGTGGACGTAGTTTGTGTTGCGGCATTACATACTTTTGCATCTATCATTGTAAATACCATTGTATGTTTTATGGAATATAACTTTCCTTCCATTAAAAAATTAGTGTTTTGTAATGTAGTAATGGCATCTTGTACATAATTAATTTCTTCTTGGATTACATCTACAGTTTCTTTAACAAATCTGATGCGAATAGGTCTACAATATCGCGGTGATGAAGGAGTTGGATTTTGCCATAATATTTTCTCCTTTTTTGCACCATATCTTAGTCGAAGCGGTACGAAACTACTCTGAAAAATATGAGAATCAGAAGCATCATTTTTCATCTTTTGCTTAAATTGTGCCTGGTGTGATCCATCGCAGCCCCATTTGCTTATTAGTTCGAGGGAGTTGCATTCTTCTATTTGTGAATCACATAAAACATCTTTTAAATATGTAAGTAATCTACTTGCAGTATGATTAAGCAAATCCTGAAGATTTATTTGAGCACATGTTTCCGTTACTTCAAATGATTCTTTTGGAGGATAGCATTCACTTTTCTCTCTCTGCAGAATATTGTAGCTAGGATAAACCTTCTTAGCGGCACTTCGGATTATTTCATATTGTTTTCGAGAAAGATCAGCTTCTACAAATATAGAAAGAGCCTTTAGAGGGGTTAGCTGTTTTACTTTATCCTCTTGTGCAGCTTTGTATGCTTTTTTTATTTTTGTAGCTCTTGCCGGAGAAGACACAATTTCTTTAAGCAGACCTGAGGCATCTTTTTTTCCAGACGTTTGTAGTTGTGTTTGGGTAGCGTGCATCAATAAATCAGCATCGGTTTGAGTTCGCAAGATTTCAGTTTTTCTTCTCTTACTTCTTTCGGTCAATTCAACAAACGGCTTTTGTAGTCGTTTTGAAGACGAACTCCCAAAAAAAGGTATTGTCACTGTTCCTTCCAGCCATTTGGCATGCATGCTTACAAATCGATCCTTTTTTCTTTGTGCTGAATGCCAAAATATTTTAAAAAAATATTTGAATTTCTTTAAGCATTGATTTACTACTGATATGTCACTATCTCCCTGACATTTTGAAATTTCGCACAATTTTCTAACTAAAAATTGTTATTTCTCTTCAACGAGTTTAGAACTACATTCTTGTATAATTTGGAATAACTCTAAATTCGTATACACTTTTTCCATTTTACTCTCGAAGCTTCAAAATGGTTCTGATAACAATTTTATGCAAAAACCACAATATATATTTAAAAAAACTAAGTACCTAGAGCCCAGATTTGATTTTTTATTATATATTATTTTTGTTGTTAATGATTTTAAAAGTTATGCAAAACAGGTACATTTATTTTGCTCTATTAAATAACGTCCTTTAGCGGCCGCACAGGTGGTTAAAACCCGTTACTTACTGTTTCGCACATCCCTTTTTTACACAGGTAATATTAGGCTTAGATGTAATAATTTAAATAAAAACCATCTACGTACAACCAAAACATTTTATGACTGACGAAAGGGTTTCTATCATATGTACCTATGCAAGATGAGCAAAAACAGAAAAAAGGTAAAAAAATTTGTTTGCTCTATTAAATAACGTCCTTTAGCGGCCGCACAGGTGGTTAAAACCCGTTACTTACTGTTTCGCACATCCCTTTTTTTACACAGGTAATATTAGGCTTAGATGTAATAATTTAAATAAAAACCATCTACGTACAACCAAAACATTTTATGACTGACGAAAGGGTTTCTATCATATGTACCTATGCAAGATGAGCAAAAACAGAAAAAAGGTGAAATTTTCAAAAAATCATAAAAAAAAATGGCGCAACAACGCGCAACGTTTTTTTTTTTAATTTAAAAGTAGAGATTTCAAATTTTATCGTGATGTATAAAATTTTGAAGAACTCAGCGGAACTCACCTTCAAAAACCTTTTAAATTTTTTTTTTTTACAAAAAAGTGAACAAAAAAATCGTTTTTTTTAATTTCGTACTAATTTTTTTATCATAAAAAATTCAAATAAAATTTTTCTAAAAATTTTCATAATTAGCTGTTTATATAGTCTTTCACAGAAAAAAAATTCAATGTAAAATCTTTATTCGTTTATCTACAAAAAAATATATTGTAAACCTCCCAAAACCGTAAAAAGTCAATGAACACGCATGCAATTTAATCAACTTTCCTGGTTTTAACAGTGTCCCAAAACCACAAATCTCAAGCAAAAGACTTGAAAATTCACTATACGATGCAGAACTTTGTTGTCTGTCGAGCTGCGTACTTAAATTTTCTTAAATTCTTCTTAAATTTTTGCTTAATGTCCGGCTAGATTGGCAAAAAACCCCTATGTGCGACATTCTAAACACTTCTGCATCATTAGTTTTTCAATTTACCTTACCGTTTAACTTCCAGGTGAGAAAAGGTGAAATATGCCTCGAGGCATAATTGTCGGTTTAAATGAAAAAAATGAAATCAGGTAGAAATTTAAATTTTGATGGATTTTATATGAAAAATAGATAAAGAGGTAAAAAAAAGGTGAACAATGGATTATTTTTTTGAATGGTAATCTAAAAAACAATTTCTCGAGGTAGAACAACACAAATGTACGTTGCATACCTTGCAAACACATTGAGTTTGTGATTTGCATTTGGCATTTTTACAAAGTTGTTTACCACTTGCTTTCGGTAGCCAAACTGGAAAATGGTCAAAGCCATCATAGCGTACATCAGCGACTGGATGAATGGCTCGATGACCAACGGGAACAACTTGACCAAGTACTGGAGTTGATGATCGTGAATTTGAAGTTGATGGTCGATCAACTAGAGTTGATGGTCGGCCAATAACGCGCTTCGAAGAATATTTGATGAGGCCAGCAGCAATTTCTTCACGAAATTTCGCCAAGTCCAACAATTTCAGGTTAACATCAGGTGTACTTTTCGAATCATTCATTTTTTCGGAATGGATACGTCGATATAAAAGGTACGAATTTGTTGCAGACATATCAATCAAATGATAGAACAAACGACTTGCAGCATCACGTGTTTTTGCTCTTACATGATACCTACCCATCAATCCATCCATTAAATCCACACCCCCATGTGTCTATTATATTCTTTGATTATTTCAGGACAATCTATTTCGACATGCTGCTTCTTCTTTCGGTCGTACCTCGATGCTTTTGATGGCTGATGGTTTGGATCGACATTTTCAAATGGTTTTATGCCAACATAACTTGACGCTAAACGGAGCACCGTGGCAATATCAATACCATATGCCTGACCGACAAATTCAATCGAATATCCTCTTGCTTCTTTTTTACAGCTGTATCCGATGGGAGCTTACAGGTTGCCACTCTGTTTACTCGAATAGTACCCAGATTATAAATGCCTCTGGCACGTAAATAGACTAAAAGAGGTATCGAAGTGTACAAATTATCGAAGTATGTGATATAATTTTTGAAATCAGGTACTGTTTGGCTCAAACGTATTACAACGTTGGCTGAAGAACCTAGATCTGGACAACCTGGCAATTTTTTGTTGTCGCCAGCACCATTGTATATCTCAAATCTGTAGGCATATCCAAATGAATTACATAAAACGAATAGTTTCATGCCCCATTTATGCGGCTTATTTGGCATATACTGGCGCAAGTGGTGCTTCATTTTCGGACTGCACATTTGCTCATCCACGCAAAGTCGAGCAGTCTTTGGAACTGAGTCGATTCTTTCATTGAGTTGATTGGAAATATTACGCATTCGAAACAATGGGTCGTAGCCAGGCTGACCCTTTTTGATACGGTCTTCTTCATTCCGATAGAAGACAGATTCAATGAGAGGCTGACAGCATCAATCATCGATCCGAATTGTGCTGGGTCGACGTTTATTGAAAATTCTGGATCACTCAGTATTTGATTGATGGTGCTATCATGGCCATATATGGGATCAAGTTCGTAATTCGGATCATTCAATTCATTGTCTGAAGAAAAATCGCCATCGTCTTCCGACCCAGATGTCACCGAATCCATCACTTCTACGATTTCCTCGTCAGATAAATTCGATAATTTAATTCGCTTACTAGACATTTTTTAATCTATTCACAAATTATGGAACACACGTAGGTAAATCATAAGAAACACAAAAGAATGACATAAAACCGCTAAAATAGGGAAATAACTGCAAGGGGGAAAAAAATGACGTAAACCGACAATTATGCCTTGAGGCATAAAAAAAAAAAATCCAAAAAATTCGCACAAAACACTTTTTTTCGTATCAAAATATATATGAAATGAAAGTTGAATAAATTACCTTTATGGAAAAAAAATTTCCGACAGTAAAAACTTGACCGGTTCAAAAGATTTATTGTTTTGAAAATCACTACTTTTTTTTACAAAATGTGGTGTTTATTTGACGGATGCTCCTACACTAATGGCTATAGATGCCAAACTGAACGACATTTGCATATGCTGTCTGAGAGAGAAATGTACTCAAATGTACTACCAAAATTACTATACTTATATTGATATCATAAAATTTTCCTATGTGTTTAAAAAGTGACTTTTGTGAGTTATGCCTGGAGGCCGTGTGGAAGGTTAGAGGGTTAAGATGATTGTTTAGATCACAAGCACTGCAAAAGATCGCTTTAGCTCCATGTCTTGGTTAAGCGATTTATACTTCAGTTCCCAGTCTTTCGAATGGTATCACCAAATATTACGTTTCTTGGAAGAACCTGCATTTATTGACTCGGCGGCTAAAAATAATTTTGTATATTTTGAGCACAGCAAACACCACAATTTTTTATTTTAAAAAGCTCTTTTGCTAAAAATATTCTTTTAAACTTTGCGAAAATTTGTTTAATACATTGTATACATGACAAGGTTACAACAAAGTAATAAAATTGTTGCCAAAGAAACAATTATCTGTGAATTGCTTTGAAATTTTGACGGCGATGTTTTTTTTTTTTTGTGATAGCAAATTGAGGGATTTCACAAATTTAGAAATGTCTGAGTCGCTCAAATTATATTCGATACGCCTCTACTGCAAGATACTGCCGCCAAATCTAATGGTCGCCGAGTCGATCCCCAAAAGTCCCATGGCGGTAGTAACCGATTGAGATCTAACGTTGTTAAAAGCTCTCCCAATTTTATGGAATGCAACTAAAGCGAATCCCTTGTAGTGCATTTTCGGAGTACCTTCTCCTTATACAGGTTTGGGATTTTGAATTTTTGGAAATTTATTTCATTTTTTTGCACCTCAAAAGGCAGTTTCTCTTTCTGAGTCGAATTAACGATGTCCATCCGGCTGGCTGGATTGCTATTCATGAAACTTTGTGCGCAAAGTACAGGTCGAAATTTTGGAGATAATTTGATGAAATTTGGAACATAGGTCAAGCCTATTGAATGTGGGCTGAATCGGCTCATAATATTACATAGTCCCCATACAAGCTTCTTTCCGGAATGGGGTCTTCTTGACCATAAATCATTTATTATGTTGGTATTTGGATTAAAATTGGTACAAACTTGTTTAATTGCCACCAAAATCATCTTACCAAATTTTATTGGAATCGGTTCATATCTATAGCCCCTATTCAAATACTACTCCCGAAAATTGATTTTGGTATTAACATAAAAAATTGGCGATAATAACTATGGCATGGTAAAATGTTGTCCTGGTAGGTCCAAAATTAACCATAGGCCCCATAAAAACCCCCATCCTTAAATCTCAGGTAGATAAGGATATCTAAATAATATTCGGTACAAAGAACGTTTACATGAATCTAAACCTCATAACAAAATTTTGTTAAGGTGGGTTCATGTTTGCCCATGGGTCCCAAATAGGGTACACTTGCAGTGTGGTGTAGCGTGTAATATGGTCGGGCTTGTTTCATTTTCAAAATTGGAGCTAATTACACTGGTTTACAGCAAAAAAATACCAAGAACGCCACATGCCTAGATAAGTTAATTGGGACCTCCTGAACACGAAAAACGCTGTAATTTTTTTTTCTAAGTACCGTTTTTTAGATAACGGTACTTTTGTGTTTTTCGGTGTATGGTCCTACTTAAGCCCCTGTGGAGCCAAACCGAAAAGTCTGATCGAAATAAATAGCATATCGTTGGAAAGGTAATTAAATGCCTTTTCAGTCGATATGCTGTAAAGAAGTGGCTGAGTTATAGCGCCTCAAAAATAAAAATTTGCCTATTTTTACGTTTTTTTCAAAAGTTTTCATTTTTACATATTTCGTTTTTTTTTTTCTTAGTTAAAGTAAAGACCTGGAACGTTTTATTTTTTACCAAATAGTTTATTTAATTACCAACATTAAGCGTAATTTGAAAAAAATCGGAACGACAATATTTTCATCTTCATTGCTCACACACTATATTCGGCGTAAGTTTAAATGATGATCTTCGCGAATGAGGACCAACAATAGTCCGCCATCATTTGTTCATACCACCAGCCTTTGTAACGTCTCTAGATTTCTTCCATTTCCTGGTGAAATCTTTCACCTTGTTCATCACTTTCGGAGCCCAAGTTCGTCCGGAAAATATAATTCTTATCAGATAGAAATTTACAGCATATCGACTGAAAAGGCATTCAATTACCTTTCCAACGATATGCTATTTATCTAGATCGGACTTTTCGGTTGGGCTCCACAAGGGTTTAATTGGAACCTACACCGAAAAACACAAAAGTTGTCTAAAAAACGGTACTTAGAAAAAAAAATTACAGCGTTTTTCGTGCTCAGGAGATCTCAATTAACTTATCCAGGCATGTGGCGTTCTTGGTATTTTTCCAAATTAAAAATTTGTAAAGCAGTGTTATAATTATATTAGATAAATAAAGACAGTTTTAAGATAATTTTTATTAATAAAGATAATTATCTTTTAAATTATGTATGTTGTATCCTGGTGGGTCTTCCAGTTTGTCCATAATAGAGAATAAGAAAATGCATTAAAAACAGCCTATTGATTTATCTCAATAATATTTTTTCTAAAAGTTTTGTGTATTTTTTTTTTAAAAGATACTTCCTTCTCTTTACAAAAAAAGAAAAGTTTCTAAAAAGAGCCTTTAAGAGTTGCTTATCATGATTTTTTTGTAATACGATACTTTTTTAAGATTTTTACCGATATTTTGTGAAACTTATTTTACAAATTATATTTTTAAAATTTTTTCGGTGATTCGAAGGACTAAAATTGATTGATTTTTAAATCCTATTTTCTGTGCTTAACTGTTAAAACCAATTTTTTTATTTAATCTTTTCCTATTCCATGACAATTTTTCTAAATTGTGTCGTCTGTGGATTTCACTTAAAAACAAATAATACTTTTGTTGATTCTTTGCCAAAAATTTTTATTTAATAAAAAAAAAAATAACCCAAAAAGTACAAAAAATCACACAAAATTTACATTAGTTTATGGTTTTTATTACCAACTATTTCATGCTGCAAGACGAAGCTAATTTCTTTTATTTACTCGCAAAGCAAATGACAAAAAAGAGAAAAAATTAAAACTGAAAGAGTTTTCAAAATGTCACAAACTTTTTTTGTCATTATTCCAACCCAAAATCCTGAAACGACTTAAACAAGATGTTAAAGACAACTCTTCACATACAGCTGTGTGCAGGAAAAACTTTTCATAAAAATTCTGTTGCAAAAAGACAACAACTTGTATGAGGCTGTAATTTCACAGTGCGGAGTTGCATGGAGAAAGATGCAGCTAAATGTGTGTTTGGGTGTCTGACTAAACATCCGTGCGTCTGTCTGTCTGTCTGTCTGGCTTTATGTTTTGTATATAATTTCGGTTGACCCACGTTTAAATAAACGCAACTCACAAAAAAAGAATTTACAGACTACACTTCATTATTTATATTGGAAAATTATAGAGTTGCGCACATTTACAACAACTTACAACAAACAAAAACAACGACTACACAAAATAAGTATAAAATAAGACAACAAGATTGTGGCATGTTTAAGGCCGCAACATCTTAACCGCAACTTGAAAACATTAAATAACAAAGAACAAACAGGACGATGAGAAAAAAATGGCAAACATTTTTGAATTTATGTATGTGCTTAAAAAGTTGAGCCAATTACAAAGGAATATAGTAGGGGTGTTCACGAAAGGTTATAACTGAAAAAAATAAATTTGCAGAAAGCAACAGTAATAGACATTAATTCATACAAAAATTTGTATATAGTTTAAACGCTATACGATTAGGGCTATTCACGGATATTAACAAAGTTACTGGATATCAGATTTTGTTGAATAAAATCCTATATTTTCTTTAAAAACTTCAACTTCTTTTTTTTAATTTAAAATTTTTTTTCTTAATTTGTTTTTAAACATAAATACCCTACTATTTCTTTTAGTAAACCTTTAAATTTTTTTTCATTTTTATAACTTCTTACCACACAAAAAAAAAACAAGCAAATTATTTTAATTTACCACAAAAATTTCAAAACATTTTTGCATTTAAAGCACACTTTTTTTACAATCATAAACTGCAATAAAAGTGCCTGGCCCTCGCTTTAATTCAAACATTTAAAAATGATTGTTCTCATTTTCTTCATTTTATGGAAAAAAGTTTGAAGTACATTTTTTAATACTTGTAATTTTGCATAAACTTTCAGTTTAAGGTGTCACTAAAATGTGTTTGAAATACACTATTAGCAAAAACAGTAAGGATATTCAGAATTCAGAACTAAGAAACAATTGGAGAGTAGCATACATTAAAGTAGCGGACATCCGAGTAAAGTACAACTGAATAGATTACATTTAGTAATGTACAATCATACAAAAGACACTCAAGTAGAGTACAAACGAGTAGTAATGTAGACAAACACGTATAGAGTAGAATATAGTAGAGCGCAATCGAGTAGTATACAATTTAATTTAATCCAATAGAATACAATCGAGACGAATACAAAGAAAGCAGAGTATATTTGAGTATACTCTGCTGGAGTAAAATACAGTAGAGTAGATCATATTCGTGTAGAGTACAAACAACTCGAGAACAATCCTCATGGCTACAATAAAGAAAAGTACAAATGAGTAATATACAATCAACTATAGTACAATCTAGTGGAACACAATCAAGTACAGTAAAATCCAGTAGAGAACAATCGTCTAGA
The DNA here is from genome assembly GCA_963931875.1 of Pollenia griseotomentosa. Taxonomy (NCBI): domain Eukaryota; kingdom Metazoa; phylum Arthropoda; class Insecta; order Diptera; family Polleniidae; genus Pollenia; species Pollenia griseotomentosa. The sequence continues at coordinate 69,630,813 of OZ007564.1, read as the reverse complement.
ATATGCTTAGGTAGAGTACAATCTAGTGAAGTACAATAGAGTAGAGAGTCTAGGTATATACGCTTGAATTTTTGATGCTCAACTTATTTTCAATTCCCTTTTATAGTTGGCAATATGTTCACACGCATCAATTTGTTTCAAATTTTTTCGGTTCAAAACCACAACAATTTTATTCACAGCGAATCAAAGAAAAAAAGGAAATTAATGCAGCCATTGTTGTGTATATACCTAAGAATATAAACCATTTTTGGAAAAAAACACTAACCATCGCTCTCTGTGTTCGGATCGGTAGATTTGTGGAAAATACAAACGCTAATAGTGTTTGTGAAGTAAATCATTAATAAATAACTTTCCCTGTTTGTCATCTTTCAAACACAAAAATAATACTGTTCTTATCCAACTCAACAAAAATATGAGAACATTTAAGCCACAAACAAGGTGAATTCAACTACAGGTGGTGTCGGAACTACAACAATCCAAAAACAACAGAAACAACATAGGTTTTTTGCATTGCATTGTTAGTGCCATTAGCTCGAAATGTCAGTAATTATTAGCAAAACACTAACAAATCAAAACAAATAAGCCCAAACTGCCAAAATCAGATGCCGTTTCGACACCACCTGTAGTTAATTCGCCTTGGCCACAAACTTCATTGTGTTCGGTTCAGCTCATTAGTGTTCGTTCATTTCTGTTGTGCTTAGTAGCTGGTAAAAAAACTAAAAATTTTTTACAAAAACAAAAAGCCAGCAAATTAATTTTACACAAACAAAACATATACACAATACACACACAAGCTGTTCGTGGTGCGGTCGTTGCTAACATTTTTTGTTTGTTCATTTCTTTATAAATGTAAAAAAAGAAACATTATAGATTATTAGAATGTAGTGTTTGTCTACAGTACAAGTAGAAGGGTTCTGTTTTTTAACGAAGAACAGAACACTACCCTGCAAATAATAGGTTAAGTCAAAACACGCGTGTAAAATGTAGCCCACAAGGGACTAGGACTAGTCCAAAGGTAACCCAAATGTGTGGAAAAAACATGGTATTTTTAACATTACGATGTCCTAGGGCAGGACTCTATAACCCAACTTTGGACTACAAAGGAGCAGTCTTAAAACTCCATGGTATACTCAAGAGGATTAGTTTTGAAGTCGTTTAAAAACGAAAACACGTCGTTAAAAAACGAAGACATGTCGTCTCACTACAAACACTTTTTAACAATGACATGGTCCATGCTTGCATTACAATGGACCAGTCCATGGAGTAGTCCATTTTATCAGGATCAGGTAGTCCAATATTATTTGCAGGGTATATAATGTTCGGCTCTTTTTTGAAAATAGTTACGAACGGTATTAAGCGCTCTTCGTCTACACAAACACTTAAAAAAATAGATATCATTACTGGGTGTGTGAGCCGTTCGCTAAATAATGTTCTGTTTATTTTCGAACACTGAAAAAAAACTAAGCGTGCTAATCGAGCCTCAACAAGCATCTCCATAGCAACCCCCTCTCTTCTTTCTTCACTATCCTAAAACTCACAAGTTGAGCATCAGAAATTGAAACGTATTAACCTATACTAAAGTTCAATTAAGTAAATAAGAGTACAGTTAAATCAAGAAAAGTACTAACGAGAAGGGTACGGTTGTGTCAATCATAGATCAAAGCAGATTCGTATAAAGTCAAGATAGGTTTTGTGTGAAAAAAAAATTTAATAACGTCGTGAAAAGTTAAGTACAACTAAGCAAAGTCAAGTTGCAAAGAGTAGAGTGGAGCAAAGTCAATTCAAGTAGGTCCGAGTGGAGTCTACAAGAGTGAAATGAATAAAATAGAGTCGTATCAACAATATAATGCAGTACGAAATCCTAAAATTCGTAGTGACTGCTGTATAAACGGACTCTTAGTTCTTAAAACTGAACACCCTTAATGTTGGGAAAAGTTTAATTGGATTTCTTTCGGTGTATGTCACTTGAATTTTTTGGTTTTTATTTTAAGGTGAATGTCTTTAAAGTAAATATAAAATACGTTAGTATTTCTTGAATATTAACAATAAAATTGAATAATAATAATTTTTTTTAATAGTTAAAAGACTTTTTGGTCTTGTGGTTTTTTGTTGCAGATTGTTGTATTTTTTTATTTTTAAATGAGGGGTTTTATGCTTGATTTACTTGACATGGTGTAGTGCAAGTTGTTGTGGTTAATTGCCTTGAAATTGTTGCAAGATTTTTGATTATTCAAAGAAAAGGAAAAGAAGATATTTGGAATATGTAACTGCTATTAAAAAATTAAAAAAAAAAATACACAAATCAGAAATACTAAAAAACAAGAGAATTGCAAATTTTTATTTTCTTATAAAATATATTTTTGTTTGTTAGGGAATATTCGTTTAAGTCTGTGGCCGTTTGGAAAAACTAGGTAACTCCAATTTTTTAAAACACAAACTTTTAACATATTTCACTAATTATTATGCATGAGCATTAAACTAAACATAATTTTAAATAATTTTCAAGATTTCTGGTTCAATTCAAGGCGAAACGGCATCTGATTTTGACAGTTCGGGCTTATTTGTTTTGATTTGTTAGTGTTTTGCTAATAATGGTTGACATTTCGAGCTAATGGTACTAACAATGCAATGCAAAAAACCCTATGTTGTTTCTGTTGTTTTTGGATTGTTGTAGTTCCGACACCACCTGTAGTTGAATTCGCCTTGGTTCAATTGAACTCATTTTTTGACATTAAAACGGAAAATCATTGTCAGTTATTTTATTTTTATATTTTACGGAATTAATTCAGAATTATACACTCGCCCCTTGTTTAGCGGTTGGAGCCACCTAACTTCCGCTGCTTTACGGAATATCCAGCATCTGTTGAATATCAACAGCATACAGAGATGATCCACCCTCACAATAAGAACCCTCCACATGTGGAAAGTTCTCTTGCATGTGACCTCTAAAGACATCCTTCCGTTAGAGAGATCCAAGATCGAGGTCTTTACCGGTCTTTACAGGTCTTAAAACGATCCCCTATCACTTCTTTCACTTATTTACTAGTAGGTCTTCACCACCTTCACCAACATGACCAGTTTTGACTACCTCTAAAATTGTACATCTCACAATAATTGCCGTCTTGAGAACTAAAACACCTCGTCTAAAGAAATGTTTGTTCCCTGCAAAAGTAATCTTTGCATGGCGAAAAGCATTCTTTTACAAAAGATTAAGTCCTTGAAGGCATCAATCAATAGTCAGACTGATGCCGATGCAATTGGGGTTACCGACTCCCGTAGTACCTGATATCATCTCCGTTTAGACAAGATCTCAAGAGATCGCAAGGTCTCAAGAAATCTGTTATTTATGAATTTCTGTCCAATTCCAGGTTTGGTTGTACCTCCTTTCCATGAAGAATGAAACACCGGATGGTAAGTTACATTAAGATGATCCCTACGAACCCCCCATAGGATTTACCAATAAAGTAATAAATTTTCTTATTGATTTTTAAATGCAAAAGTTGAATTAGAAATTTAAGCAAAAGTTTTTAATTTTTATAATTTAAGCCAAAATCAAAAACAAAAAATCTGAAAATTTTGAACGACATTGTTATTTAGACGTTTTTTCGTGGTGGAGTTCAGTGGTGGAGGATTTCAGTTTAAAATTTTGTGATTTTAATTTAACATTTAATTAAATTGGCACTTTTAGCAAATAATAGTATAAATTAAAAATTTTTTGATATGTAGCCCTTATGACACTACATTTTTCATTCATTAATTGATATAGAATTGAAAGAAAGAAACAGTAAATGTTAGAAAGAGCAAACTATAAAAAATGTAAACAAAGTTTTTAGTTTTTTTTCTCTTGTTATGGTTTTGTGTCAGGGATGGCGTTGAGAATTTTTAAAATTGTACCAACAACCTTTAAAAATTGTACTTTTTTACCATAATTGTACTAAAAGATTTTTTTAGTTGAAATTAATTTTACATATCTTCATTAAAAAACACCACAAAAAGGTATTAGAAATCTTAATTTAAAACAAAAAAGTACAATCGAAACAACTTAACCACGCCTGTTTTGTTTATTTTATTAAATGTTGCCAACTTTTTGTTTATTATTGTTATGATGAATCGCTGAATTCGCCCATAAACCGCTCATTCAGCAACACTTTTAATATTTCAAGCTTGAAATGTCAATTTTAAGTTAAACAATTTTACATTTCTTTTTAACATAACTGAATTTTTTATTGATAACTTAATACAGCTTAATACAGCTTAACTCTTTGCACTTGGTAAATTTTTGTATTACATAATATTTGTACTGTTCACCAAAACTTGAACAATGCATTCAAAATGAAGTGTCATAAGGGCTTTATCAACATTTTCTGCAGTAAAGTTGTTTATATAAGTAAACGTTTAATTCACTTGATTAAATTTTTAATTAACAAAGTCATTTGTGGGAATACAAAATTTTCAATTAACAAAATTTCGTTTGTCGTGCTTAATTCACACTTTTTATTCTTGAAAAAACACTGAAATTAATTGTTGAAGGGATAAGCCATTCATATGTGCATTTCACTGGTTGCTTAGGCCAGATCATCAGGAAACTTCATCCACAGATTTTTAGAAAAACCAAAGATATTACACAGAAAAAATTAAAAATTGTCTCTAATCACCAATTTTATACTAAATTCATAGAATCAAGCAACCCGTTTGTTAATTTTGCACCTATTACCAAAATGATTATATTGATTACTATATATATATTGATTACTGTAAAAATTTCATATTTTGAATATTTTTTTTTTTCAATAAATGATATTTTTAATTTTAACTAAAAAAAATTATTAAAAAACTTTGCCGTTTCAAACAATGTGTTGATTGATTTTGACAATTTCCAACAACAATTGCAAAAGTTTAAATTATTTTATTTTGAACAAACACTTTTTTGTTATTTGATTATTATTTTAATTCAAATTTTTTAAAAACAACTAAAATGTTAATTAAATCAAAATTATATTTTTAATTTTCGTTCAACAAAAAAAATAATTGATTCAATTATCGCATCAATTAAGTTTAAATACTTTTTAAATAATTTTTTTAATTGATAAAAAACTACTAATAATTTTTTCTGTGTATGCTAAGCCAATAAGAATTATAATCCACAGTTTTACTTGTTACAATATCAAAGCTTAAACAAAAACAACAACCATATACAAATATCAAAAATAAAAATTGGGAATTAAGCACGACAAGCGAAATCTTGTTAATTGAAAAATTTTAATTACACTAGATTGTATTTTTGAGAAATGGCTTAATTGAACCAAAAATAGACAAGAATTCTTTCTGTACAGACATGACTTTTTGTAGGCAAATTGTATAGAAAGGTTTATCTAATTGGCGTTCCTTTCGCCTATAAAAAGTCAAAGTCGAGGAAAAAAGGCATAATTAAGATCTAGTCTTAGAAAGTCCTTTTGTGTCTCTGCTTGTTGATCCGCAACGTATTTATTCTTTCTTTCTTTTAGAAATGGTCTAGATTTTATTTTGGCCTAAGCTTTTCTGCATCCAGTCCATTTTCTTTTCTCTACCCCTAATACAATTTTACTCCTCTGCCATACAAGTTCTGTAAAGTACTTAAATTACCTTTGTAACTAAAACTGCAAAAAACACTACATTTTTATATATTTTTTTTTGTTCCTTATTAGCCGCTGCATGACCATGTTGATGCTACGAAAATTATGCCAGCCTTTTAGGCCAAATTTAAACACAGATATGAAAATAAAAGGCGTTGCTTATTATCATCTGTTACTGGCTTTTAAATCAGTTTAAACTACAGAATTCTGTTTCTTTGTTCTTAAAAATTGTTATCAATTCTGGCAAAAGTTTCCTCGTTATACTGATGTGTATCTATGTTTCTGTTTTGGGGGGGTTATCGTAAATCTGGTTTGAAAACTGTTGCTTACGGAGAAATGCAGAGATGGGTTAACTCTTTTTTTAAGGTACAATTTGTGATCATGTGTTAGTTTGATATTTTACTGAGGATCATGCGTTTTTTATTTATTATTAATCCAGTCATGATGTGTTTCTAAACAGTGGGCCAAAGTGCTAGGAAAATGCTTATGAATTTGTAGTATTTAACTTTAAAATTTGAATACATTTGCTGACCTTAAATATTATTGAATGTTCATTAATTCCCAATATTTTATTAAAAAATACCGCAAACAATTTTGCTGTCACAATCGCTTGTCTGTCACTTCACCTGCATTGACATTAATTTGTCATGATTTAAAGTACGTTTGTAAAAAAAAAAAAATCCGCTGTTTTAAGTCTCTACCACAGTTTTTATAGAAATTAAATTTATATAAAAATCTATTTCTAATTTGTGTTTTTGTCCTTTTTTTGCTGCTGCTGATGATGTTGGTTTATGCTTCATGATTTTGTAATGTAATTTAGTATTTTTTTTTTATTTTAATCTTCTGTTTTTTTATTTTTCTAACGACAACGCAATTTATTTGACAAAGAAAAAAGAAAATGTTTGTGTAACCTTTTTAATGTTACATTAAATATGAATATTTCAAATAAATAAATTCATTGTTGTTAAACATTTTTGTTTACAAAAAGTCCTTTTGACATCCTTTTTTATGTTTGTTGGTTTTATGGCATAGAAAATCACTTTTTAGTTGGGTGAATTTGTGCTCAGCCAAGCGTAATGTGCTTGTTAGAAATAAGGCAAAAAGGTTCAACCGGTGTTTAGTTTTTTTTTTATTTTTTTTCAAGAAATTAGAAAAATAATAGTTTGAAGTAAAAATAATTAAATAAAAAAAAAATATATTTTCAATAGATTATAGATCAAAAGAGCGCAGCCACACTCGAACCATTTCGTCAGGCTTATTTTATAGGCTGTTTCTATTAAAAAATCTGCCATATCGGCTCATAGATGGCATAGATATGAGCGAAAAATAAAGCACGACTTGTTTAAGAAAACTCTTTCTATCCTACACCACATTTGTTGGGAAGGTAATGACTTGAATATTTCTAATGACAAAAAAAAATGTTCGAGAAGGCACACGCAGAGAAACCACATTTTTCGGTATGGTCATCTCTAACGTACCCTTGTAGAACTTGTTATTTTTATTAATGTAGTTAACGTACTAATATTTACAACACCGCAGCAACAAAATGTATTAAGCTTTTATTTACTACGCTGTGATTGAAAGATCACACAAAAAGCTGCAGTAAACTCGTGTGTTAAATCTACCAATATAAAACAGTTAACGAAACTCTAGTTTTCTCTTTCTCTTACTCAGGAGATACAATCATTTACAATACATACAAAAAAGACAGTCACGCTTTGAATTATAACATCGTATTAAAAAAAACAGAGTTGTATTCTTAACACAAGGGTTAAAACCGCTATTACTTTTATCGAAATATTTGCAAACATATAATGCTTGTTTTAATCATATAATTGAAACGACAACCATATTATGGTTAAATAAGTCCTCTAACAAGAAGCTATTATGTTGACTATTTATATTAGTTTGGTTAATAATCAGCCATAACGTGTGGCTCTAGGAAAAGAGGAAAATGTCATTGTTAATTTTAAACCATGCAATTATTAGTGGTAAACAAATTATTGTTATATTATACCATAATATGTTTGCAGGCGCCTATAATATAGTTGTACCTTCTTGATGGAGGACTTTTTAAACCACAATATGGTTGTCGCTGACAAAATTATGGGTAAAGTAATTTAACGTACCGTAACGTACTGTTAGCTCGTTTGTGTTCTATAGAACATGTAAAAACTTGTTAGCTGTTTTTCAAAAACATAAACAAAAAAATATTAGTATACAGAAAACAACACACACAGTGATGAGAATTAAAAATGTTTAAATGGTGACCGCTCTGTAGAAAAAGTACCAAGTGTTTTTTATAGTATTATAACTGTATTTCTAGATTTTTAAATACATAAATAATTTAATATATGATATTAATATTACAGATTTACAATAAACAAATATGTATTATAGCATATTCATACACATGTACTAACATTATTTTGAAAATGTGAATACACAAAACAAGGATTTGATACCTTTAACTTTTTATTGTTTCTGTATGTGTATGCATTTGTTTATCGTATAGATCTAAACATATATTTGTTTAAATGAAAATATGTATTTATTGTAAAGCTACGGTCAGACTTATCAAATATGTGACGAAAAAAACGGGACCAACAACCAAACTAAAACATCACTTCGCTTAATATCAATATTTATTTTGATTTAAATACCACATCTTACAAAAAACTGTTTTTTGCTATGTTTAGTAGTATAATTAGTTTATTTTGTAATATTAAGACCATTTAAAATCTCACTAACTATTAACAAAAGTAGGGGTTACGCTTATTTGATCAAATATTTAATAAGTGTGACCGTAGCTTAAGTTATTTGGTCAAAAGTCCACAGGTATTATTACTGCAAAAATTACCAAAGAAAAAGAGTGATTTTATTCGCATTTAAAATCCAAGCAGCCCATCACTATCTACAACTGTCACGTAACCTCGTAGTAAAATTATTTTTTCTACAGGTTGGCACGTTACGGTTAAGTGACATTACGATCAGTTAAGCATTTGCATGGCTTTCCATATAAAATTTATGTTTCATTTACATTTCTACATTTACGGTCGGCTAACGTGGCCTTTAAAGCTGTCACGTAAGGAAATAACTCGCCAATTAACAGAAAAAGAAAATTTTACAGACAAAATTTCTGTGAGAAATTTACCGCTTTGAACTGTCAAATAAGCTCACGAATAAAAACGGGGCGAGAAAAAAAAGATTTTACAATTTTTATTAAATACACGAATGTTTTCAAAGCTTGTTTGCAAACAATAAACCTTAAAGTCGCCCTTTACATTGTTTGCTATAGCTGACGTTGTATTTTCGCCGTCGTCGTTAAAAACTTTTCAATTTTATACTATGTTTCCACTATGAGCAAAACAACTTGTTTTGAGCAAAACGTGTCAAAGTGTTTCCATTAAGTAAAACTGGTTTTGGTTTTCGAATTTTCGAAATCAATTTGACATTTATGTCGTAAACAAACATATAAGCAAAAAAAAAAAAAAAAAAATACATATATGTACGTATATAAAAGCCCATAATTTACTTTACCCTCATAAACCTATTTAATAAATCTTGATATTTTGGTAAATATGCCACTTTTTTCGAAATTGTCAATCACCAGTAATGGATAACCCAGAGTTGTATTCATGATTTTCGACATGTTTTGGAGCAAAACTAGTTTTTGTTTGAGTTTTTCGAACATGAAAAATGTATGGGAAAACAAGTAGCAAAACACTTGTTTTGCTGAAAAACTAGTTTTGTGGCCCAAAACATGTAAGTGGAAACGTACTATTAGTAAATTTTGGTCGCCGTCAACGGTATGTGTGACTGACGTTCTCAACGTCTGCAATTTCACATCGGCTTCGAGTAGAATAATTTGACATTTTTAACGTAACGACGTAATCTCTTTTGATAGTTTTCGACATAAGTTACAAACACACTTTTTTTCACTTATCGAGAAAAATGGAATATTTTGTTTCACATCTCTTCGATGCGAGAAGTTCTCACTGGAGCTACAGAACATGAGTACAGGTTACATGTTTAGAAATAATTTAATGCAATTTTCTTCCAATTAGTGAAAGTCAGTCTACAATTTGAACTAGGCTTATACGAGGTCAAATCAGTACATGACCTTGAGAATTTCACACCTCTTAACTAAACGAAAAAAGAAAAAACATTTAATTCTATGTGCTTATTAAGCATTCCATGACAAAAATCCATGAATTATTCTACGGATTCCGAGAGACTATTGCTTGTTTTCAAACCCGAATAATTCGCTTGGTGGGCGCAGATTTCAATGACCCAAACGATAAAATTTTATCTTAAACTAATTAAACTATTTTCATGACCTCGACAAATCTATATTTTTTGTTTGGAATTTGAGAAGCGTTGTGCAAAGTATATAAAACTAAAAAGAGACTACGTAAAATTTGGCGTAGTTGTAGTATTTTCTGGATAAAACCTTGTTAAAAACTCGTAGCTTTACCTTTAATAGCTTTCAAAATTCAAACTTTAGTCTTCCTAAATATCACAATGGTCGAAAATGTATGTGAAGGCGGTAGAGGTGCCGGAACTAGTGCTGGGAAACTATCGGTAGCACTATCTATATTATCGATAGTCTTAAAATATCAAAAATATCGATAGGAAAAATATCAATATCGATATTATTATTATTTAAAATACAGCTGATATACACACACAGTTTTTTGCCGCAAATTTTTACTTGCTATTATTAATTCGCGCTGAATTATAGCAATGAATACAAACAACAGGAATGGCAAGTGGTATGGATTGCTTAGCTGTGCTTTTTACTGCAAATTAAAGGCCTTTAAGTCGAAATTTGTACATGTTTATATAGGGACTGAAATGTAAAATATTTTTGTAAAAAAAATGCAAAGCCAAATGCAATTGCAATTGAATCGTTTAAAATAAGAGTTGACGGGTTTCTGAAATAAACGATTCAATTGCGAGTAAAGGACAAAACAATGAACGACCACTAGAGGATAAGTCCGCTAGATTGATTACCTATTTGGGTTGAGAATCAAAACCCATTTAGGAAATTATTTAAAGTTGCAAAAGTATATATTAAAGTCAGTCCCTGCTACTTCGGTTCCTTAAGAAAGGTACTTATCAATTTTTAAAAAACTGTAATCAGAAATAAAGTGCGTATATCATAGTTGGGCGTAGTGCACTAAATAATGATTTAAATCAGCATTGAACTATCACTAAATAAAACTGCAAAGAAAGTAGTTTGCACTCTTTTTTACCAGCTTTAGTGATGATTGTTATTTTTTAACTACCACTAAAAAATTTTGAGTGATATTGCAAATTTTTTCACTATCACTAAACGCAGATTTGAATGCAAAAATCTGCACTCAAATCAAATAGTGCAAAATTCGGACATGCAATCAAAAAAGCTGCATACAAATATTGTCTCACTAAAACTTAAAAAATGTAACTTTGTATGTGCATGTTTTTTTGATTTCTTTTGAGGATATACATAAGTAAAAACATTAAACAAAATGATATTTTGTCAATAACGGTATAATTATTAACTTTAGTCATGAAAAAACAAGTTTTTAATTTAAAAATTAGTGCACCAATTTAAGTTGCACTCAAATGAGTGAAGAAAAAAAAAGTTGCAATAAGCTGATGATTGCTTTATTTTAAATCAAACTACTTTTTTTTGAGTGCAAAATTTTTTAACATCACAATCACTCATGTTTAGTGAGGCTGCAAATTTTCAATTCATCACTCAACATCAACAAAATGATTGCAATATTTTTGCACTATCACTAAGTGTGAGTTGAAACTGCAAAATGAATGCACTACCCCATCTATGGCGTATATACATACGCGTCATACGTTCAATAAAGTGATAAAAACAACGAACTGTAGCCTGATAAAAACTAGTTAAAGTTTTCCTGCACAAGTACAAACATTCAGTCGATAGTAATGTCGATATATCGATAGTGAAATCTTAACTATCGATAAATATCGATAGAAGAAAATATCGATAGTATTCCAGTACTAGCCGGAACACCTTCACAGCGCACTTCTGGCAAAATTAAATTATTTGTTGCTTCGTATGTCATTGCCTCGTTGTGCCTTTGGCATCTACTAAATCTGTAACTTACGCAGAAATAGACCAGTTGCACATACAGCCGATGTTCCAGCTTCAGATGAATATTGTAGGAAATATTTTGCTTCTACTTTGATGGTGCGTCAAATGCCCCACACGAAACAAAACCAATTTCTTAATTTGCATATAGACTCCCCTAGGCTTACACCTATATGCTTGATTTTTTCTATTAATTTTTTTATTTAAGTTTACATTACACGCCATATGAACGTCAGAGGTAACTAGATGCGAGTACCCAGTGTGCAAGCTGCAGTTATTTTAGTTTTGCATAGTTAAATTTCAACTATGTTACAGTTACCCATCACTCCAAGCCCGTTTTTGGTAATAACTGGCTTCATTTAATCGCCATATTTAATGACTTTGTATATTGGAAAATTGATTTTCTCGAAAAAAGGATCAACATTGCCATTATAAAATTATACAATATAACTCTGACAATAATACTTCTCTCAAGCTTACAACATTTATTTCAATAAGTATAATGCTCTCTCCGACCAGAAACAGAAAACGTTGACCCACTGTAAAAAAATTAGACCAGGCGCCTGATTCTGGCAGTCGTGATCGAGCACTTTCTCGATTCCAAAGCAATTTAATATCTAATTATTTCAGTCAATACTGAACAAATCGAAATTATTTTTTCAGTGTTGTAAAGCATATAATTTGAGTTTCACAATATAAAAAAAATTATTTCGATTCGTTCAGTATCGACTGAAATAAATTTGCTTTCGAATCAAGAAAGTACTCGATCACGAATTAGGCCCCAGGCTTTGAGTTTATTTATCAAATAGTATATACTCAAAACGCCCTTTCAGAATTATGGGGCAGCTATAATGCTGTTGGGCAGTGTTATTAATATAAATTTTATACATATTCTTTTAAAACAAAATATCAAACAAACTTAACTTGTAACTTTTCACTCCCCCTAATATTTTCGCTTGAAAATAAATATTTGCCCCTGAAAACTAGTTTAAAGGCATTTTACAACACATAAATATGCTGCAATATATTAAGTCTCTGGAAAACCATGTATGGTAACCTTGAAAACCCCATACAACACAAAAACTTACTGCAACGAAAAAAAAAAAATATTTTAAATAAGCTCAAACATGTTTAAGGGGCATAACATTTAACTTGTTCCATATGATTTGCCATACTCGTGACTTGATGCTGAAAATGGTCCGACAACAAAGAAGGATAGAATCCGAAAAGCACCACGCCATTTAAACACCATCATAACAGCAACTAAATGCAACACTAAACGTGATTTTGCAATTAAAATTAAATGCTTTAAGATGAATAACATGCCACAGAGTGGGGCAGACAGACAGACAATAAAATAACAAACTACAAACATATTGGTGTTGATAGCAAAATGAATTCCACGTTACGAAATGAAGGGGCCAATTGATACAGAAACAAATTTGCAACATTTAAAAAAACAGTCATATGAAAGAAATAAATGGAAAGAAACTCTTATGATTTCATTTTGCCCATTTTGCGAACCGAACAGCAGGCGTTATTAGTTAAATTGTAAATGAGGTGTGAAGTGGTTTTAATAATTTTTTTTTCGCTTGCATATTTTCTTATGTGCTTTAGCATTTTTTTTTTTTTTTTTTTTTTTGTATCTTATATCTGCCATATAATAAATTTTTGATATCTCGTTTAAATGTTTAACAACTTTTTTAAGTTTGCTTGAAGTTTTCTATCATTTCTTTAGCAAATATTTATTTTGTTAATTAAATGTTTTGATAAATCATAAAATAATTAAAATTTTGCTTTGTTTGGGGGCAATAAAAAAGCGGTTTGGTTTTACATTTAAGCAGGTAAAAACGCTGATTATTTTTATTACAACTTTGAATTTTTTCTATACAAATATGGACTTAGTGTGTCATAATTTGTTTTAGTGAAAAACTCTTTGTTAATTATTTATTATGTGCTTTGAAAACAGGGTAGAGATAAGCTTTGAATGGTAGAAAGATTATGAAAATAAAAACACATAAGAGCGCTTTATTCGGCTTCGACAATTCTTATAAAACCTTCAACAAGAACTTTAATTTTTATGAAATTTCGATAGAGGATTTTTTTGGATTCGATCTGAGGTATATTTGCTTAGCCCTATGACACTAATGTGTTCAAAGTATTATAACAATTTTATTTTTATATCCAGACCACCATAGTGGACACGGTATTGTGCGTTTGTAACTGATGTGTGTAACACCTAAAACTATTGGCCCTGGATGTCCCAATGTAATAAGCCGATCGACTGGAAAATCACATTCCGAATCGATTTTATGATGCACAGGGGCCTAGTTCTGGATGTCGTGCTCGAATACTTTTTCGATTCGAAAGCAATTTAATTTCTTATTCTTTCAAACGATGCAGAACGAATCGAAAATATTCAGTGTTGTAAAGCATTTACTTGAGTTTTCACAACACTGAAAAAATAAGTTAGATTCGTGCAGTATCGTCTGAAAGAATCACAAATATATTGCTTTCGAATCGAAATGTATTGGGTTACGTCTGCCGGAATAAGCCATCTAGTCGCAAGAAAATGATGAGAATCGTTGCATTATTTCTCATAGCCCCCATACAAGCTCCTTTTCCGAAAAGAGTCTATGCTCCCGTTCTACTTTAGATATTTACTGGGCGTTCGCAACGTCGGTTACCTTGAGGTTTTCATTCTAGAGCTGTCCTTGTGATACTATCACTTGTTCTGCGCAATGTATTACCCATCCATCTTCATGCCCCGGACGGCTAGCTGGTAGTGAGCTGGTCTATAAGCGCCGGGGTTGCGGGTTAGATTCCCGTCAGAGACTCTAGTTTCTTTCCTGCAGACAAGCGTAGAGCTTCGCGGGATTAGCTTAGGAAATTAAAAAAAATCCGATATTCTCCCAAAAGCCATCTTATTGATATTTAGATTAAATTCGGTTCAAACATATATTTTTTATTAATTACAGAACTATATTAAAATCGGTCCATATTTGACCAAAGCTCTCATAAAAATATCACTCCCAACAAAAGCTGTTAATGCCATAACTTCCATATAAATGTTGATTTAATATTTGGCAACCATGACTTTGAAATTAGCTTCTATGGCATGACAAAATTTTGTGCTGGTTGGTCTAAAATTGACCAAAGGTCCCTCGTAAAAAAACATCACTAAAACAGCTTGAGGACAAAAAAAAGATCATTTAGATATAGATATCTAGAGGATATTCAGCACCAAGAACTCTTATATACATCTCAACCTCATACATTAATTTTGTTTTGCCGGGTCCATGATTGCCCATGGGTTTTAAAAAAGTGTTAAGTTAGGTTTAACAGAACTGGCTGCCAGTACTCATCTGACACACTTTTACGCATTAATCCATTGTAATACCATGGAGTTTCACTAAACAAAACCTTCAACAAAGAACCAACCCGAACTTCTAACGAATTTTAGAATGCCCTCCAGTTCAACGCCAGAGATATTGAACTATCAATCAGAGGTAGTGGATCATATTCGGCTTGTCGCCTTCTCGCCAGTGCATAATACTGAAAGAGAAGGTGTTCTACGTCATCCTCCTCATTGTCGTCATCGCAGCAGCAGAAGTAGAAATAGCGTCCGGCTACCAGACTCTGTGCATGCCTACCTATAAGACAGTGTTGGCCTGTCATTGCATCCAGTTGGCAATGCTTCATCCAGCATCCAGTGCTTGCGGCCCATCTGTCATTGGTAATATCGATAGTCGACCGTTGAAGTTCGAGTTTTCAGGAGAGCAGAGGCACCCGAACGCCTTCCAAGTCCAGTGGAACCCATAAGGTATTGCGAACTAATGTTCCCCAGTTTTTCCCCGTGCCCTGGGACCCATCCGATCCTGATATTAATCTGCTCAGCAACCTTGTTTAGAGATGAGATGCAGTCCAGGGCTGCTCTCGTTCTGCGCGATAGGGAATCCATGGTCATAACGGCGGCATGACAATAAAAGTAAATATTCACAGTAGTCGGCGTCACAGCAGAAAGCCTAAGCCAGTCTACTCCGAAGCCCACTCCTTCTCGTAAGCCAACCGTGTAGACCAACATTAGCTACACTATTGAAATTATATCTGTTAATACTTTGGTGTAGAGTATCAAATGGTCGGGCTTGACCCAATATTTTTATGTGTTATACACATCAGCACAAACGAATAATTGTACAAAAATCAAAATTTTTTAACGTGACGTGAAGTTTTCATTTCACGCGTGAATCGCTCATGATTGCAATGACTTTAAATGTCCATCACGCGTGATTTCTTTTTAAAAATATTTTTATAGAAAGTATTTATCGCTTATAAGCATTTCTTAATTGTGTGCTTTTTTGAATTTCATCAACATAATTAAAAAAGGTATTTTACTTGCATCGAAAGTGAATGAATACATCGAGCCTTTGGTGCAATATCGTAGTAACTCAAAATTTGAATTTTTTGAGCTGGGTATGCAGAAATGATCTTTGGAGAAATGTCTATCTAAAGAAAAAAAGATTATGGTTCTATATCTAACTGTTCAGATTTTACAGCTAAAAATGTCTTTATTGCCTCTAGCTATTTTCAACCATATTTATATTAATATAAGAAAAATATTTGATATTATTAATAATTTTTCACCTTTTTTTAATTACAAAACATTCCTCTTTTTTTAAAAACTTGTAAAAAAATAACTTTAGTAAACAAAAATACTATCAAAAATATGGCTGAAAACTTCAAATGCATTTTTCTCAGTTCACGATTTTTTGAATTACTACGGTATTGCACCAAAGGCTCGACATAATGTTTGATCAGAACTTACCAAATTTATTTTAGATGAAATCATTTTTGTGCGTCTTTTATTGTATTTGGCTCAGGGTTGAAACGAGGCAATTTTTTAAAATTGTAATATGTTGTGATGCATAAATAAAGAATATGAGTGTAAGCAATTGATGACAAACAAAGCAAATAATTGCAAAAGTTTGGATGCAAAAAAGCATATGTGACGCGCAAAATAGAAAGGGACGTAAAAGTTTTGTTCAGGAGAGTCATTTTAAAGATTTAAATACGTGTATCTTTGGTGTACCATCACTGAGGCTGTTGATATTGGTCTCATTTGAAAGCGACACATCTCATGACGTCAGGAACGTGTTGGTCAACCTTGAAAACGCGCGTAGGTCGTCCCTACCTCTTGTTTTGTATAGTTGGTTTTTACTGTTCCCTTTACCTTACTGGTCCCTTTCTCTATGCGCTGTCACATATAGTGCTTAAAACCGGTGTGCAAACAAACGATAAATTCTGTAAATAACTGTCTTAATTTTTAAAATTTTTATAAAAGTTGAACAGAACTATTTTATTCTTTGTGTAAAATATTTCGTGAGTACTAGTAATTGTAAGAATTTGGCAATGATTTGTGAGTAAGAGTGCGTGATAACTTTTAAAATTCTTTGCGTGTGATAAGATTTCTTTTGATTGGGAGCGCGAGTCACCCATAAATTTCTAATAAAACCTTAAATTTAGGTCAAACAATTTTAGTCAGATTCCCAAATTTTTCGTCTCGAAATCTCCGGTTACTTTAAAAATTTTTTTGACGGGAATTCCCGGGAAAGTTTTCCTCATTAGAAACCCTTCTTATCTTAAATTTTCAAATCTGAATTTCCTTCGATATGTACTGAGTAAAAAAAGTATATGGGCATTTCCATTTTGACGTGTCGTGATATTTGTACCACAAAATGTAAAAAAAAAATAAATGAAGAAGTTAAATTTGTAAAAAGGGTTTTTATATATGCAATATATGCGCTGGCGTGACGTTAAAAAAACGGAAGTGGATTTTGACATGCATTACAAAACTGAATAAGACTGCGAATTGAGCAAGGCGTTTTGTATAAAACCTTTTTTAGTAGGCTTTGGACTTATATATTTATATTTTTCAGGGAAAAGTCTACTTTTTTTAGTGTAACGCCAGAATGCAAATAAGGTTGTATTTTTGGACCATTTTGTGTAACCGTTATCCCTTTTGTAACTTAATGTAGAGCTAGTTGCGCTTTACACCAAAATATAAAAAAGTAAACTATACATATGGGCATTTCCTGGGGTCGCGAACGTACGTTCGTACGCTTTTGATGTACAAATAATATAGAAAACAAAACTTTTCCTAGCATTTTTTTTGCGATTCGATAGCATTTGGGTAGATGTATGTTTAGTGCAAAAGATGGATTTCATCGAGTTTAAGTTTTCATAATAATAGTTATAAACATGTGGTCACGAACGTACGCAAAATAGAAGTCAACTTTGGCTAACGTAGTGAAATGTAAAAATCTGCGTAATGGAACGGAATATTCAAAAGTGATTAATTTATTTTAAAAGTGTATTAATGAAGGTCTCCATACAGTATTTACAAAATAAAATATCTCTTTTGGTTTTTGTTTAATTGGCTTATGTACCGGTCGCGAACGTACAGGTCGCGAACGTACGATTTTTCCATATGTTTTTTTATTATTATCACCATGCAGATTCCCATAAATATCTTCAAATTTCCTTAACAAGCAACTTAATACTCAATTTACAATTGATTGTAATGGAGAGATTATGAAGAAAGAGTGTAAACATAACATATTTTTTGCATGTAAAATAAGTACATAAAAATGTCTTTAGAGGTAGAAAATATAAGAAAATATAAAATTTTCCAGTTACCAGCGCAATTTCCTCAAGTAAAACAGCTAAGATATGCTATGAAACCATTATTTTATAACAACATAGACTTTTTTTATAATAATAAACAATAAAAAACGTTGATTATCAACATTTTATTTTTTCATCCTGGTAGACCATTCTGGGGAATGCCCATATACAATTTTTTGAGAAACAGTTTAAATTATTTCTGCCGTTACGTGACAAAAAGTAGACTTTTCGCTGGAACTGCCCATATTTCTAAACTAAAAATTATTGTTATTAACTCCCAAAGTCCCTTTTATTCATTATCTTTGTCATTATGATTAATAAATGATTAATGGCGCCTCGCTTTTACACTCACACCGACACCAAAGATTCTCTTACACAAGCAACTTCAAACACTAAAAATCTGTTACTACAATCTCTTAGAAAAAACTTGCAACAATAGAAAACCCTCTTAAAAAAAGAAATATTGATATCAATAAAAATAATCAAAATTCATTATTGTCTTTTCCTCTTTTGTAAAATCAAGAGGAAATAGTAAAGAAGCCACTTCAAATGAAACGAAGACAAACCCTCCCGAGGCTTTGGGTGGAAATAGAAAGACAAAAATGATCGTAAATTTCTTATCTGTTTCATAGAAATTAACTCGTTTCATTAAGGCCATGATATTTATTTTTTTTTTTACTCCAAATGAAAAAGTTGAAAACAAAAACTATGTTTCCTTTCATAAGTGCGTCGTGTATTTATAAACAAATCAGTGTTTTTTTTTTTCTTTTTCTTCAACTCTAGAAAATATTTGATTAACATTTATAATATTTTTTGTGGCTTTTGTTTATTTGTTTGTTAAATCAATAAAAAAAAAGTTACTTTGATTTTTATGTCGTAGAGTTTTATGGTTTATCGGTAAAAAAGTATGAAAAGGGTATAAAAATAGTTGTTAAGGTGCCTTTTATCTTGTTGTAGGAGCGTTGGAGGAAAAAAGGGCGTTTTTTCTTGTAATCTATCATTGTTTGACGTTTATATGACAGCTTTTGTTATCGGTTTATGGGGATAAAGGGGAGTGGGTTGTTGCTTAAAGCGGTTGAGTTGCACTTTTTCATTATATTTAGTATTTAACTGCATTATCAATGATAATTTTTGTTAGAACAGAATTTGGGTCACTATTTTTTAAGTAACTTAAATTTGATTTATTTATTTTTATAATTTATTAAACATATTTTAGCTTTTTTTTAGTTTATTTATCAGCAACAAAAAATGAACCCAAATAAATGAATTACTTACCAATTTTATATTTATTGATCTTAGAAGACGGGAAATTCTGTTGTATTTCTTTCTGTATGAAGAGATAAATCCTGGAAATAAAATAAGAAAAAAATTATTGATTTAAGTCTTTTAAAAAATGTGATCTTTGTTAATATTCTCTGGGATTTTTTTTGCAAATAAATCTTTTTTTAGTTTAAAAAAGGTACTTTTTGATGAAAAAAAGTTACTTTTTGATAAAAAAAAAAAAAGAATTTTTTGATAAAAAGCAACTTTTTGATAAAAAGGAACTTTTTGATAAAATGATACTTTTTGATACAAAGGTACTTTTTGATAAAAAGGTTATTTTTCATGCAAAGGTACTTGTTGATAAAAAAAAATGTACTTTTTGATAAAAAAAAAAGTACTTTTTGATAAAAAAAAAAGTACTTCTTGACAAATAGGTACTTTCTTGATAAAAAGGCAGATTTTGACCAGAAAAAAGTACTTTTTGACAAATAAAAATTTTTAAAAAATATTATAAAAATACACTTTCTAATTTGTTGTTTCATATTTGTTTAAAAAAAACTTTTTTGAAAGCTTCTTATTGTAAACAGGGATTTGATAACAGGACGTTTTGTAGTAAATTAAAATAGGTACTTTTGTTTGTGAGTTTTATATAATTTTTGTGAGAAATGGCCATTTTATAAAAAATTGGTACAAAAGAATTTTTCCAAAACTCAATTTTGTGAATGGAATTAAATAAAATAAAAAGTTTTTTTTTTTGTGAAACATGTTTTATTTTTGAGGTAACGCCACTTTTATAAGACAATTTAAGTTTTATGGAAAATAAAACTCTTTTTGAGGTACTTTTCATGAGTAAAACCAAAAATATAGTAGTATAGTAAAAAAAATAGTACTTTTTTTGAGAAAAATACCAGCTTATTAAGAAAAATTTAAATATTCAGGCCTGTTCTGCAAATCACTTTTACTCAAATCACGTGATTTCAAATCACATGTGCCTACTTAAATCACACGTGTGATATTTTAGTGTCCCGTTATTGTGTGTTTTGGTGTGATCTTCAATTACCGAAAACACACCGAGAGTCACAAAAACGGTATGACTTTCAGAACACCAAAAAATCACGCTCGTGATTTCAAAAATACGTGATTTGAAATCACGTGATTTTCAAAACAGGCCCGATTTTTAAACATTTGCATATAATAGGTAAATTAAATTTTTACTTTTTTACAAAAGAGGACGCTTTGTGAATTAAAGGACTTTTAATTGAAGTATTTAAATTTGGTTTATGTTCATAAAATTTAATTATCATTAAACTATTTTTAGTTAAGGAAGGACTTTACAACATGAAATAAATTAAAATTTTTTTTTAAAAATTTTATTTTTGAATGAACATGGGATTGAATTCGTTCGGTTACATGATTCAGAAATAACCACATACCCATCATCAGAACTCTTCACCGTTCTACCGTTTGCTCCACTGCAGCGCCTGTCAATCTATAAAGAACTTTTTGTAAAAAAAAAGTTTGTGAAAAATAGCCATGAGCAATGAATACTTTTTTTTCAAGAAAATGTTTAGATTGTGTAGTAAATACTTTGTGATTTAATGAAAATATTTCTAAGAAAACTTAATTTTTATAGAAAAGAGACTTTTCTTGTGAAAAAAGGGATTTGTCTTTTGTGAAAACAAAAAAAAATTTTGGCAAAACGCTTCTTTTTGTAAAAAATCGTCGTTTTGAAAAAAACGAGTTTTTGTAAACAAAATTTTTTTTTTTTTTGTTGTTAATAATGAGATTTTTTGGCTAAAAAAAACCGAAAAAAGCGTCTCTTTGTAAGCGTAACAAAAACAAAACGATTTTTGCAAAAAAAAAAATATCAAAAAAACGAAAAACGACCTTGTGCGAAAAAATTATTTTTTGTAGAAAAAATTTTTTTATAAAAAAAAACTAGTTTTTATAAAAAAAAATTATTTTTGTGAAAAAATAACGGTTTTTGTAACAAAACGACTTTACTAGAAGCAAACGCAACTACTTTTGAAAGAGCCCCTGGTTTTAAAAAAACGGCTTTTTATAAAATACGACTTTTTGTAAAAAAGCAATGGAAGCGACTCCTTGTGAAAAAATTTTTTTTGTAAAAGAAGTTACTTTTTCTGAAGACACCGACTTTAATACCCCTGACAGACATATGATTTGTATACCATACTAGTATGGTATACTACATGTGTGTCAACCTAAACTACAATTAAACCATGAAACACAGTGGTATATTCCTGGTTTATATACTACGAAAATGTACGTAGAATAAATGTGGTATCTTACATACTACAAGTCTGCCAATATAAAATAGTATATAAAATAGTATATGTAAACTATAAGTCTGTCAGGGGTATTAGCGACTAAAACAGCTTTTTATAAAAAATATTCTTTTTTATTAACCAAGCAATATTTCGTAAAATATTTTTTTTTTAAAAAGAGCTTCACTTATAAAATAAGCCAATTTTTTAAAAAAATTGATTTGTTGTGATTAAAAGGACGACTTGTAACAAATTGACTTTATGTAAAAAAAACGACTTTTAGTAACGGCAGCAACTTTTTGTTAAAACGAGATATTTTGTAAGAATAAAATGTTGTGAAGAAACTAAAAATTGATAAAAAAAAAACCCTTAACCGCCACAAAGTTATTCCTAGAATGGCTCCTTTCCGACATTTTCAGAACACCATTTCTTAAAGGGGCTCCCGAACAAAATGTCAATTTGTTCACAATTTTTTTTTTTTTTTTTTGGAAAAAGGCATTATGCACTGGTAGTGAAAAATGTTGGTCGACCTTCAAGGCGGCAGGATATAAGTTGATCGCCATTTAGAAGGAGAAATTAAGGGGGATGGTCCTATTTTTTACCCTGATAGAAGTGACTCTGTGGCGGTTATATAGTTTTTTTTTTTTGCAATTTTTTCCATTTTGCCTCCACTTTGAGGTCAATGAGCGTCCCCTTTCCTTTGGCCTACCCCTTCCATTTCTTACGTCATAAATTTTTGTCTAAATCTTATAAAACTAAGCGGTCTCCAAAGGGGATATCCAAATCCTGTTACTATAAAACTCCATACATCACTAGGCCATACGTGGTATCCATAAACCATCTTTTTATGTCAGTATTTACGTTAAATTTGAAACAAACTTATTTTATAGCAATCTTAATCACCTTACCAAATTTTATAGAAATCACTCCAAATTTTACCATACTTTCCAAAATTGCTTTTGTCATAACTTCCTTATAAATGTTTGTATTGACATTAAATGTGACGACAATATCCTTTAGGATAACAGCTATGGCATAAGAAAATGTTGTGTGCTGGTGGTTCCAAAATTAACCATAGGTCCAATATAAATCCCCTTACTAAGATCACTTAAAGGCAAACAAATCTCATAGAGATGAAGATATCTAAATAATATTCTAATATAATTAAGGAGCTCCATCCATAACAAAACCGAACAATTCCACTTTTACAATTTTTGGAAAAATAAAAAAATAGAATTTAAGCCAGTACGATGTATTTATGTTTGTGAAATTGTAGCATTTTGATCCGTTTCAAAGGAAAACAATTCGTTAAAAGAATGACTATAAGGATTTTAGTATGTACAACATTATTTAGTCAAAAACAAAAATTTAACTTAAAAACTGGAATTGTTGCGTTTTGTTATGGACCTCCTCCATTGTTTGTTCTGGCGGATATAGAATTGTGCTTTGTTTTCAAAAAGGGTACACTCTCGAAAATTTTTTTTTAAATACTGTGATGTAGGGTATCTTATGGTCGAGCTTGACGGACTTTCTTACTTGTTTCATTCCTTGATAGAAAATCTTCCTAAAATATTTTAACTTTTTCACATGTGTTTATTTAAACTCCTAACATCCTTCCATTTCATCACTTTTCTTAAGGAAAAGTAATCTAATTACAATTTCTTCTATATAAATAAATATAAATATTGCTAAAGAGAAAAAAAACGCCTCCTCTTCTTTTATAACTGAACCCTTTTAAAGCCTTAAACGTTAAGATTACATTTCAATTACAAAAAATATTTTCTCAAATAAATTCTTATACATTTAAACATTTGATATTTTTCAACATGAAGCATTATTTCTATTATTTGAAAGATGAAGACGGTTTTCCATCTCCTTATGTTTCCTATTTCTTGAGAAGATTTGTTAAAGAGTTGTCATATGATTATTAAAGCCTGAGGGTTAGTTTAACAGTGAAACAACTGGAAAATTACTTTGAATATTAAAATTCCGAACAAACATTCACTTACACTTGAACATGCTTTTCTTTATTGTAGACGAGTATTAATGTTAATTTGTATGTTTTTGCTTACAATTGAAATCTATATCGGGATATAAAACAGTGTGTGTGCTTAGAAGGATGTGGTATTATATGTGAGTGTGTGTGTGTGTATATGCGCCAGTGTTTCCTGTTTTGCTGCGTTGGCGTTTAGTTTTTGAGCTCTAATGTGCTGCTACTTTCATTATGCAGAGTAATCTCTTGCTCTGTGTGAGTGTGTGTGTGTCTGTCTGATATTAAATAATGTAACAGTTTGAGCGACATCAGCAACTGTTGTGTGTGTCATATAAAATAATGTTTTTTACTGACACTCATATAATAGTGTAAATAATAAGGGAATTCACTTGGTTTTGTTAATGCAATATAATTTTAGATTAATTATAAATAGTAATCACTAAAACTAAAAACAGCCTACCGAATAAAACATTGAACTAGTTTATTAAACAAACAAAACTTCCTCAGAATTTCTCAGGTAGGGGCATATGCATTATATGCCCCTACTGTTTTAACTCCTTAATACCCCGTTTTATATTTAATGCCTTTGGTGTACTTAACGCCCATTCCATCAAAAATATTACAAATTTTAAGTACTTCTCAGTTGTAGGAGCGAAATATTTTGTTGAAGTTACAAAATTGTTCCAGGCAAAAAAAGTATTAAACTCAAGCAAGACAAACAAAAGAAGGGTTCACATTTACTAGAAGCTGTTGAATAGAGATGATTTCTGTTGATGCCATGTGTTGTGCGTATGTGTTAAAAATACAATTTAATATTGTCTTAAACGTTTTAGTATAGTATTCAATGATTTACTGGGTATTGTTGGAAAAACGATATTTTTTTCCAGCTCTTAATTTCTTTAAGGAGTTTATATGAAGAATGGTATTTTATCTTTTTCATAGAAAAATAATATGTAGGAGGAGAATGTGTGTATGTTTTCTGTAATTAATATTTCTTAGAAAAATAATTAAAATGTTAATAAGTTAAGAGTTACTTAAAAACTTAAAGAAAAATAAGTACATCGTCAGAAAATGTATTGTTTACTTGTAAAAAAGGATATATATATTAATAGCTTTAGCAAAGAATTGTATAATGTAAGAAAATTCTTTGAAATATGCAAAGGAAAAAGAGTGCCCCGGTAGGCTAGCTGGTAGTGAGTAAGGGCACTGCTACACGTTCAATAAATATCGTGATATTTCTAGTATCACGATATTTATTGAACGTGTAGCACGCAATATTGATGGATCGCGATCCATATCGCAGAATGGCCTAAAATATGAAATCCAGATCGCGGATCGTGGATCACGTGATAAATATTGAACGTGTAGCATTTTCATGATATTAAATAATATTAATAAAAATTAATACGTTAGTAAAAAGTATCAAAATAAAAGAAATAAAATACGCAGTAAAAATAATTAAAGAAATAAAAAGTAAAAAAATGTCAAAATAAAAGAAATAAAATACGCAGTGGAAAAAATTAAACAAATAAAAATAAATTTTTCTTTCCACTTTTTTCTTCAATGAAAAAGCAAGCAAAATAGCTAAACAGGCTTTCTTTTGGTTTTATCGCGACATTGATAAACGACCCGCACAGCACAAAATAACATAAATACTGACGCGATAAATATTGAACATGTAGCATACGCTCGTGATCCATCAATATTTTAAAATGGATCGCGATCCAAATATCACGATATTTATTGAACGTGTAGCAGTGCCCTTAGTCTATCAGCGCCGGGGTTTCGGGTTCGATTCCCGCCAGAGACTCTGGTTTCTCTCCTGCAGACAAGCGTAGAGCTTCGCGGGATTAGCTAGGGAATTTAAAAAAAAAAAAAAAGATATTATTTACCTGTCGTTAGTCTACTAAAAGCTGAGAAATATATTTTATGATTGAAATGCACGAAAGAAATATTTTTGTCTTCATATTGTTAACTCATTGTCTTTAAATTTGATGAACAATTTATATTTTTCATAGTCTTCACCGAAGGTAAAAGGGTTTATATAAGTTTGCCATTCCGTTTGTAACTTCCACAATATTGATTGTAGACCCTCAAAGGCAAATATATAATGCATTTTTACAAGATGAGAAGTTTAAAACCGGTTAACCGTCTGTCCGTCCGTCTGTAGAAATGGGGTTTCCGAAGACCCCAGATATGATACGGAATTGGTTTGTATATATTTATGTCGGCTATCAATACACATTATTCCAAAAAATGTGGGCGGTATTGGAGAAGTGAGCGTGGCACAAAATAGATTTTTTTGTCTACATCATCTAACAAAATGTGGGCGAGATTGAAGAAGTGGGAGTGGCACTTCTTTTATAAAGACATCATAGATCTTTTGTATATCTGGAGAACAGCATAAGCCATTGGGAAGTGGGCGTGGCACAAAATAAATTATTTTAATCGTACGGTTTTAAAACTAGAATTAGATTAAAATTTCATTGGCAGGCATTAATCAAACATCTCACTTGGATCTCTCTCTCATTGATGCTATTTTTACAAACGGACACAATGACCTGTTTTATCACGCAGGTACTTCGGGTGTGTCACAGCCGAATCCAACCATTTTTCTTTCCAAGAGAAAAATAAAAGTAATTTAAGTTCTATCTCAGATAACTTATCGAAACTGGACTAGAAGTCAACCAGAACTGGAACTGAACTGGATCTGAACTAGAAATTATTTGAACTAGAAGTAAACTAGAACTAAATTGAACTGAACTTGAACTTGAACTGAACTAGATTTGTACTTAAAGTAAACTTAAACTGAACTAGATCTGAAGTAGAACTTAAGTTAAATTTAATTCAGCCTAAGTTTAGTTCTAGCAAAGTTCTATTTCACTTCTAGCTAAGTTGTACTTTAGTTTTATTTAGGGCTAATTTAGAACTAGAACTAAACTAGAGCTGATATAAAACCAAACTGGTTTCTAGAAGAAACTTTGTCTATTGTCACTTATACCCGGCTGTTTATACAGGACTATGTCTGGGTGCACACTAGAGTTGTCAATTATTCCCATTTTAACTTTGTTCGAATTTAAATCATCTTAACTCCATATTGTTTTATTACTTAAAGGCACCGTAAAACCATCAAATCCTTAAGGTGTTATGATACTTGCTATTTTTTGTATTTTTTCTATATTGGAGAACAGTGCAAATATATTTGCATAGGAAAACTGGCTAAGTGTAAAGAGTATGATTATATACGTGTTTTATCGATAAATAATCTAAGGCCCGTTTTCACGACTTAACGATAGCTAAATGTAGGAAGTTATCGAACAGATAATGAGTTTTTAATTATCACAAGTTCTCTTTAACCTTAAAGTGAAGAATAAGCTAAAAAGAGGAACGTTCTACCTTTAACTTTTGTCGTAAGGTTTAGATTTGAGATTGCCATATTATATTCACATATTTTTTATATATGGCAACTCCAATTATACGTATATTTTGTAAATGTAAAAAAAGTACGCAGTTGCCAGTTCGTATTTTTATTTTGGCAAAAACAATCGGTATTTTCTTTAGTATTGCCACTTTTTTAAAAATGTTAAGTTTATTTTATACAGAAGTTGTGAAAACGAAAAATAGTTGAAGGTAACTTTATTCCTCACTAGTGCTAAAGGTAGCGTTAACTATATTGAACTTTAAAGGTAAGTCGTGAAAACGGGCCTAAGACTTTCAAAAAAAAATATAAGAATTTTAAACTTAAAATTGAAATTTCCAGATTAAATGTTAGCTCTGTTGCCAATTTTTTTAGTTTTTGATCGAAAGTAGCGGTTTTTAATTTTTTTTTTCTGATTTTTAGCTTTTTTTGACCGGTTTTTAAAGGAAACAAGTGGGAAATATTGTTTGTTTTGTTTACATTTTATTTTAAATTAAAAGCAATTTTTTTTAAAACAACAAAATTTAATGCAAATAATGAAAAATATTACGAATTACATCGGGGTATATTCTTTAATTGAAAACTTATGATCTGGCATCCCATATAAAGGGCACCTGCTTCATTTCATTTATCAAAAATAAAATATTTTCATCTGCCCAAGCTTTTACCATTTTTTTTTCTTTTTTTGTTTTAGTCAAACAAAAAAATATACATGCGAAATGTCATTCAGAAAAAATGGTTTGTTTACATATTTGGGGTATTCACAAGGTGTGCTATCATGTTGTATTGTCATAATGTTCTAACATTTTACAATGGTTTAAAAATATGGTTGTTGCTTTGTAAACAAAAAGTGTCTTAAATTAATAAAACTTTGCTTGCTATGTTTATTGTGCTGTCGTAATTAATCAGAAGAGACCTGCGCCGAGCAACTGAGCCGAGCGGCAATGATTTTGTAGCCGTCGCCGTTGATGGTATAGTTTTATCCGACTAACATCCGAATTTAACCTGCGGCTAGCATTTTTTGCAACAAAACACTTGCGGCGTCAAATTGGATCGGCCTAGGACTCTGATGTTTGGTAAAAAAACAAAATAAAATATTTGTGGTTTGGGTCTTAAAAATGGAAAAATAGTCAGGAAAGATCTAAATTAATTTATTAATTCATGGATAAGAATTAAAAAACATTTTGATTTTAGGTAAATATTTATTTTTTTTATATTTGTTTTAAATCAGCTGACTTAAATTCAAAATAGCACACTAAATTATGAGGGGTTGTTCACAACAGTCGTATTTTTTCATGTTATTATTTTAAGACATATGATTTTATGAAACCTTGTGAATCCCCCAATTGTATTTCTTGTTCTTTCTCGCATTTGTTGTTTCATTCAGTCAATCCTAAAAAAAATCCAATACAAAAAATAGCAAGTATCATAAGGGCTTTAATAAACCGATATTACTTTGGCGTTGGTCAGTGTTGCCAATTTAGCCATTTAGTGGCTAGATTTAGCCATTTTTCACCCTGTTTAGCCATTAAAAAATGAGTTTAGCCATTAGCCATTTTTTTTAGCCATTTTTCAACTTGCTTAGCTATAAAATTATTTTTGTCGTTTTTCTTTTAAAAGAATTTTATTATAAAAACTCAAAAAGTAAAATAAACATCTTTAACAATTAAAACGCCTTTTATTTAAATCACAACTTTTACAAATGTTGCAAATCGCTATAAACTATGATGATGAAACATTTTTCAAAATAAAGGAACAGTATTCCAATATTAAATTTATAAAATGGATCAACAAAAACATCGGTGTTTCTTTCTCGTTGCAAGTATTTCAATAAAGAGATACAGACGGCAACAAAATTTTTTTAGAAATTTCAGAATTGCCTATATAGTTGCTCTCACTTCCATGGTCTAATGCTGAAGTAGAGAGGGTATTTAGCCAAGTAAACATCGTTAAAAGTAATTTGAGAAATGGGTTACTTTTAGCAACCGGTAATTCGATTTTATCAGTTATGTAAATATTTTTAACATAACAATAAAATATAAACTATGCGTTTGTGCTGATGTTTGTAACACCTTAAAATATTGGTCCTAAGCCCACCTTTTAATATACCGATTGACTCAGAATCACTTTCTGAGCCGAATAAATGTTTGTCCGACTGGATGGCTGTCCATGTAAACCTTGTGCGTAAAGTACAGGTCGTCATTTTGGAGATTATTTGATAAAACTTGGTACAAAGGTTTTAATGTGGTGTAGGGTATCATATAGTCGGGGTACTTTCTTACGTGTTTTTTATTGTAGATCTGGACTCAAACGGTTGGGTGAATGTTGTCGTGATTATGATTAACCTTTAAATTATTTTAAACGAGTGATTCCTTTGAGATGAACAATAACGACATCGAATTTATCGATGATTTAATTTTTTAATTATCTATCAAAATATTAATTAACGTTTATTCTTATTCAACAAAGTGATCTTAACTTACAATTTCATCGTAAACAACTTTAAATGAATTATTTCTGTTTTGTTATTGAATTTTAATGTGTTTTGATTTAAAAAAGCTTTTAGCCATTTTTAGCCCATTTTTAGCCATTTTTTAACCATTTTTTTCCGTAAATTTAGCCATTTTTGGTCACCAAGTTTTGGCAACACTGGCGTTGGTAGACCTACTATCTTCAGCTAAACTTCTGCATACAATTTCTTTGATAGAACAACCGCTGTCTCTCTTTATGTATTTTTCCATTGGACCATGTTCGGCATTTTTTTGATGTCGTTGGATTATCTTTCGCTACATCGTTTTCAATGGTAATATTGTGTCACTTACGAAAATGGCTAAAATATATATAATTTAAAAAAAGTATAACACAATAACAACATTTTCTACTTTCATGATATGATTTATACATATATCGATGGCTTAATATAAAAAAGGTCGAACTCGATTTTCTTGTTTATTTTTTATTTACAGGGGAAGAAAAAAACTTAATAAAACCCGTAAAATTTGAGATAAAAAAAGTTATAAAGGGCCAAATACACTTGTCAAATGCTTGTCCAGCCGGCGAATTCAACGTGTACATGTGCTGGACGTAATATTCGCCATCATATCTATGAAAGATGAAAGATTATCAATAACAATTTTAATTAATTTTCATGTTGTAAAACACCTTTCTTCATAAAAATAATTTAATGAAAAATTAAATTTAATGAACTTAAGCCTAATTAAAAATATTAAAAATTTGGATTAAAAACCATAAATAGTTCAACAAAATAACCACAATACTAATTATTGTTAAAAGCTAAGGCACGAGCTCTATGTGTTCATTTGTCCTTCAAGTTGTGCTGAAAAAGGTCAACAAGAAAAAGAAAGACAAAAATGAAAAAACAAAAAAATGTACTTTGGACTTCAAGAAAAATTCTTGACAAAAGTACGAAAAAACAGAAGTAAGGAAGAACATGTAAAAATCAATTAAAATAGATAATCATTCAAAAAAGCAAACTTCGATCTACCAAAGGTTAAAAATACAATTTGGTTTAAGGATTGATGTTTGACTATTGACGTCAGCAGCCTTCGATGGCTGCGAGTGTAAAACGGCAAATCCATTTGAGAAGATCGAGTGGTTGCGATCGAAACATGTCATGGTAACCTGCCGGCTGCGGTTCGAATCCCAGCCACGGTCAAAAAAAAAAAAAAAAAAAAAAAAATGAAAGATTATCAATAACAATTTTAATTAATTTTCATGTTGTAAAACACCTTTCTTCATAAAAATAATTTAATGAAAAATTAAATTTAATGAACTTAAGCCTAATTAAAAATATTAAAAATTTGGATTAAAAACCATAAATAGTTCAACAAAATAACCACAATACTAATTATTTTTTTTATTTTTCATGAAGCGTTGTCGGTGTCACACATACAAACACATTTTCACTAATACTAACTACCACAATGCTTGATGAGTACTTTAACCCTTTCGGTCCGACTTTTTATTTGAGAAACAACAATGTACATGAAAAATCTGTTTACACATATTGAAAAAGCTTAAAAATTTATTATGTTTTGCATTATTAGTTTTTGCGTAAGTCCTTTCATATTGTCCCAATCGGATTTTTCGGAGTATTGTCCCAATCGGGTTTTTAATACAAATGGGTCAATATGTCCCACTAGTATCGAAACTATGTACATATCTTATAAAAATGTGCTCAAAATTGGCAACCGTTACTTCTTTGATAAACTAACACGAAAAGTTCGACTGGGACAATTTCAAACGTGAACTTTTTACTTTAAAGAACAAATCGGATCAATCAAACATTGTCTGGGATGTATTATCCCAATAGGACCGAACGGGTTAATCAGTGCATTTTTAATTTAATTTTTAATAACAATATCCAACAAATGTTGTACTACAGCCCCTTAAAAATTTCAAGATACATGTGGCATCAGCTATCAGAATAAGCAAAAAAAAAGCTTTTTTTAAAAAAAATCGAGTTTTGCCTTTTTTATATTAAGCGATATGTAAATAAATTCTTTATTTTTTTAGCTTTTTATTTATTTCTAAGTTTTTCACCCGAAATGGAAAAATCCCCTTTCTTGAAAATTGTCTTAACGTTTGATTTAAAAAGAAGACAGTTGATAGGTACAATTGTTTTTCAAAGATTTGTTCAATAAGAACATAAAATACATTTTTGAAATACTATGAGTACTCAACATGGTTTTTGCTAAATTAACATTGAGATTAATTACAATCAGGGCTATGGCTATAATATTTTTTAACTTTCCTACATTTTGTATAAAATCACTAACAAATCCTAAGCTTTTATTTAATTTATTTTTAAATAAAAAAAAATTGTTCGATTAATCGATTTATTCGTTGTTCGAAAATCGCCATTTTAAAATTATTCGAACAAGACTTTAGTTTTGTTTGATCGGTTAATCGAATTATTCTTAATCGGTTGACAACTCCAGTGCACACTATGAAAGTTATCTTTCAAAAATTGTGAGTGTAATGGTGAGAGCGGAAAGCAGAATTCCTTTAAACAATAAACTCAGACTTTCTGAAAGAAAACTCTCATAGTGTGAACCTAGACTTTAACAGAAGTTGGTTTATTATTTTATATTGATTTCTGAAGACACTGTTATGTGACAATATTGTTACGACATTAGATTTACCTCAGAATTATTTAAAGTTTTAGTTATAAGTTATTTTGTAAATTATAGTTTATGTAGTAAATTTAAATTTTTATTTGCTCCACTGTATTTTAGACATTAGATTAATTTGTAGAATCTAGATTTCGAACAAAATATTCTAGAATCGACTAGAAGTTTCTTGAATCTACTACTACTTTTGGTTGTAAACCATAAATACAGGCTAACTCATAAATGTTGAGTTTATTTTGTTTAGAGGCATTAAGCGTTCAGTTCGTTACTTTCAATATTTGATACATTTTGTGAACAATATAAATAATTTCAATAAAGTTTGTTAAGTTGAATAAGTTATTTTAATTTGCAATTTAAAGAACTCAATGGTTTATTATAAAGGGAATAAACCGAAACGCGCTTATTAAAGGAAAAACGTAACAATATGTTCTCTACTTGATCTAAATAGTTAATTCGTTAAACGATTTTACTTTCATGAATTTTTTTTAATCATCCAAAATACCTCTTCATTTGACATGCTAATTGAAAAATTGTTGCGCGTCTTTTTAGTGTTATCTTGGCATATTCCACAAACTGATTCCGAGATACCTGACATTTTAAGTTAAATCTGATGTCATTTGGACACCTGCTACTGCTAGGATGCGATTTTTCTATCCGTAAATATGTGCCGTAAATAACGATTTGTACCTCAGCTAATTGGCTGGCGGCTTTATAGAAGTTATTTCTCCATACAAGACGTTGTAGTCACCCGAACACGTAAATACTCTTTACTTTCTATAAATATTTTTTGAAAGAGCTCATAGTTCGCAAAACAATCCAAAATTTATTAAACATGTCGTACTAAGTTTTTATTTATCGCTTTAAACTGCTAAAGCCTGCTTACTATACACGACCTGTTTTGAACATTTGACTTGGCAACTATTTAACTATCATGTAATTGGGCATGTCTGTCAAATTTGTTGTTTTACTACCGAAGGTTTATAATATTCGACCACAAACGTACGTACATGTCGATTGCTTCTGCCATTGTCTCTGTTTTTTTTTTTTAGTAATTTCTCAGTGTATCGACAAGCTGCCCGTTACCTAATGTCTACATACATTTTTTATGCCGATAAACTGTTCGTTAGCGATTTTGACAAAAACATTGTTTTCAATTGGCAACATCTCTCAAAATACATGTACAAGTTGGGAGTCAGCTGATTGAATTTATCGTTACGGGAAAAACGGCAATAAAATAACTGGCCGATAAGTGCCGCGTAGCTTTGCGACAGAAAAAAACTTAAGAAAACCAAATTTTTTGAATGTGCAGTTTTTCGTTGGGAAAAAAGATAATCGTCTAAAGAGAATACTGCCATCAGTATAATAAAACTTCTTCTAATTTATTGTGTGAGTAGAGAAATTTGCCAATCAACGAAAATTAAGTGTAAGAATTATTGGTCTTAAGGATTAAAAACCTGATTTACTCATCACCGGAGAGTGCCTTCAATATCTACCTTATTAATAAAAAAATGTTCATGTTATCAGTGAATAGCCCTAATTTAACTAAAATACTAATTAATTTAGAAGAACTATACGTCATTTTATCAATTTGCCAAAAAAAAAGATGTTCCAAACACGGATGTCTTCTTAAATATTTCCATTATCATTTTATGGTTTAGAAAATTTTGTAAACTTTGAAAAAAAGAACTCTTCTAAATCTGTAGGAAGTGTAACCATAAACCATTAAACGATTTTATAGACAAAAAGAACAAGAGACATGTGTTGCAAACTATGCCTGACGCACATCAAAGAAAGTGGATTCGATTCGTATTTGTATTTGTATGTGCGTTAAATTATCAACTTCTAATGACAAAATTACAAACTGTGTCTGCCAAAGAAATTAGAAATTGAAGCAGATAAAAGACAAGAGTTTTTAAACTCAATTTAAACTCTTGCAGGGATTAAGAGTTGCACGATGAAGAAAGCAAAAAACAATTTGAGAGAGGAGAGTTTGTGTGTAAGAGTGTAAATGTGTGGGTAGTGTTTGATGGTGGTTTCTTTTTAAGGCAGCCTGTATTTTTATCATTTTATGGGTTTGATCATTTTGCGTTGGTTGATTTAACATGGAGTTTGATACACTGGGTGTTTGTTTGACTGGCTGGATTTCTGTCTGTCTCTTCATCTGCTTGTAAGGAGTATTTAGTGTTTTTTTTTATATATGCGTATGATGTGTCCGTCCGTCCGCATGTTTGGCTGTCATTAATATTATTTTTCACTTTAGTTTAACGCATTGTCATTGTTTATTTTGTACTGCTGCCTTATGCTTCATAATGATGATGATGGTGACGATGATGCTCTTGTTGGCTTATTTATAATTTTTTATTTTTTGGTTGGTTGCAGCATGTGTCTTTTGTCTTTTAATGTCTCATAGTAAGATTTTCTTTTTAGTATTTTTTTTTTTAAGTTTCATTTTACTTTAGACAACATTGACAGTCTAACATCAATTTGACTGCATGACATATACATACAAAGTTTCAATCTCTTAGAGATATACATACATGTATGCAGATTGTCTGTTTTGGAATAGAGCCAGTCAATGCTAATTTTCTTTTTTGGTGTTTCATGTGCGTTTTATTAAAAACTGTAACAGATGCAGCAAGTGTTTGGTTTAGTTTTGTATTAACAGATAAAATTACACAAAAAAAAAAAAAAAAAATGAAGGCGTTTCAATATTAATTAGCACCACCATCATAATACAGAAGATTTTAAATAATTGGGGAAGTAACAACCAGACAGTCTGTTCCAGGCAGTTGAAATTCGTAAATTAGTTACTTTTTTATTTTGTTTAGGTTGCTATTTTTATTATGGGGGATAATTTAATAATCATTTGGTAGATATGCTGTAATTAAGTGATTTTAGAAAAAATTTAGCATAATTGCTTTATTAGTACAAAGTTGCTAGAAAAAATACAATAACAAAATTATTATTATGAAAATAGTGCAAAGTTTTAACAAAAGTGCTACATTCAGCTATATACTCTTCAACATGGTGCGATTAGAACCGATAGATATAAATAAATCGGTTTTGTGCTTCGTCTACCTCACCAATCTCTCCCTTATTTTGTCGAATGTTGTGTGTTGATAACCAAGTCGCTTCTACCAAATTTTAAAATATTGGCTTTTGCCATTCTCTAGATATACAGAAATCTATAATTTCTTTTCCGAAAGGTGCCACGCCCACTGCTGAAATCGTGCCCATATTTTTAGAGATGCCGTGTATTGATAACCCAGCCGTGTGTACCACATTTGGACAAATTTTCTCTTATAATTCTTTAGAAATAAATAAAACTATTTTGTGACACGCCCACTACTGAGCTCCCGCCCATATTTTGTACCAATGTTCTTTTACCTAATTTGGAAATTTAAGAGCCAAAATTTCCACATATACGCAAATAAATTAAAAAAAAAAACAACACGGGATTTATAAGTTTAATTAGAAGCAGTCGTAGTTTTTTGCTCACATCTCAGCTATTTGTAGACCGATCAGGCTAAATTTCAAAAGCAAATAATTCCGGACTATATGCGACATAAATGTATAACTACCTAGTCCCCATGATATCTGGAGTCTTCGGAAAACCCATTTCAACAGACTCACGAAGTGTGATTTGAGCCTTTTACTTTTGGTGACGGATATAAAAAAAAAAGTTAATACTCATTTATCCTGCAAACGGAATACATTAAAAACGAAATTGTTATATAGACTCAAAAATTAAAATTAACCACACAAGGAAAAATATGATAAGGTTGTTTATTTTAGATTCTGAAAGTTTTAAGACACCTTTTTTAAGAAAACTAACCTCCGCTTCATCATATTATGACTGTGGTCTTCTAAATAGCCTCTGTAGGAACTATACAAATTGCTTGAACTCATTTTTTAGACTTAAGATAGAAGACGTTATTACGTCTGCTATATACGCCAGACAAGTAAACATCACAAATTTCTTGCAGACTGCACGAGGTAATTTTTAAATACTTGGAGTATCGGCAAAAATTGTTTATTGTATTGCAAGGATTTAAAAGAAACAAGTACTGTCTGAAGTGTATTTCTTTGAATTCTTGTACCCTCTCAACACTTTTTTAATTGTGCCACATGGCTTTTGTCATTGTGGTTGTATACAAACGTTTTTTACACACATTTGACCTTTGTTGTGTGTTTGATTTTTACATACATTTATGCAGGGCTCTATTTAATTGTCACTTAAGACCTCGTCTATATTATGAAACATTTGCTGCAGACACATTCTTTAATTCTCTTTAAAACTGCATTTGTGTCTATACAATGAAACTTATGATTTGAAGCCAAGGCGAATTGACTAGAAAGTGAGTCAAGTCAACATAGGGTGTTTTTTTTGGTGGTAGGCTTGTCAAAGTTTGTATACGAACTAGTTTTTTATGTAAACAAGCCTCTTTTTTACTAGCAGTGTTTTTAACAATCCGACCACAGGAGCAGTGTTGCTGTAGAGTTGACCTCACCTTCTAGTGAATTCGCCTTGATATGCAGCATTTAATAATTTTGCATGGCTTCTCTCTTTCCTCTTGTTTTTCTTTTAATAAGTGCTGGTTCACACTCTTCCAGTTTAAGCCGTCAGGTCTTGAGCTTTTAGGAGAGGAGGGGAAAGAGCATGTCATTTATTTTCCTCTCTCTCTTAAAAACCCAAGCCTTGACAACTTAAACTTGAAGAGTGTGAACCAGCACTAACGCACTCACAATCCCTGCTTGTACACGAAACAATTAAACTTGTTCATTCATCTTTTCTGTTTCACCATCAAACGCAAATGTTTCATAGGGGACGGGAAATTAAAAATTTGAGGGGTGCTCCGGTAGGCTAGACGGTAGTGATCTAGCCTATCAGGTAAAGGGTTCGATTGCCGCCAAAGACTCTGGTCTCTCCCAGAAAAGCGTAGAGCTTCGCTGAATTAGCTTAGTCTGTGATCACACTATGAAAGTTTTCTTTCAGAAAGTCTGAGTTTATTGGTGAGAGGGGATGAGCTTTTATGCAAAAACAATATAAATATTTAGTTTTCTCAGTTACTTCTTGGCGATAGTAAAAAAGAGCGCACATTAACAAAATGTTTATTTAATCTCGTCTAGAGGAGTTTATTTGGTGTTTGAAAGGGGATTTTTACACGAAACACAGGCTTTCTGAAAGACTTATGGATGGGATATGTTTTAATGATATTATATCGTTAGAAAATGTTGGAGTTTAAATTAGAATTATGTAAGGCATTAACAAAGCTGACAAAATGACAAGGATTTTGATGCGGTGAACAAGGCTTCCCAGTTGATAGTTAGCGTGATATTTAGTAAGATAATAAAATTTTTGCATGCTTTTAACTTACGAAGTTAAAGTTTTTCAAAGGTCTTTAGATATTCTGCATAAAACATGATTCCATTAAAAATATTTACATCAATAAAACAAAATTGCATTAAAGAAAATAAGTTCAAAACAATATACAACATAAATCAATCAATTATCAATGAAAAAAAGCAAACAATACTAAAAACTAAAATCAAAAGAAATAAATTTTTAAATGAAATAAAATGCTAATAAACAGTAACAGAGATTGGCGTCTTCCCGTTTCATTTATTGATTTATTTCTCTTTCCCAGTTTCAGTTCTTCTTAATCTTACAAAAGCTGTTAAACTACAAACATAAAAAAGAAATTCACAATAACGAAATCGAAAAAGACTTTTATTGTATTGTTGTCTTTTTTTTTTATTGCAGCACCAACGATTTTTATTGGCGATAATTTAATTTGCGAATGTCAGACAAAATCTTGCTTGTACTACTTTAAACAGTCATTCCCTTAAAATCAAAACCAACGAGCGGCATCAAGAGATTACAATTTGAGTCAGAATAAATTAATGGGTGGTATTATTGATTCCGCACGGAAAGGAAAATTCGACGGAAATAAATATCGATCGATATACAAATTGCAATTATTCATTCCTGCGGTATAAACTTTCCGCAATAAATTTTTAACATCCCTGTTTTAATAATTTCTAAGTTGATATTAGCTCTGTTTCTTTACTTTTTGGGTAAAGTTCGTGCAAATGAGAGCAAGCATAAATTTCTCTCATAAAGAGACAAAATAACACAAAAGTACGGGAACAGAAAAAACACAATTTAAAGCACAAAATACAAATTCAGTGTTTTGACAGTCTTTAAAACACAAAAAAAATTTGCGCCACTTTTGAAAAATTTTATGGTGGCTGTAGAAATAAACTACTTTTAACAAAAATAAAACAAAACAAACAATTTTACAAGACCTATCATTTTGTATCCCTAATATTTTAGTACAAAACTATCTATTTAAGTACATTATTTGAATTATGAACTTTTAATCTTTCCTTTTTTTGTTTTGTTTATGTTTTACAGCTATTTGACAATTTACACAATTTGCACGAAGAAAAAGTCTGGGCTGTTTCGTGCAAGAAGAAGAAGAATTTTATTTTCTCAAACCCGCTCTCATTTGCACAAATTTAAAGTACGGGAACGCGTTTCGTGCAAATTGGGATCCCGAGGGATCCAAAAGTAGAGTAAAGAAACAGAGCTATTATGTCAGCTATTGGTAACAACATTTTAAGCCAGTTGAAATTTTTGTGAGCAATAATTTTTTTATTAAATTAATTTCTGTAAAATATACAAATAATATAACAAATAATAAATAAAAATAATTTTTTTTAAATAACAAAACTAAAGGTTTTTTTTCCTTCCGTTAGCTTCTCGTTGTCAAATTTTAACGTAAGCAAAATGCCGAAAAATATCTATATTGCGGTTTCAATAATATGGCAATACCGCAATGGTAGAGATGATACCGCAACAACGGAAGGATACCGCACAAACGGAATGAATAATTACAAATTTGGTTGCCGCACAAAAATTACTTTCCGCACTTGCGGAACGGAATCAATAATACCACCCAATGTGTTTGCAGGGAAAAAAAATTACTAAGGAGAATACTTATTTTTATTTCACGTTTAAAACCCAGCCTAATTTCTTTTTTCTTACTTAAAGAGAGAGAAAGAAATGTCAAAAGTTCGACCAACTAAAACAACAATAAAAAAACATTTTATTGTTGTAGTTGTTGCAATATTGCCACCACCGTTTACATGTATTCGCCTTGGAAACTACTAAATACTTTTTAAAAATAAAAACTCTCTTTTAATCTATATTTTTGTTGTTTGGCCAATGTTTTTTAATTCTTTTTTGAAACAAAACCAATGCAATACTACATTAATCCAAAAACAACAGAAGTTTTTGCATTACTTTATTTGTATTAACAGCTCGAAATGTCAGCCGGTTTTCATAAATAATTGGAAAACAGAAACAAATTGGTTCGAACTGTCAAAGTCAGCAGGTTTGTTGCGGCCACCCATAGCGAATTCGCCTTGAAACAGAACAATTCCAATTCTAATCTAGTAATTGATAGAAGGAGCCACTTGACTTATCGACAATTTATTTCCTCATCAGTTTTCCTTGCAAATATTTCGCTCTCAATTATGCCAACCAAATGCATAAAACCGATCAACTTCGTTATCTGCTATATATAAATGCCGCTTTCTGCTTTTAACTATAAAACAAAGTAGAGATACCGCAAACGACTTTATTAATTTCGTTGATTATTGACGAGAACTGATAATAATTGTGATGATTTTAAAAGACATTTTTATAGGCTTGTTGATAAATTTTATGGGATCTTTTTTGCAATTTTTGCCAACAATAAGCCTCAATTAATTGGGAATAAACAACAAATTAAACAACAACTTTTTATTGGAACATTTTCATGAGTAAGCAGTGATAATAGTCAAATAATGTCTAAAACGCCATAAAAACTTTAAAAACAAATTGGAAACCAACTTAATTGTGGGAAAGTGTGTGTTGAACAGTTTAAAGAGATTTAGTATCATAGAAAAATATCATCAGTTTTAGTATGATAATAAAAAATGTCACTGCTTTTCATATTTGTAAATTAACACTTTGTTTGCAATAAAAGCAAATGTGTATAAATATGCTATAAGGGACTTTAAAACTTATCACAAGAAAATTATCTTTAATTTGTTGTTGTAAAACCACATCTATTTTCCTGAGCAATAAACTTCATCACAGCTAAATGGTTAAATAAATAAATACCATAGTTAAGAAGTATAGTAAAGGAATCAGATAACTTGAAAGTAAATTCCAAACCAATAGAAGTTCTTTCAAAACTTACAAATAAAGAAAACGTATAGATTTTGTGCGAAAAAAAATTGTTATAATCTTATATAAATTTTTTTTGTGATATAGTTTTATCACAGCTTTTTTATTACCAAATGACGTTCAATATTAAAATAAATATTCAGTGTTTAATATAAAATAAAAATTTTTCGATTGATTATCAAAAACTATCACAGTTTTTTTTAACGCCTTTTTGTTAAAAAATATTTGAAAATCATTTGAAAGGAATTAATGATATTTAAAACCCAATTTTCCGTACTTGTGATAAACAATTATTACAACTTCATGTTGAACAATAATTAACTGTATTTAAAAATTGAGTTTTACAGTTAAAATATATCACATAAACTAATAAAAAAACACAAATACTTATACAAATTCTTTATATTTTGTATTTTAAATAACTTGTTTAGAAGTGGCAAAAATTATCACAGGTTTATTTCGTTTGAAATTATTTGCAATCTTAAAAATATTTGATTTACACACTTGTTTATACATTTCTTACATACAAAGAAAACTTTTGCTGCTTGTTATCATTATAGTTTTTGACTTTGTGATATTAATTATCACCACATAAATTTTTCAATTAAACTGTTTTTCAAGATAAATTTTTGTCAGCAAATTTAAAATTTCAAATATAAACAGTTTAAAATAAGAAAACTTTATTATATGTATTAAATTCGGTTTCTGATAAAAAATTATTGCAAGATCGTTTATCCAGTACAGTTTTTTAAGTAAAATTTTACATTTAACGCATTTGTTTTTTTTTTGTTAATTTTCAAGTTTTATGACAAAAAAAAAAACAAAAAAAATTTTTTGTAAAAAAATTCAATCAAATCTGTTACATTAATTATCACAAATTCGTGTCTTTTTAAATTAAATTTTTATGAAATATCACAACCCGTCCCTTCCTAACTTGTTGTTTATAACGATTTTAGTTAAAAAGTACAATTAAAAACTGACACATGTTTGTAGAGAATTTTCAGTTTTAGTTGTGATAATAAATTATCACATCATAATCCCAACATGTGATACCTTTTAAAAAAAAATTTTTTGGTATTAAAAACTTTAACGAGGAAATTTTAAAAATTAAGAATTTTTCGTAAAAAGCTAAACGAATCAAAGCTGTGACATAAAATTATCACAAGTTAAATTCTTTTGAAACTCAAATTTTTTATTAAGATCTTTTCGAAAAAATTCTAAAAATATTTTGTTTTAGTATATTAGAAACTAAAAATTAAGAACTTTTTTGAAGTAAATGTAACTGTAATATGTAGTAAATTTTTACAACTTTGTTCTAGGAAAAGTGTAATTTTTAAGTATTTTTACCTTTATAAATGCAAAATTAAATAAATTTTAAAAAAATTGCGCCTAATTTTTTGCAAAAAAACACAGGTTTTTGCTTAACACATCAAATCTGTGATAGAAACGATTACAATCTATTTAAAAAAAAAAATTTATGTGTTTTAACAATTTTAGCTATAAAAGTGTTAAGCGTAATGTTTTTTTTTTACATAAAATATCCATTTTAAGGTGGTGATATAAAATTATCACAACTTTTTTTTAAGAAATATCTCACCTTTTCAATAGTTTAAAACACAACTGTGCCAAAATTTATTAGAATTTATATAAAATAAACATTTAGGGCTGTGATAAAAAGTTATCACAACTTTGTTTTAAGAAAAATCCTTTTTGAAAAAAATTGCCTTCCAAAATGTCATTATTTTATCATTTTTCATAAAAAATATTTATTAAAAATTGTGTAGCAAAATTATCACAAATTTTTATCTTATAAAAATTAATAAAAAATACAATTTTTGACATTTTCTAATTGGAAATACAATTAGTAAAATATATTTTACACATGTATTCAAATTATACAAATGTATGTATAAGTGATTGAAAATTATCACTAGTATATTTTTACTTTATTTTTCTTTTTTTTGAATTTTCATTACATTTATTTTATATTTTAAGCTAAACACAAATTTCATGTTGATATTTTCTATCACTCTGATGTATTGTATGATTTCCCCCCAGTCATTATTTTCATCTATTTGGTAGCTTTCTAAAAATGTTAGATTTTATCATTTTATTTAAACAACTAACAAATTTGCTATTTAAATGTGTAAAGTAAACATTATTAGACGCACTTGAAATCTAAATCAAAAATTTGCATAAAAATGCTTCAGTATTTTTCCTCTCTTTGCATTTCAATTAAATCGAACATGTTAGTACAAGAATTTCAATTTAAAATGTTATGTTTTTATTAAAAAATTTTTAAATCCTATCACAATTTTTATCATTTCATTTAAACTGAAAAAATGAAAAAACAAATAAAAATTGAAACAAAATAAAATTCTACATCAAAAACTAAGTGAGTGACAAATGTAAATCATGTAAATTTTCTAAAAAAAAAAAAATTCACGTTGAACTTTCGTTGCAAACAATTTCATATGCACATTTGTGATATTATTTTAAAATATTTTTTATACCACCACAAATGACGAAAAAGGGTCTATTAAGTTTGTCATTCCATGTGAAACATCCAAATAGTTCGACAAAATAACCACAATACTAATTATTTAGAGATAATTGTAAAACAATTGTCCAATTCACAAGCTCGTTGTATTGTCGTATTCGTTGTGCAATCGTCTTATTTTACAATATTGTATATTTGTTGTTGGTTATTTTCATACAAAAGTATGATATAATTGTACGTTTGATTTTTATATGTTTTAAAAAATGTTGTATTTATGCCAGGTCTGGAAATTTACGATTTGTTTGGGAAATTTATAAAAATCTTTTTAGAATGTGAATTGAAAGTATACAATAAATTAATATTTCCCTTTTTTGATATTTAGCAATACGACAAAGTAACGATACAAGAAATTTGTCTATTCACAAGTGCATAAACAAGGATCGTATTTACTTAAACTATAATCCATACGAGAGAGCTTGTGAATTGGACAATTATAAATTCATTCAGAAAACTATTCAACGTTATCTATAATCTTTTTTCATCTTCTTGCCTATATAAAGATTCTGGGCCAAAAGAACTGCTAATTTTTTTTTTATTCAAAAATCAAATCAAACCAATTTTGTATACCCTGTTCTGAAGTGAAGTATACTCCTATGAGAGCATTCGGCCTCGATCCAACCAAATTGTAGTTGTACGGAGGAATGTCTGTACAATAAGACGGGTAAGACAATAATTTTTAACCACTTTTTTTAAATAGCTGCTCTTGCAACATATGCTCAGACATTGTAATCATGATCACTTTAAACAAATCACTTGTGTTCAGTACAGGTTACCTGTGAACTTCTTGTTCGATTTTAGCAGGTCA
This sequence comes from Pollenia griseotomentosa, assembly GCA_963931875.1. Classification (NCBI taxonomy): domain Eukaryota; kingdom Metazoa; phylum Arthropoda; class Insecta; order Diptera; family Polleniidae; genus Pollenia; species Pollenia griseotomentosa. The sequence continues at coordinate 69,586,689 of OZ007564.1, read as the reverse complement.
TAATAAATGGGGCCCTTCTGGTTTAATCAACAACAGGGTATTTCGTGGCACCGAAAATATTTGGCTTGAGCGTTGATTCGGCTGGATGGCCGCGCTTCACATATGGTTTCTTGTGCATAAACAAAAAAAAAATTGCTGAATTCACTATCTTTTGCAATGAATAACTGAACAAAAAGCAGATGCTCCAGCTCGATCACATGATATCCTACACCAGTATATGTTCCCAAAAAAATTATGTGGCTAAGATTGATAAACAAGTTCATTGTGATGAATTGTACTTAGATCTTCTTCTACATCTATACGAGATTTGTTTTGTCCTAAAGTGATTTTAGGAAGAGGGTGTTATATAGGACCCATATTTAATCCTGGACCTACCAACACACAATTTTGGCACGAGATAGTAGATAGTCGAAGTTAATGTCCTTCAAGTTTGATAACATTAAAAGCTTTTTTTTAATACATAGCAATATTTGTATGGGAGTCATAGGCAAATTTGAACCGACTCCAATTTAATTTGGTATGATGATGTAGATTACAGAAAAATAAATTTGAACCAAATTTTATCTAAATTTAAATGAAATTTAATGTGAAATAGTGTAAAATTTAATGTGAAATTGTGGATCGATTCGCACTATTTTCAATCGGCTGGTGGCAATTAGAACCCAGAAATACGACCTGATCTTTACAAGGACAGCCAGCCGAATGGTCGGATGGACATCTCTAGATCGTTTTGAAAAGCTATTCTTAGACGATCGGTGTACTAAAATGGGGTTCTAGAATACATTTGATGGCATATCATAATACCCTCTTGACAATTGTGGTGTAAGTATAATGAGAGATATATATTTACCCTCCAAAATGCTGAATAAATTACACTGTGCAACAAAAAAAAGCCAGCGAAATAAAAGTAGAATACTAGTAGAGCAAATCTGCTAAAGGGATTTGAAAAGTTAGCTCGGGTTCCCGAAATATGGACCCCTAAAGCTTTTGAATTTTTTGAAAAGACGTTGGGTATAAGTCAAAAAAAATATACTCAATGTACTTCTGAGCTAAAATACTATTTCAACTCTTACACAAAAGTATACTAAAACGGCACATTCAAGGGTTAAAATGTTCAAAGAATATTTTCTGCTTCAAATTTCACTAGGGGTCTTCCAAGAACAAAAGTTTGTGTGATGTATTTAAAACGGGTTTTCGAAATTTCGGCCATTGCAATTTTTGAATTTCTTGAAAAGGCGTTTGGTATAAGTCAAAAAAAATATACTAAATGTACTTCTGAGCTTAAAGACTATTTCAGATGTCTTCAGTAGAATTGTATGGCGATTCTTTTCTTAGAATATATTAACCTTCTAACACTCATTTAAAAAGGACAAAAATTAACCCTTAAAAATGACAGTTAGAGGGCTAATAATTTCTAAGAAAATAATCGCCATACGATGCTACTGAAGACATCTGAAAATATTTTTTAGCTCGGAAGTACATTTAGCATATATATTTTTTTTTTTTTTTTTTTGACTTATACCAAACGCCTTTTCAAAAAATTCAAAAACTTTAGGGGCCCATATTTCTGGAACCCGAGCTAACTTTTTAAAACCCTTTGGCAGATTTGCTCCACTAGAAGTCTACTTTCATTTCGCATTGCAAGTGTTGAGGCTGGCGGCGATGACCCGAGTTTTGTTGCACTGTGTTATTAACTACTAAACCCAAACGCAAGCTATTGAGAGTTTTGAACATATGCACCAATATATATTGAAGACCCCGTAAAAAATGTTTGTTCTGTGTCTATGAGTTATAATAATTTGGCTACGCTTGTCTGTCGATCTGTTAAAAACACTCTTACTTCTAAAATACCTACAGAAAAATACAGCATTATGCTGTCAAAATTAATTTTAATTAAAGTGGAATTGTCAACCAGCAAATTCGGTCTTTGTAGTTAAATAAAACAGTTATGAATCAAAAGCGAGCAGCGCCTAAAATTAATGTGTTATATATTTTTATTCTCTCAAATAGAATTAACTAAATAAAACCAACATCAATTTTATTTTTGATATATATCCTGGTAATAAATTTTTCAACAGGGTACTCCGGAAGACTTCATGGTAATAGGAAAATCTATCAGTTAGTCGGTTGCGGCTTCTATTCTCTCCAGAGACTCTGTTCTGTATATTATTTTATTTCTTAGTGAAGCGCATTCAAGATTCGCCACTGCCGCACATATTATTCTGTCTTGTTTATTGTTACGGCTTTGGAAATTGTGATGTCACACTTAAAATACAAAAATATTTTTATTTCCATTTACAATCACAGCATTCAAAGACAAACAAAAATGACATACATACATAATTTGTTAGAAGAAATGTTTTTCCAAAAAAAAAAAGTTTTTGAAAACGTGACAATGTTTTTTATACTTTACGAAAAATAAAGTTAAAAAAAATATCTCTAAAAATTGCTTCCAAATAAAATATCTTCAAATAAAAATCTAAGAATTATTAACGGCTGTAGATTTGTATATTTTAGCACTTTTTTACATTATTTGTTTTCAGGGTTCATTTTAAATTTATTTAATTTTTATACGAAATTGTTTTTTTTTTTTTTTTTTTTTTTTTTTTTTTTTTTTTGTTTTGTTTGTTTATTGTTGCAAAACATAAAAACAATAAAATATAAAACGTTATGTAGAATGTAACAAAAAAAAAAAAAAAGTTTAATAAATTTTATGACTTGACGCCATCGAAGCTAAAAAAGGCACCAAAAAATAAACATTAAAAACGTGACTGAAATTGTTTTTACTCAGGCTCTTCTTTGGACTCAAAACAATAACAATAATTTATTTGAATAGTAAAAAAAATGGTAACAAATTTATGACAGTTATAGAAAAACGCTAAAAGATTTTGCTATAAATACTTTACTACGTGGTAAACGCTATTTGACTAAGTTCCAAGAAAATTTTTTTTGTTTGGTACCTTTCACTTATGCTTGCTTTCGTTTTTGCTCGTCCTCTAGTTCTATAAAGTGAAATTCGAGGAAATATCTTCCAAATGTGTTATAAGTAAAGTGTTAATAAGTGTTAATAACTCCTTACCGATCTAGTAGTATCATATTACCTGGTAATGTGGTTAAGTAATTTCCAATTTATAAATTATTTTTACCTGAAAAAAAAAAATTTAAACATTAATTCATTGTTTAAACTAATATCTTAATTTTTAAAAGAAACATAAAATAAATGGTTTAACAAAAAATTTGAACACCTATAAATGCTTAAAAATGATTTATTAAAAATATTTAGCTAAAAATTCTGTGGCGAAGAACTTTTGCTGCTAAATGTTTCAACGAAAAAAATTTGTAAAAAAAATCGTTTAAATAAAATTTCATTAAAAAAATCGCTAATAACGTTTCAATGAAAAAATTTAGCTTAAAATTATGTGACGAAAAAATGTAGCTAATAAATGTTTTAACGAAAAAATATTTTGTAGGAAAAATCGTTTATGCTTTAATAGAAAATACACTGAAAAAGGAATTAAAAAATGTTCAGGAAAAAATATATACACCAATACCCCACTTTGGCGGCCCTATGCTCCTTGCAGGAGTAAAAGGAACAAATATATATATATATATACCCCGCTTTGCGTCGCTAATTGAGACCGGGTATACGCCAGGCGAACTAAGCCGACGCAGGCCAAAGCACGATTTTACATAAGTTTCTATTGATTTTCATTTAATTGATTCGGAGATTTATAATTTTAGCTGAAAAAATAGAATTTGACTTTAAAAACTTGATAACAGATAATGTTCTTTTACATATTCAAATAAAGTTAAAGCTTTTTTTGAATTACTATTCGGCTTAAAGGCATTCTTCGCTGGAATTTGATCTTCAATCCAAATGTTAAGAAGTGACTTCACTTTTTCATTAAAGGACTTCTCACTTTTGTAACATAACATAACAATAAATGGATTTTAATGTAGAAGGGGCTAGCTTAAGTTTTCATTCGATATCAGCATCATTTTACCCAGACTTAGAACGCTTTAAAATGTCCATGTTTTTTGACTCAATTTTACTACACAATCAATTGCTTGTCACCTGGAAACAGCACATAAGATTTTGCTTCTCTTCAGCATATTAAATTTTAAACTCAATAATAACGACCTTCAACTTGCAACCAGCAGACAACCTTCACACATATTTGCATATTTGCACTTAAGCTTCGTACAGACGATTGTCAGATCTTACAATATTGGTAAGCAGCGTTGCTTAAATTGCATTAAAATTGGCTAAAATGTCTTACAGCTGTGTGAACATTGTAAGCTCATTTGTATTTGTAGATGTGCAAAATGAATGCATCTGACAATCGCACCATTGTCAGAAAAATATTGCTGTTGGCAACGCCTGCTTACAATATTGTAAGAGAGAGAGAGCTTTATACACGAACTCCCGTTTTTCTGTTTTTGCTTTGGACAAACATTCTTAACTTAACGACGCAAATCCAAGCAAAGAACATATCTGCAAAATCTGTTGTTAATGTCAATACTATCACAGAAAAATTATGCGAAATCATATGACTCAGCTACTTTTCAAGAAAATGCAACTCTGATTGCAGATAATCTGTCAAGTTATGAAATTTTGTATAAAATTTGCAAGTCGGATAGAATTGTTAAAAAAAATTTGTCACTCAATTTCAGTTTTAACACACACTGTCATATTTTATGAGCACACACGATCTTTTTAACAAATCGTGCGACTAAATGGGATAGTGTATAACCAGATTTTGAGATATGACGAATAATAAACCATCAACCGAAAGTTAACCTAATACATGATTTCTGGTAAATTTTTAACCGATCACTACAGATTTTGGAAGTTTTATTTTTAACCATTCAAAACCAAACTGGCACAATTTTTATGACAATAAACTAATTTATTGCGAATTTAGTCGCTTTAAAGTGATTTTTCGGGAGTGGTTAAGTATGGAACTATCAAAGAAATAGGTTTATTTTTTAAAAAAAATTAATTTATTTTATAAATTGAAAGACATATCAATAAAATTGTGTTTTACGGTCTGAGGTGTATTAAAGTGTTTACCGGGAGTGGACTTTATATGGCTAATTGCAAAAATTGAACTGAACTGGACATGCATATGAATTTTTCTTGGGATTGGTGCACCAGTTTGGTTTTTTAGTCTCAAGATGAAACGAAAACAATTTGACACTAAAATTGTTTTTTCTAACGAGTCTTTCAAAATAAAAGAGTTTTGAACTGATAAACAGATGACTAAAAACTTTATTATAAATTAAAAATCGTTTTTAGAGCATAAAAAAATTAAAAAATAATTCTCTTTTTTAAAAACCAAGATTCGAACCAGGGGACTCACACTTTCTAAGCTTAACAAACCCCCTAGACAACTGAACCATGAAGAAACGTTGTTTGAATATATTAAAATGAAATATTGCCTGTTAATTGGTTCACAACTCAACACACATAGGCAGTGTTGTCATACCGTAGATTTATCTATTTTGGCGAGTTTTAAAGTAGGAAAAAGAAACAACAATTCCCAGTTTCTATTTGTTAAAATTATTTCGTTAATTAAAATAAAAAGTTTTTTCGAGCTCGAGGCCAATTATTTGTAAAAAATATGTATATTATTTATTAAATTATTTGTTCCAATATTTCGATATCCTTCGGATATCATTATCAAGGAATGAGTTACAAATATATTTGTAAGAGACGTACATATTACTATCTCCACGTATTACTATCTCCACATTTAATATTGCACAATGTGGAGATAGTAATACGTCTCTTACAAATATATTTGTAACTCATTCCTTGATAATGATATCCGAAGGATATCGAAATATTGGAACAAATAATTTAATAAATAATATACATATTTTTTACAAATAATTGGCCTCGAGCTCGAAAAAACTTTTTATTTTAATAATTTAAAAGGTCGAAGAAATAAAAATTTAATTTAATTATTTCGTTAACCCATTTTGTACCAGCGGTCCAGATGTCGACCACAATCTTTTGCCATTTTTCATTCAATAATTAAAAATATTAGGTAGTGTAATTAAATTAATTTTTATTATTAATAATTTATTTTGGCTTGTTGGCTTTCTGATCAGGACTTTTTTTACCATAGGCCATTGTTAAACCAATTGTAAAGACTTATATAAAAAAGAAAAATAAAAAAAAAATATTGCTTTAAATAGCCACCAATTCAAATGAGTTTTAATGCACAAACTCAAATTGACTTGATACTCCTGCTGGCCGCCCGACAGCCTTGAACATAGCTGGTTGAGATGACGACCAATGGGATAATTAGTGCACAAAATTTTTTATTGTTATGTATTATTTTTTGATTACTTGTTGAAAAAAATGTGCTTATATCAACTGCAGTACTTTTTTTTAATTCGAATATTAAACATGAACACTATTTACATTAAAGTTGGGTCGAACAATTCTATGCAAAAGCTGCTGTTCGATCTTTTTAATACTCGGTTCATGCAGTTTTGTTTTTTTGAACCAAATCTTTCTATTGATGAGAAATGGAATCATATTTTGGTCGTCATAGCTGCAAGATGTTTATCAGGGGGAAATCAATTCGCTTCGGTTACAAATATTGCTGTTTACGTTCTTCCAAAGGATATCTTTTCTGATATCAACCATATGCTGGAGCATCGGATACCTATGATAAACAACTGGGCCTTGCTGCTAGCGTTGTTTTGAGTCTAATGTCGATTTGTAAGAATCCAGCGTTCATTTCGACAATTTGCTTTGCCTTCTAAAACAAAAAGGTTTTTGTGCAACTGGCACAATCCGCGCAAACAGACTGGTAGGCGCAAGCCTTTGGCACTTTGGCTAAAAATTATGATCATATGGATCCGACAAAATATTTAATGCGATACGACAGAAAACTAAACAAAACGGGTCCTCGTGCCCCAAATCAACCTTATTGCCAACTATAACAAGTATATGGGAAGCGTTGACTTACATGATACTATTATAGTTATTTATCGGACGCCCAAAGTAAATGATATGCACACGCTGCTATCGCCGATGCAAAATATGCCAAAAGCGTACTGCCTATACTTGCCCTAAATGAAATGTCAAATTACATGTGGGAAATTTCTTCGAGACTTACCACAAAAATTTAAAATAACTTGTTTATTCAATAAATTAAAATATTTAAGAAATTGTTCAATCTCTTCACGATTTTTCCGAGTTTTTCAGAAAATATTTTTTACTAAAGATTTCCGACCTTTTGATATATAAGGGATAACCATAGGTCAAATGACAGTCAAATGATATTTTTTGTACGGGAGGTACCACGCCCACTTCTCCAATCCCGCCCACATTTTGTGGGATGCTGTGTATTGATAACCTAACCTAACTTTGGCTCTTGCCGTTCTCCAGATATACAGAAAAAAGTAATAAAAATACAATAACAAGGGATTTTTGGAAAAAATTAGAGGTAGTCGTGGTTTTTTGCTCATATCTCAGCCATTTTTGGACCGATCTGGCTGAATTTCAATAGCAAGAAATGGAGAACTATATGTGACATAAATGTAAAACAACCTAGCCGCTATCATGTCTGGAGTCTCCGGAAAACACATATCAAACGTAAGACGGACGGACAGACGGATGGACAGACGGACATCAACTTCTCTCCTCATAAGGACCCAGAATATATATACTTTATAGGGTCTAAGATCAATATTGTAGAAATTACAGACGGAATGACAAACTTATATATACGCTTTTCCACCTGTGGTGAAGGGTATAAAAATTAATTAAATTAATATACTCAATGTTTTTAATTAGGCTTAAGTTCATTAAATTTATTTTTCATTCTTAAGCCTAATTAAAAACATTGAGAATTTGGATTAAACACCATAAATAGTTCAACAAAATAACCACAATACTAATTAAATTAATATTATCAATTTAATATTTTAAAAATTAACAACATTTTCTGCAGTAATTTTGTTAATATAAGTAAACGTTTAATTCTCTTGATTAAATTTTTTATTTAAACTGACTGTTTTTTTGATTTATCGTTTATCTAAAAAAATTGAGAAATTTTCTCTGAACTTTGTACATATGTATGTCTGTTCGCAATAGAACTACTGAAGGACCTGGCATATTTCTACTTAATGGGTTCTTAGATACATTTTTTTTTTTTTTTTTGATGTTACACACGGAATGACAAACTTTACTACAAAGCAAATTAGGTAAAGATTACACGACTTTAACACACTTAAAAAGAAAATTCATTAAGATTACCAATAACGACTATATCAGTATTCAGTGCAAATACTATGATATTTACATTTGTGTGTGTACAATTTTTTTGATTTTGCTTGCAAAAACAACAACAAAATAAAAACAACGCAATGATTTTCCAATTTAAGTTATAAACAAAAAGCCAGAGAGAGAGAGAGAGACTTATGTGAGTTAACATCGCGCAAGCTGAATTTAGTTGCCCAAGCATGTGTGCCAAAAAAAAGAAGCAGCAATTAAGCAGTAACCATTACCTAGTAATGATTAAAGTATCAAGTTTCTTTTAATTAGTTTTAGGAAATATTTAAAGAAACTTTTTATACCCCCCCCCCCCCACAGTAGTGTACTAATGTGTATAGCATATAAAACATCCATTTTATAATGAGGATCGACTCAGAAAGTGATAATAAAGATATCCTTCCATTTGTCTGGCTGGCTGGCTTTACTGGTCTCAAAGAGGGTACATTCTTGAAATTTTTTCCGCATAAACTGTGGTGTAGGTTATCAAATGGTTGGGCTTGACTGACTAAAGTTAAAAACATGGTTTAATATTCCCTTGATCTTAATTGATGTGGTCATGAACGCCGCTTTTATTACTAAAACTTCTCTTATTAATCTTAAAAATTCAAACAAATCTTGAAAAACTACATTATAAACAAAAATTTATAGTTCATATTTTTTATTTGTCTTGCAACATGTGTGTTTCTTAAAAATTCTAAAAAAAAATATATATGCATTTTGTTTATTCCATGCAAAATTTTTGTTTATTTTTGTTAACCATCCACTGTTGACTTTCGTTCACTGGATGCACAAGGACACTTGTAAAAATAATCAACATATTCATAAAACTCATAAACAGTTTCCTTTTTTTTTTTTTTTTTTGTTGTTGGTTTTTTCTTGCAAAGGCAACACAAGAACTAAATTATTCCAGAAAAATGAATGAGGATTTTAAGACATTTAGACAAAGAAATGAAAATAAAATGTTATAACATGTGGTCAAGTGGTTGGGTGTAAAGGTCCCCTTAGACATCAAATTATTCTCCTTTTTAAGATTTTTTTTTTAAATTTTTATTTTGCAAAAAACTTTCTTTAAGCTTGACTATATTTAATGAAGCTTGAAATGAATTGTTTTAAAGAATTTTGTTTTTCTGCTTTAAATAAAAAAAAAAGAAATGCAAAAAGCATATAATAATTTTTGGTAAATCTATGGCAGATTACTTCTGGAACATGTGTTTTGTTGTGGAAATGACATGAAAAGCTATTGTAAATACAACAAAATATGCAATATGTAGCAACCATAAATTCTTTAATTAATCGTACGAGTCTTAAAACCACAAGACAGAATATAAAAAGAAAAAACAAATTCCACATTCAAACTCATTTCCCTTTCGTGTAAAAGAGAATATGAGGAGAATAAAAGATTAAACAGCAGATTATTTTTCTTTTTCCATGTGTATTGTATATTTATTTTTTTTTTTTTGTCTTTTTTTTTCATTTCAAAAGAGTCTAGTAGAGCAATGGAGATGAAATTTGCATAAAAATATCTGCATATTATTTTACACCCCTTTTTCAATTGATGATTGCAGTGAAAATGGGCTAAAAATATAGCAGACAATACAAATTTGTAACAGCTAAGTAAGAACCTTAGCAGGTTAAAAGAAAACATTAGCATTTAAAGTTTTTCCCCACAATGAATTTTCATTATAAAATACATAGTTAAAAGAAAGTTCGTTATCAAATCAATTTTTGACGAAAAATATTTATCAAAAATAGTTGTTAAAAAAATCTGTTTTTTCCTCGAATTTTCCATAAAAAATGTTAAATAAAAATTTTTTTATAAGAAATTTTATTTAAAAAAGTTATAAATAATGCAACAAATTTTCAACGAAAAAGTTACAGCATAAAGCTTTTTACGAAAAATATTAATCAATGTTTTTAGAAAATATTATTTTAATAAATAAAATTTAATTAAAAAAAAACTTCAATAAAAAATTTTGTCGAAAAATGTTCAACGAAAATCATTCAACAAAAATGATTCGAACGAAAGATATTAATCAAACACTGTTTTAACAAAAAAATTAACAAAGTTTTAACAAAACAATTTTCTTAAAAAAATGTTTTAACAACAAATATTTTTAAAAAAAAATTTTTTTATAAAAAAAAAAAATTCATCAAAAATGGATTTAACAAAACAAAAAAAAAAATAAATTAAAGTGTTTTTAATACTAATTTTAAGTTAAAAAATTTAAGAGAAAAATTTTCATCGAAAAAGATTGTAACGAAATCTAACTCCGTTTTAACGAAAAAATTTTCAAGATTTTAACTAAAAAATTTCACTATAAAATGTTTTAACTTAATTCGGTTCAAACTTAAAATTTTAAACCAAAAAATTCAACTTAAAAATGTTTAACTTGAAATTTCTTATAAAAAATTTTTAACTTAAAATATTTATCAAAAATGATTTCAACTAAAAACACGTTAATCAAACCATATTTTAACAAAAAATGTTCATCAATAACTTTTTTTATTAAAAATATTTTGTTTAAATTTTTTTGGACAAAAAAACATCAAAATCTGTTTAAAACGAAAACCATCAACTTAAAAATGTTTTAACAAACAAACTTTTCATAAAACCAGATTAACGAAAAACATCTTTAAAAAAAGGGTTTACAAAAAAAAAAAAATTAATTAAAAAATGTTTTAGCATATTAGAAGGGCTTTAAATGAAAATTTTAAGAAAAGTTTTGAGCGAAAAAATATATGAACAAAAATGTTTTTTCAGAGAAGGTTTTTAGAAAAATAATATTTTAACGAAAAATTTCTATTAGAAAAGATTTAAGAAAGAAATTTTCTGGGAAAGAGATGTAACAAAACCTTTAACCGAAAACTATTTAAATAAAAAATTTTTATCTGAAAAAGTTTCGTTAAAGCCAAAAAACGTCTAATGTATTCAAAAACGTTATTTACAAAAAGTTTTCATTGATAACTATTTCTAGGAAAAAATATTCATCAAAAATTGTTTAATGAAAAAATTTTCATCAAAAATTGCTTTATGAAAAAATTTTTATCAAGAAATTTAAAAAAAATTTTCTTAAAAAATCTTAAGGAGAAAATTGTTATCAAAAAATTGAAACGAAAAAATTTTTATAGGCCGTTTTGACTTTACAACGAAATCTTGTAGATTTGATTGGAAATCTTTCTCAAAATCTCTAGTGCGTTTACATTGTACATTTTTAACATTAGCTATTTATTTTTTGCAAACACACACAAAAACAGCTGGGCAGTCTAGAGCGATTAATTTTTGATTCGAAAGAAAATACTGTGATATAATTTATAAATGATGTAAACTGACGAAAAAGATTATTGTAAGTTAATTTGTCAAAAATTAAGATTATAATTATTGTTATTATTGACCACTTTTTACTTTGTATTTTTACAATGTTGCCAGATTTTAATAAAAACTCAATCCCTGAAGATGTTGGAAGGAATACCAACGAAACGTCGGATTTTATTGAGAATTAAATAAATAATCTTTTATTTACATTAAATTAATGACCTTGAAAAATTTTTGTTAAAAATTGTTTGAATCAAAAATTTGTTTTTTTTTTATTAAAAAAACGCATTCTTATTAGTTTTGTTGCGTTAAGAAACAGGCTTGACATTGAATTTCTGTAAGTGAAGATTGTAGAAAAGCATGCAATATATAAAACATTCTTCATCCCTCTCGGCACACAGAAAAAACTTTTGCACCAGTAAAAGCGGTAATCAAAAATAAAATCAGTTTTAATTAAAAATTGAATCAAGTAAATTAAAGGTTTAATCAAGTGAATTAAACTTTTAATCAAGCTTATTTAACGTTTATTTGACGATATTAATTTGCACCAGTAAACAGATTACATAATAACTATTATGTTTAGTATTATAATATTAATTACACGTTTAATTCACTTGATTAAACGTTTAATTTACTTGTTAAAATTTTCAATTAAAACTGATTTCACTATAAAATTATTAGGACTAGAACAGAATAAAGAAGTTGTAGTAGTAGCTGAAGCTGGCGAATGCTCTGTAGCACAACAAAGTTCATAATTTCGAATTTTGCCCGTCAACTTCAGCTGCAACGACTACGTCTAGAAAAATTTTTGCTTCAAACTATTTACTGAAACCATCTTCAAAAAAAAAATGGACCATTAAAATCGTCTTTAACAAACTTTTTTTTTTATCAAAAACATTTTTGAAAAATTATTAATTTAAATCAACTGGGAATTATTTCCTTTCGTAGGTTACTTTATATTATATTCAACATTTTTATTTTTTTTTCCGAATTAATTTTAAATTAAATTAAGTAAATACCACAAAGTAAAGCAAAATAATGGATTTTAGAAGAAAAGTTTCAAGAAGCAAGAGGATATTTTTAGGTAAATTAAAATACTGGTGGTGCAAAAATGATTTTAATTGAGTCTTTTTGTACCTCAATTCGTAACCAGAATGCATTACCTTTTTATACCCTTCACCACAGGTAAAATAGGAATGTACATATCGTTACTTTAATATATAAAAGCCCTAACTAACGTTTTCCTTATTTAACAGGAGAAGGAAACAACTTAATAAAAATTATAGTCTTGTAGTCGCGATTTTCTTAAAATGCGGTTTTTTATTTAATTCTCTAAGCAATTTAATAAAAAAACTGCGTTTAACAAAAATCGCGACTACTAGACTATAATTTTTATTAAGTTTTTTTCTTCTCCTGTAAAGTAAGGAAAACGTTAGTTAGGGCTTTTATATATTAAAGTAACGATATATATCATTGCGTTTGTAATATCTACAATATTGAGCTTAGACCCTATAAAGTATACACAAAGAAAAAAATCAATGTAAGATCATCGAAACCAAGGTTGATTTAAATGTTTGGGTAGTGATTTTGTTTCATAGTTACTTCATGTTAATTTAACATGATTTTACAGTAACTTGCGAACAACATTATTTTCTTTTAAAAAAACTATAATTCATGTTAATTTAACATTCCCGTAAAGTTAGAGCAAAATGACATTCATATTGAAATAACACATTGAATAAAAGTTATTTCAAGTTGAAACGACGTTAATTACACGTAGAATCCAATTGGTTTGAGTTTGAAATAACAATGAGAAGAATCTTTAGCGACAACCAGGGCTGCCAGATTTGACGATTTATCGTCATTTTGACGATTTATCGTCATTTTGACGATTTTTTGTTTCGAAATTAGCAAAGTGCCGATTTGCTGATTTTTTAAAAAAAGTGACGATTTTTTCAGTCTCCAAAGTCTGAATAAAATATAACATTTTCTGACAATTTCGTTTCTTAATCTTGGAATGCTTAAAAGCCCTACCTTAACAAGAGCGGGAGGCGGAACGTTTTTTTTCGCTTAGCTGTTACGCTGATATGCCATACAAAGGCAAGAGCGCCGACGTTGTGTCACGAACAGTAGTGATATCTTTCTTGTTAAATTAAACCCACAAAAAATTCTAAATAAATATAGAGATAAAAACGCAAGATTGACCAAAAAATAGCTAAATTGCCATAATTAATTAACAATAGCGGCAAACTTCACTTTTAAACGAGCTGTCAAAATCGGTTTTTCTCATTTCAAAGCGTTCAGGCCGCTCTATCAAAAACTATGAAACGCGTGCCGATTTTTTTAGGTACGGCTGTAATATGCAAGTCTTAAGAAAATCTTGGATTATTTTCAGAGTACGAAAACAACAACGTTACACTTTGTTTATCTTTCGTCAAACCATCATCGAATGAACCTTTTACGACTCCCTGTATAAATCATATTTTCAACAATTATACGGCGAGCATTTCACGAGTTGTAAGAGAATATCTACATGAGTCTCATACGATTCTTGACATGAAAGTCTCGTTAGATTATCTTAACCCACGTCTTAAACGATTCCCACAACGATTGAAGAAGCGTCTTTTGCTGTGCTATGGAGGAATATCACTCGTGTTAATGTTTTTGTTTGAATGTTTTTTTAATTATAAGTGTTGATCGACCTTTTTTGATTACTCTAAATAGTTTTTATAGTTTCCTAAATAAAAGATTATTTATTTCATTCTCAATAAAATCCGACCATTCGTTGGTATTCTTTCCAACTTCTTCAGGGATTGAGTTTTTATTAAAATCTGGCAACATTTTAAAAATACAAAGTAAAAAGTAGTCAATAATAACAATAATTATAATCTTAATTTTTGACAAATTAACTTACAATAGTCTTTTTCGTCAGTTTACATCATTTATAAATTATATCACAGTATTTTGTAAAGGTGGACAGCACAACACAAAACTTAAAATATTAAAATTATCACAGAAAATTTGTCCTTTTTTGATCACAGTTGTTATTATTACTAAAGTATTGCAATGGTGTAGTTTGCATTTGTATTGTCTTTGTCTTCTTTTGTGTTTATTGCACTTGTCGATTTTTGTTGTATTCTTAAGCTCTCCAACGTGAATCTTTTATTTTCCCTTTTCTCTTTATCTAAAATTCTCACTTTTTCAAAGTTTGGCTTGTGTCTGTTTTTTATTTATTTTTTTTTTTTTTGCAAAACTCAAAGAAAATTTTCTGATTTTTTTGACGATTTTTCGAAACTATAAAGACGATTTTTTTATTTTTTCTCAGGAAAATGACGATTTCCTCACAAATTTATCTGGCAGCCCTGGCGACAACATATGCGTTAATTTAAGAAACATTCGAAACACTTACCCTCGGAACCAGACAGAGAGAGAGAGAATATAATTATTTATTTTCCCGTAACACATGATTCACTTTTTTGTTTTTCCCCTTTGTTAACAGAAGCACGCAAAATTAAAAGACACCAGCAGAATGGCCCGATATGGTTTACGTCATCATTCTACTTTGAAAATTTGATGTAGGTACTATTTAACTAAATAATTTTAACAAAAGGAATACGAGAATTTTTTTCTTTTTATAAATAATTTTAAACAACTGCTACAATTTTACCCAGCACTAAATTTGCTTTTTATATTTTTCCTTTTATATCTCCTCAAAAAAAAGTAATCAATACAATTTATATTTAAGTAGAAGTAAATCTCTTTTTGCAGCAAAAATATTGTATAAAATAAAAGATGTGTATAAAATATTTATTTACCGACAACTTTTTTAAATCATGCATAAAATACTACTTTACAAACAGGAAAATTGCAAAATAAGTCTCTTAAGTTCATGTACTTACAACTAGAAATAAAATTAAACGAAAAAAAAAAATGTTTAAATGCTTAAATCAGTGGAAAGTATTGAAGAAAAGTATTTAAAAAAATAATAAAAATAATTCTAGAAAACTTTTAACAAGAGTAAAGAAATAAATATAAATGTGATTTCTAGAACAGTTTTACGAATAGAAAAAAAATGTAGAAACATAATTTGGTGGAAGACAAGAGCTTGCCGGTCAATATATTTTCAATAGGTCTCTTTGAATTCAATCTTTCCCAACTAGAATGTAATTATTTTTGCAACTATTAACATAAAGTGTAACATCCTTAGGTTTTCTTTAGAATATTTTAACTGGTATTATAAGGAAGATTCGGACTTTTCATAGCATTCAAAGTAAGGAAAAACAATAAGGGTTTTCATGAAATCACTTAAAATTGCTTTTGCAACTGTGTTGAAGGGTATACACGAATCATTCTAAACATAAAGAAAAAACTAATTATTGGCAATCCTTACGGATGGACTTTACGCTGGGTCTCCACGTAGCAATTTTTTTTTGCTCAGCACAAGTAAAAACGTCGGCAGAACAATAACGCGAAAAATTGCTGGTTATATTGCTGGAGATTACGTGAAATTGCTTTGCCATAAACAAACGTACAGAGAAATCAAATGTCAGATAAATGTCAACTGATTTTCCAACAGATTGCTAAAAAAATAATTGCTCAAGCAATCAGAACAACAATCATTGCGCAATGGATTGCCACTCATGGCAATATGCGGTCTATACGTCGCAAATTTAATGGAGCAATCAAAGTTGACGTTTGCCGCAATAAATATTGCTACGTGGAGACCCGGGGTTAAGAACGGAAGGCATATCGCATGACGAACATGTATATACGTATACGCCGCCTTTATGATGGTGGACAACAACTCTATGCGTTTTATTTATTTTGACCGGGTTCTTGAGTTAAGTACTCTTAAGTACCTAACCTAATCTTATAATGTGAACAGTGGGTCTTACAGACGCAATCAGAACTTAAAATAAGCATAACTTACTTACGTAATACAAATTAAACGATGAAAGTTTCTTTTTCAATTCCGGGTGATTGGCAATTTAACTCGAATCTACAGAGAAGCTGGAGTCAGTTGTAAAAGGCAATATAATAGTTTTTGGAAATTAAAAGTTCTTTGATACACCATGTCTATACCTAAAGGTTAAGATTTAAAAGATTAAAAATATAAAAGTTTTAACAAATCGTCGTTAATACTACGAAGAAAATATCTCTTATTTGTATGCTAAAATGTGCATTCCGGATGTGCAAAGGAAGTACTGCGTTTTTCGGCTGCTGCTGCTCGAAAGAACCCCCTCACTGTTATATTCTTGTGTTTGGCAAAGATCTTTATCGAAAAATGCCTGAAGTACTTATCTTCTATTTTCTCTCTTTCAAGTTTGAAAAACATAACTTAAAGGTTCATACGTTACTTTTGAAAACAGTAAATGCTCCCAACCAAGATAAGGTTAAATTTCCGCAACATTTTTGTAAAAGCAAATTATCCAAGGGTAGACCGTATTCGAATGTGTCTTTTTTTTAATGATAATAAATTTTATATTGTATGAACTTTTAGGAAATATGCTGGAATTTTTTTATTTATAAATGCATAAAAATCCCACCCCTACTAATGCCTATTAATAATTCACCTCCTTTCCCTATTTCCTGGCTACGATTTTACAATTTCCACATGTTTGAAATTATTCTATTTACCTTACAATTATCCTTAAAATATGCAATATTTTTCTCATAAATATGTAATACACTTACATCCTTATTATATGCTTCTTTTTTTCTTTTCTTATCTAATTTAGAATAATAAGGCCAATTATATTTTATTTTCTAATTTACAGGTTACATAAAGGAAAATATAAAGCGTACATTTAGGTGCTTTAGTAATATGAAATATGTACATATTAAAAAAATGTATGGCATACTTTTAGTAATACATATAAAGAAAATTATTTTTTTTCTTTTTTATTGCTAAAAAAAAATAATAAGAAATATAATAATAGCCACAGTTAAAAAATCCATTTATCATTTATAATGATATTTATAGCAACTTTTTCATTTAAAAAAAATAAAAATGAAGGAACTTTAGTTTTTAAGAAAAAAATTTTCTTTTTGTTTTTCTTCTTATTGCCAAACAGAAGCATTTTCGTTAAATGATTCATGAGATTTTCTTAAGGCTTTTTAGACCATAACAGAAGATAGTATAAATAGGTATTGCTAGAAAACTATATTTGATTGTTTTAACCCACCCATATGTGGTATGAAAACTAAAGGAATGGAAAGGTTTATTTTTTTCGCAAAATTTATTTATAAAGCTGGTTTTCTTTTTCAACAAACAAACTGGCCTTTTTCGAGCATTTTTGAAACAACAGGCAACAAAATATTTATTTATTTTATTGTTCAGGGGGTTGTTTAAGAATATAAACATTTTTGGCAATAATAAGTTTACCTGATTCCGAAAGAAGCAATACAAATACATACATACACAAATAAACAAACACATAAAAAAATAAACATATATATACTTTTAATATATAAATGGAAAAAATATGCTGCAAAAGGGAATAAACACATAAAGACTGGCAAAACGAAAAAAGGCACAAAAATAACGACTTTTACCATATTCCCCGAATGGTAGATGGAAAAGAAGGAGGGGGTTTCATGGTAAAAAGGTTTTTTTTCGTAAATTACTCCCTCTGTCATTACACGTAGACATTTATTTGTATCCTTTTTGCAGCACACACATTTCTACATTTCGACATTTCGACATTCTACTCGTACATATAATGTTGATTTTATGGATTTTTTCGCCTTTACGAAGAAGAAAAACTGAAGCATACTTTTAGGTTTGCTAGCATTTCTTTGCTTGCGACTTCTGTTTGCCGGAAAGCAGGCAACAACTTATATATATAAATATATTGTATATAGACAGCAAGGTGAAAGTTATTATTGAAATTGACATCTTTTCCTTTAAACATCAGCCTTCGCTGAGCAGCTAAAATCTAAAGGCATTAACCAGGAAAAGAAAGGGGGCGAGGGAGGGGGGTTAAGCCTTAATGTAATGAAAATACTAAAAGTATAATATCTGCTGTCTGCATAACTAGAGAGTGTTAAAGCGTAACTTTTTTCTATATGACTGAATTTTTTGCAAACACCTTAAAGTAGGCTTTGCTATTCGTTAAAATTAAAGCATATTTTAAGGGTCTTTGTTAGCAAGAAATATATATATATATATTTATATATGAATATAGTGTATTTCTGTGTTTAATTTCATGGTGGCTGTTCTCTTAACTTGTCTTGTCTCGAGTTTTTTTTTATAGGTAGAAATTGTTATAAAATTTGGTATCTGAAAATGGCACGAACACACACACACGCTTTTAGTATTAAAAGAAAATTAATGTTATTTCTTTAGTTATAAAATTGGTTTTAAACTCTTTTTCTTTATTTTCACATTTAAAACTTAATTTAATAGATTTTTACATTTTTTTTTGCTTTCAATGTAATTTATGTAGCTGCATTAGTTTTATTGTAAAATATTTAATTGATTCTTTTAATGTGTTTTACCCCTAAAGTTTTTCTTTTTATTTTTAATATATTTTTATTTAATTTTTATAGATTTCCAGCCACATTCATAAAAAGCTTATTTGAAAAGTTCTTATTTTAAGCTTATAGTATGTAATAACTATTAAACGCTTTTTGTCTTATAAACCTCTTATAAAAATTTGTATTCATAAACGTACAATAACAGCTTTTTTACTATTAACTGTTTGCAGCGATTTTCTGTTTAAGTATGGCAACTGTCTTTATATTTGGCTGCCATTTTAATGTTAGTGATGCACGAAACTTCTATTCGGTTTACATGATGTTCTATATTTAAATTTTTTTTATAATCTTCTTTTAGTTGTAGGCCTTCAAAATCATTCTTATTTATGATACCGAAAGGTATCATAAAAACGTTTGTTTGAACCTTTTTTAAATATACGATAAGAAAGTATTCGAACAAAAAGTTTGTTTACTTTTTATTAAAATCACTATTATTATGATTTGTTTATTTTATTTTTTTTTTATATCTTTGAACAATAACTTGTTGTTATAAACAAAAAAAAAAAACAACTAGTTGCAATAATTTAAAAAATAATTAAAGAGAACATCTGCATTTGCCCCTGAACATTTTCATTTAACTCATATAAATTTTTTTTAAATAATTATCAATATAACTTTAAGTTGGCTGTCTAAAATACAAAAAAAAAATTAGTAAAATATATTTAACATGTCCGTTGTAATAAATAAAACATTTTCGTCATTATTTTTCAACATATTTCACCAAAATAATATCATAAAATGCAAACACCTTTTAAAATGTCATTTTATTTTTGTTTTATTGAAGGGCAAATCAAACAATAAATTTTCTTACTTTATGAATGGTTTATTAAAGGTTCAATAGACTATTTTGCGTTTATGAATACAACTTTAGCAATTTTTGCTTAAAAACGCTGAATTAATCATCAATAAGTTTTTATGAATACGGCTGTTTGTCTATACTGGACAAATTTCTGTCTTGTTAATATTTTTATTAGAGGTTTAATTATTCAAACGCCTTGTTAAGGTGAGTAATTAATTGTCGGGTAGAATCGTTTAAAAATACTTTTAAAAAAAGGAGAACCATTTTTTTTTTAATATGCAGAAAAGAAAGAAATTTGTTGAAATCCCAAAATGTGTAATATTAACTAAAGAATCAATTTTTTCAAAATGTTCAATTCAATTCAAAAGAAACAATCCTTTTTTTAATTAAACCACGATAAAGTCAGACTTTTTTAAAACATTTAAAAACAGAATTGAGTCTTTAACTTCAGGCAAAATTCCTAAAGTCCATAATTAAAACGCCGGAAGTAACTTTTTTTAATTCCCTTACCTAATCCCGCGAAGCTCTACGCTTGTCTCCAGGAACGAACTATTATGGATAACAATCTTGAAGCGATGTGGTGGCTTAAGTCTTGGCTGTGGTTCGTGTCTTGGCCCGGGTATTCCGCCAGCAACTGACGACTCCCGAGGTGAAGGCAGTGAACTTAAAGGCCTTGGCGACGAAAAGTTATCCATCCCCTAAACCGAGGTGTTATGCGACCCGTGCCTATCGGTTGGTTTGCAGTCAGGGGTTACCGACTGTATTATCACGGAGCTTTGCTGATACCTGGGCACCTCAGCAAATAGACCACGCCCTTACCGCGTTAATGGGGGCTATGACGTGGTGGACCTCTCAATTCCCCTACACTCGTGGGACCAAAATCAAAATGAACTCAAACTCCAAACAACAACAACAAACACAACAAAAACAATTGACGGAAACTGATGACGGACAGGCAAGAATAAGGACAACGATTGACAGAATAACGAAAAAGCCAGGGGCTGTAACAGCCCAGGCAACCAATAAAGATCGGCCCAGGCTGATCGGAAGTGGTAAGGCAGCTCGACCAGAAGGCGGCTGCTCCAAAAACTGCGGCGAGGTACCCCTGAACTTCGCTCCAAGTACCTCAAAAGCCGCACAAGCCCTTTCCGTCATTGGAACGGATAAAACCCCTGCTTCGGGTGCTGCAAAGTTGGGTATGACTAAGTCGCCTAACAATGCAGCCTCCCATGTGTCCATTGTGCAAGAAGGGATGGCGATGAAGACATCCAATCCCAAAGTTGCACCTCCCCCCGCCAAATGCGGCGACCGTAGAAAGTCCCCTGGCACAAAACCCCCTAGAAAGAGGGCATCAAACACAAGGCGTGCTGCCTTGCGTTTCATCGATCTTCTCGGCTCCAAGAAAGCGGAAGATCTCACCAATGAGCAAAAAGCTTCATTGGCATGGGCAAAAGCCCACATAGCTGGGCTGCCAAGTGCTACCCCTCCTGTCCCTGGAAAGGTGACAATGCCTAAACGGCAACGTTCGGAGGAGGAAGCTGCAGCCGTGAAACAGCAACCGGGGACGAAACGTCCCAAAATTTCATCGAAACCGATGAACAAATCTTTTAGCGAGGTGGCCAAAGGCCACCTGGTGCGTGCCATCATCGACAATAGTGTTGATAACGGTGCCATTTCTCATACCAAGTGGGATCTGGTGAAACAGAAACTTATGGGTGTGTTCTGGACGATCCTCAGGGAGAATCCAGGGCCACCCCCCCAATGCGATGACGCTGGCTGGTACCAGGGTCACGTGAAGCTGATGGCTTGCGCGGATGAGCGCTCAGCGCTACTCTTAAAGCAGGCCATCCAATTACTAGGAGAGGTTTGGGAAGGTGCCAGGCTCGACGTGGTGCTAGTTGGAGAGATACCACGGAGGCCGCGATCGATTGCCACCATCCCCGCCGAACCATCGGAACCTGCGGAGATCTTGAAGATCATTCAGTGCTGCAACCCTCAACTGCCCACACATGACTGGAAAGTAGTGAAGGTTTCAGCTGCTGAAGGGTCCTCAAGGACGGCGATTGTGGTTGTTAACCAGCAATCCTTGGAGCCACTGAGGGAGAGGCAGGGCAAGCTCTACTATGGTTTTGGTACGATCTTGCTCCGTGTCTACCGAAGTGACAACAAGGGCAATCCGGCTCCGTCGGTAAGTAAGGCCGAGCAACCTGTGGAAGGCATGGCTTGCGACGATGCCGTGGGCTCAAGTGACAAGGAGGATACCCAGTCTGTCTCAGGATTGGTGGGTGACTTCTTTGATCACTTGGGAGACATGGTTGATGAGGACGTGCTGCTGGAGTCTGACCAGGAGGACGTCAACATCACAGTGGTCGCCAAAATGGATCATGGTGAAGGTGCTACAGATAAACCTCCACCACTCTAAAGCAGCATCTGCTGCATTGCTCCTCCGTGTAGTGGAAAGAGGGGAGGAGCTCGTGATGGTCCAAGAACCCTGGATTCACAAGGATCGGGTTTGCGGACTCAACCTCAAAGGCTATAAGCTATTATTTGCGAAAGGTACAGGTAACATAAGATCTTGTGTCTTAGCTAAAAACTCGTTGAATATTTTCATTCTTTCTGATTACAGTGATGAAGATACTACAACTGTTGCTCTTGAGACACCGGACGGTATAGTCTGGATGGTCTCAGCGTACATGGCGCACGACCACGGGCAGGACCCACCCAATGGGCTCATCCGTGATGCAGTTATAAAGGCCGCGGGCACTGGAACTCCGGTTATCATCTGTGCCGATGCTAATGCGCACCACACTATATGGGGTAGTACGGACACGAATGTAAGAGGTGAGTCACTATTTTCCTTTATTATTAACTATAATTTAGGAGTAGTAAATAGGGGCTGTGAGCCTACGTTCGTTGTTGCAAATAGGTGTGAGGTTCTTGATGTCACGCTAGTTAGTATAAACCACATCGATATGATCGAGAGCTGGATGGTGTCGAATGACTGTTCGCTCTCTGATCACAGATATGTGGAATTTAGTCTAGGGCTTAGGTCTTCAGGATCGATGTCTATATTGAACAGGAGACGGACGAACTGGGGGATTCAATACTCCTCTCTGGTCCGGTCTCTACCTGACCCTCCTAGGGTTGATGATATCGGAGAGATCGATGCGGCAGTGGATCTGCTTTCGAACTCACTGCAGTTGGCGACTTCCCTGGCGTGTAGGCCAAGGGTGCGTAGGGGCAGGAATCGGCCACCATGGTGGGATCCTGACATTGCGCAGGCGAGAATTGACTGTCGTAGATTGTTCAATGTGGCAAAGCGCCGAGGCAACTGGGCGGACTATAAGTCATCATTGAATAGGTTTAGAAACTTGGTTAGATCTGCGAAAAGGACTGCTTGGAGGAACTTCTGTAGCGGCGTGGAAGGATCCTCTGAGACGAACCGTTTACGTAAGGTAATGGCTTCGAGCCCGGTTGTTCCGACCTACGTCCGGAAATCGGATGGTAGTTGGACTACGAATAGTCAAGAAACACTGGAGGTGTTAATTGATACTCACTTTCCTGGAAACTCCCAATGGGGTACACGGGATCCAGCGTGGGAGGCGACTTCCACTCCTATGTCCATTCCACTGGACTATGACAGGATTAAATGGGCCATCGATAGCTTTAGCCCATATAAATCTCCGGGTATGGATGGTATAATTCCGGCGGACCTGCAGAGGAATTCGACCCTGATAATACCCTGGTTGCTGGCCATATATAGGGGATGCGCTAGATTTTCGTATCTCCCTGTGAAATGGACCCTGTGTAGAGTGGTCTTTATACCCAAGGGGGGTAAGGCTTCTCACACCGAGCCGAAGGACTACAGACCGATCAGTCTTGCATCCTTTCTTCTTAAGACTCTTGAGAGGGTTATCGATGTGCACTTGAGGATGACCATCCCAAGGGGTTTACTCTCTGCCTCTCAACATGCCTATACGAAGGGCAGGTCTGTTGAGACGGCTCTTCACTCTCTGGTTGGAACAATTGAGAGATCGCTCGAATTCAAGGAGTACACACTTGTGGCCTTCCTCGATATTGAGGGGGCCTTCAACAACGTCAACCCGGACTCTATTGTGACGTCCATGGGGAATCTGGGGATCGACGTTGGCATATGTAGATTTGTTGACAATCTACTGAGGAATAGGGTCATTTGCTCTACAATAGGTGAAACCAGTGTTCAGAGGCTGGTGAACAGGGGTACTCCCCAGGGGGGAGTTCTATCCCCACTATTGTGGAACCTGACTATGAACACCATGTTGACAAAGTTGGACAATATGAGGATCAAGGCAGTGGCGTATGCTGATGATGTGTCAGTGGCTATAACAGGGAAGCATTTGGGCGTAATGTCCCAGTGTATGGAGGCTGCCCTGAGGGTACTAAGCAC
Source organism: Pollenia griseotomentosa (assembly GCA_963931875.1). NCBI lineage: Eukaryota > Metazoa > Arthropoda > Insecta > Diptera > Polleniidae > Pollenia > Pollenia griseotomentosa. The sequence goes on along the minus strand of OZ007564.1, from coordinate 69,562,316 downwards.
CTGGAGTGCATCATGCGGTCTGGGTGTAAATCCGTCTAAGACGGAATTGGTACTCTTTACGAGGAAGTATAGGACCGAGGAATTTAAGCTTCCGAGGTTAAACGGAACTGAGCTTCAGATATCTCGCAGTGCCAAGTATCTGGGCGTGGTTCTGGATAGCAGGCTGTCATGGGGACTAAATGTCCGGATGAGAGTGGAGAAGGCAATAGTTGCCATATATGCGTGCAGGGGTGCAATAGGCAGAAACTGGGGTATGAGCCCGAGGTGTGTCAATTGGATCTTTGAGGCAGTGGTAAAGCCGACCCTGTACTATGGGGTCGTTGTATGGTGGACTGCACTGGAAAAGGGCATACACCGCAGGATACTTGAGAAAGTATACAGACTTGTCGCGTTGATGATCACGGGATCTATGCGATCTACTCCCACGAAAGCGCTGTTTACGATTTTGAACTGGCTTCCGATGGATATAGCGGCCAAACAGTTGGCTCTTTGCTCGGCGACACGGCTGCATGCGGCTGGCGGCTGGTCGACCCGTGACTATGGACACGCCAGGATAATCAGAAGTACGATTGTCCCTGATGGAGTGGACTACTGCACTCCGGTACCGTTCTTTGGTGCGGAGTTTGTTACACGAGTGGCGCACGGAAACGTGCTCTTGGATACTTTCCGGGAACCGACCCTGGGGGTCTATACCGATGGTTCGAGGAAAGGTGAGAGGGCTGGCGGAGGTTTCTTCATAGAGGAACTGGATGTGAAGGTTTCCTTTCGTCTGCCGGATGGATGTAGTGTCCTGCAGGCGGAAATCTCGGCTATAAGGCGGGCGGCAAACTGGCTGAGGTATCATCGCATATCGGGAGATATACGTATATTTACTGACAGCAAGGCTGCCCTTGCTTCTTTGGCGGGTGTCTACTCGACATCTAGGTTGACTGCAGAATGTCGGATGTCTTTGAATGAGATTGCGAAACATTCAAGGGTAACGCTTATATGGATACCTGGTCACTCGGAGTGCCCAGGCAATCTAGTGGCAGATGGGCTGGCTAGACAGGGTGGTCGCATGGATGACGTATTCATCGATCAATTTGTTGGTCTTCCAATAGCTCACTGTAAATTACTCATCGAGCGCGAGTCTTATAGAATAGCGCAGATGCGGTGGACCTGTGAGTCCACCTGCTTGATATCCAGGATCCTTTGGCCTGGATATGATAAACGGAGAACTGACTCTCTACTTGGGTTCAGCAGGAACCAGATTAGGTTGGTGATATCGGTTTTGACTGGACACTGGCCGGTGGGGACTCATGCTGGAAGAATGGGTCTGGAATTCAACGACTATTGTAGGAGTTGTCAGAACGAGGAGGAAGAGGAGACTGTGCTTCACTTCCTCTGTCACTGCCCTGGACTGCGGGGCATAAGGGAAGAATACCTGGGGGGACCGGTGTTTTCCTGTTTGGGGGATCTGTCTGGGATGGAACTAAAATCGCTCCTTCTCTTCATTAGGAAGACGAAGTGGTTGGAACTTGCAGTGACACCATCTGAGTAACTGCTCCAATGGATGGGCATTGGCGCCGGGTATCACAAAGGGACCAATTGAGGACCCAAGTGAGCTGTCTTCTGATGGCTGCCCATGGAACCTAACCTAACGAAACTAAAGTCTCTGGTGGGTATCGAACCCGCAACCCCAGCGCTGATAGACTTGCTCACTACCAGCTAGCCTACCGGGGCACTAATTCAAATTCTCTCTCATTATACTCATACCACATTTTGGTACAAGCACCATGCCTATTGAAAACAGCGCCAATCGGTCTATAATTTTACAATTTTATCATACAAGCTACTTGCCGGATTAGGGTCCTTGTACCCACTATCAAGCCAATTTTAATGGAATTTAAAACTTATATAGATCCATATTTATATGGACTCATAAGCTATGAATTTTTTTTTTTAATAGGGCCAAGAGAAGAGGAAGGAGGCAATTTCTGCCTCTTAGAAACTAACAAACCTGTTGTAATGAAATTTAAAACAAAGATTGATCCATACTTATATGGACACAAAAACTAAGCATTTTTTAACTAGGACCACGAGGAGAGGATGGGGACAATTTCTGCCTCTCCGAAATTATCTAAAAGATTTAAATAAAATTTAAAACATAAGTAGAAACATATTTATATGGACCCATAAGCAATGCAGTTTTTCAAGAATACAAAATTTGCAAAAATTATGTTTATATACTGTGGTGTAGGCTATCATATAGTCGGGCTTGACCGAATATTTTTGCTTGAATTTCTTTTTTCTATTACACAATGTATGAAATTTAATGAAAGTATGGTAGCATTGTTGGGACAATAAGTGTCTTTATGTGTGAGCATTAAAAAAACGATCTCAAAATAATAAAGATTTTATTTCACGACGGCTTTCTACGCCAAATTTTTATGTCAATTTGTATGAAAACGAGGTCTCGCAGCAGTTCTGTTTGAACACTCAAAGTCAGGCTTTTTACACAAAAAGTCGGAGTTTTAATTTTAGAAATTTAGAAAAACTAAAGAAATTAGATTTGCAAATAAAACTGAGAATTACAAGTACTCAAATTGTATATCCAACGATACCGAAGATAAACAAAATACCAACAATAAACAATGAGTTTATCCTTTCTTACATTCCCCACGACAACTGGTTGGAATTCTCCCAACATTGATTGTAGTTGTATGCAGTGAGTGTTTGTTATACTCATTCACTCTACAGTTAAATATGCAAACCTAATATCTTAAGCTTTTCTTAAGTTTTTGGGAAAAGGTTTCCTGATGATCTGGCCTAAGCAACAAGTGAAATTCGCATACTAGCTTATCCTCCAACAATAAATTTCAGAGTAATTATCAAGAACGAAAAGTAGGAATTAGTCACGAGAAACAAAAAAATGATTAACAAGTCAGATCATTTACCAAAAAGTCAGTCTTTTTGCATCAAAAATCCGGATTTAACACAAAAATTCAGACTTTTTACACAAAATGTGAGACTTTTTACACAAAAAATCAGGATATTTTCTCAAAAAAAGTTCGACTTTTTACATTGAAAGTCAGACTTTTTCATTTAAAGTCGGATTTTTTATGCAAAAATTCAAACCGTTCAAACAAAAAGTTCTATTAAATGTCACATTTTGTTACAAAAAGTCACTATGCTTAATATAAAATTAGTTTTTTTTAATTTGCAGTTTCTAGGCTTAAATTAAAAACGATTTTATTTCATCCCAAAAGCGTGATTCATTACCAACATTTGATGACTGCTTTTATACAATTTTTATAGCACGTGTAATGAGTAAAGCTAATGAAAACTTTTCATTAAATTTACTCTACAATAATTTTAGTTGTAAAACATGTAATTACTAAAGCACGTTTAGACTTAAAACGGACAAAAGTCCAAATCTAAGTAATCAAAATGATGATGATGATGAAACACAAATAAAATCATGGTTGTCTTGCAAGTATAAATTTCATATTTTATTAGCTGTGGCAGTCAGTCGCGTTTCTATGAACAAAAAAAGGCGTAACTTTGTTAACGAGATGGATGGACAGACGTTTGAATGGTCATAAAAATAGACTGAAATAATACAAACAGACATTTAATGTTGAAATGTTATACTGCGGTAGGTATGAAGTTGTATTCACAAAGAAAAATAAATAAATTAAGTTTTATGAAATGAATTGTTTTTATAATAAAAACCAATTATAAATAAAACAGAAGCCATGCAGACTGATAAAATTAACGATCAGGCGTCTAGAGGTCTGGTCATAAAGTCATAGAAAACTAAGCGAATTTTTTTTAGAGAAATGTGTTTCATTAAAAGCAAAGCTGGAAGCCGATACCTCTATTAATATCAAATACTGCTTGAATACCGTTTAAGTTGGATACCAGTATTGATACTGATAACGAAATTCGTTTCAGTTGCCAACCCTGATTAAAAGTTAACAAATTTTGAATAAGAATATTTATTTTTGTATTAGTCAAAAAAAAAAACCATAAAAAAGGAAATGAGCCATAATTTAAATATTTGCATAATTGCTTTTCAAAAACTCATACACTCAACTGATTTTGCTTATAAATGTGGTTAAAATGTTTGTAAAAGTTCCAATGTCGAAGACTGTGTGTGTGTTTGTTAATTTTACGCTTTTTGTATTTTGTATTCTTACGCTTCAATTGTGTTTAATTAAACTCAAGTTGACCAATTTGTATGAAAATTATCTTAAATGATTCATATGCTAATTTAATAAGTTTTATGAACTTATTTTCTAAACGCTTTGATAAAAAACAAGAGCAGTGACGACGTTTCTAATAATAAAAGTACGACAATATTCCCATATAAAAAAAGCCCGCCCTGCTTATACATTTTAATAGAAAAATAAAAGGGAAAACTGTTTGTTACAGTAAAAAATACATTTACATGTAAAAACTACAAAAATGTAAAGAAACACGAAATCAAGAAATTTTTTAATATTATTTACATAGAAATGGCTTAATAATAAATGTGTGTTGCCGCTATCGCTCAAACGCTATTGTGGTCTTAAAAGAAAAAACGCCTTAGTCTTAAGGAAATAGATGAGAGTTTTTGTAAATTAAGATAAGCAGTTTTGTCCTGTTCAACTTAACTCCAACTTAAAGTATAAAAATTGAATTTGCATAAATTTAAAATAAAAAACGCCAAAGGAAATAAAATGCCTAAAAGTAGGTCGTACTTTTTTCCATTTTTTTAAAAAAATACTAACAAAGAGAATCCTTGAAAAAAGGGCACTTAATTCAAAAAAAAGTTTTAAAGAAAATGCAATTTATGCCCTGTCAAATGTTTTTAATTAAATGTCAAAAGAAAGTCTCAAAAATAAATTATATTCTAAAAATAGCCTTTGAAATTTTAACACTCTTTAAACAAAAAGTCACACTTTTTACAAAAAAAAGTCAAACGTATAAAGTTTTATATAAATTGTCTCACTTATAACATAATATGAGTGTCTTCTTTACATTAAGAGAAGTTTGAGGTTTCGTGTGAAAACCCACCTTTTGTGTAAAATCTGTTTTAGCAAAAATTCCTGACATTTTGAGTCAAAAGCCAGACTTTTTGCATAAAATGTCAAAAATATATATGCAGTTTTAAAACAAAAGGTTAAATTTTTCCAATAAATAAATCAGAACTTTTAGAAAAGTCAATATTTTATATTAAAAAAACGACTTCTAAAAAAAAGTTTTGTACAAAAAGTTACATTTTTTGCACTTAAGGATACACTTTTAAATTTTTTACAAAAGTAACGATTTAAAAACAAATTTAAAAGTTTTTTTTAAAAAAAGTCACGATTTTTTTTTAAAAAAGTCACAATTATTTAAAAAGTTGTTGTATTATTACATCTAGAGTTACAATATTAATACTAAATTACACTTTTCACACTAAAGTTACACTTTTTACACACACAAAAGGTAATACTTTTTTGCACAAAATATTAAAACGTTACCCAACAACTTGCGTTTTTACATACAAATTTACAATTTTTTTAACAATATATAAAATTTTTCCTCCAAATGTAATATTTTGCACAAAAATTTAAAAGATTTACACAAATTTACCCTTTTTAATAATAAAATTTTTGTTTCAAATGTAAGCTTTCTACAAAAAAGTTACACTTTTTGCACGAAAAGTTAAACTTTCCACACAAATATACAAAAAGTTACACTTCTTACTTAAAAAGTTATACTTTTTACAAAAAAAAAAAGTTACACTTTTTGCATAAAAAATTAAATTTTTTGCATAAAAAGTTACATTTTTTTCATAAAAAGTTACACTTTTTCATAAAAAGTTACACTTTTTACATTTAAAGTTACACTTTTTATATTTAAAGTTACACTTTTTGCAAAAAAAAATTACACTTTTTGCATAAAAAGTTAAACTTTTTGCATAGAAAGTTACACTTTTTGCATAAAAAGTTACACTTTTTACATTAAAAGTTACACTTTTTGCATAAAAAATTAGACTTCCTGCATAAAAAATTACACTTTTTGCATAAAAAGTTACACTTTTTGCATAAAAAATTACACTTTCTGCATTAAAACTTACACTTTTTGCATAAAAAGTTACACTTTTTGCATAAAAAGTTACACTTTTTTATTAAAAGTTACACTTTTTACATAAAAAGTTACACTTTTTGCATAAAAAGTTACACTTTTGCATAACAAGTTACACTTTTTGCATAAAAATTTATACTTACATAAAAAATTATACTTTTTATATTAAAAGTTACACTTTTTGCATAAAAAATTACACTTTTTGCATAAAAAATTAAACTTTTTGCATAAAAAGTTACACTTTTTTATTAAAAGTTACACTTTTTACATTAAAAGTTACACTTTTTGCATTAAAACTTACACTTTTTGCATAAAAAGTTACACTTTTTGCATAAAAATTTATACTTTTATATTAAAAGTTACACTCTTTGCATAAAAAATTACACTTTTTGCATAAAAAAATTACACTTTTTGCATTAAAAGTTACACTTTTTTATCAAAAGTTACACTTTTTACATTAAAAGTTACACTTTTTGCATAAAAAGTTACACTTTTTGCATACAAATTTATACTTTTTACATTAAAAGTTACACTTTACAAAAGGTAACACTTTTAAAATAAAAATTTACACTTTTTCACAAAAAGTTGCACTTTTTAAGCAAAAACTTTTTTTTGCAAATACTAATAATGTAAAGTAAAAGCTGAGCTTTTACGCAAAATGTTTCATTTTATCAATTTTACGGATGACTTTTTTACGTGTGTATGTTGGTATTAATTTTAGAAATACCCCAGATATGATCGGGACTAGGTTGTTATATATTTATGTAGATATACCCTGTTAAAGTTTGGTGTTGCAGTCGATCCAGATCGCTCTATAAATGGCTGTGATAGTAGCTAAAAAAACACGACTGTCTCTATTTTTTACCCATTAAGCCCCTTGTTTTTTTTACTATTTTATTGTGCTAAATTTATTTGATTTTTCACATAACAAATACATACATGATTTGCAGCTCAAATGGAGAAATATCCCAGCGGTAAACATTGAGAGGACCGCAAGTAGCAGGACTTTTTAAAGGCCTCTATACTCTTTTCTTAAAGATTAGCTTCGTATGATATCCTGCCTTAAGAAGTATGCCTTCAAAAAGGTATACATTTCTTTTTCAAAGACCTTCTTTGAGAAGGGAGAGAAGAAGTTGTTCATTTTCATTTATTTTTTATTTTTAGTGACCTTGCTTTCTCCCTTCTTTGGGAAGGGATCGAAATTGTAATTGAAGAGAGTGTGGAAGAGCTTGCGCTTAATGACAACCTGTGTAAAAAAAAATAAGTATGCGACGAGGAGGGCTTGTGTCTGCTAAATTAGGCTTTATATTAGGCCTCTTTACTCATTATAGTTATCGCTGAGGTGCTTTAAACGATTAATTTAATAAATATATGTAATAATTAATTCAGTTTGATAATGTGTGTTAGTGGCTGAGTGGTCTTGGACGCTGCATTATGTTATATGAAGGGTATTAAAGATTCGGCATAGCCGAATACAGCACTCTAACTTGTTCTGAAATCCACTTTTTTACCGTGGTTAACAACCTGCCGGCTTCCGTTTTATATGTCCTTCCTTTCTTTCATTTTTAATTAATTTTGCCAAAAAAAAAAAAAAAAAAATACCCAGAAAAGTGTATGTTAAAGCAAAAAAATATATCAAAAATTTACGAACAAAAAAGTATTTAGAAATTATATTCATTAGAATCATGTTAAAGAAACTTCATTTCTCCAACAACGTGATCAATTTTTATAATCAAATCATGTTCAATGGAATTTTGTGTATTACTGAATTAATATTATTTTAACATTCAAACGACAATAAAGAACAATTTAATACTTATTTATAAACATATAAAGTGTTTATTATTCTTCGATTTTAGGCTTAAGCCAAACTACCAGTTTGTCGGTCTGTCTGCCTGTCTGACTTTTCAGGCCTAACCAAGTGTTACTTTTCAAACACTCACTCACTTTTTGAAACATTTAAAAGTGTTGGTTGGTTGGTTGGTCCGAGTCAGTCAGTCCGAGTATTGTCTTGGACATTTATCAATGTCAATTTTGGAGAGTTTTATTTAATGCTCTTTGTTGTTGTTGTTGTTTGGTATAGAGAAAACACACCAATGTATTTTATGTATAAATTTTAACATAAATTTATGTGTTTTTATGAAATTCTTTGTTACAACTACCACAATAAAAAATGTTAATAAAAATAAAGGAAATTAAAAAAAGAAATTGAAAGACAATAAGCATGTTGTATAGAAGGAAATAACATATAGTCAATCATTTGACAAAAAAATCGGTTACAAGTTACAGTAAAACATCGGTATAACGATCTTCGCTATAAAAAAAACTCAATATAAGTATTATTTTTTGCTGAGTCCCCAGATGATGCGCTTAAATTCAGCCAGTGGCATACGCTCTACTGTGGCATGCTGCATCACATATTTTGAACAAAACTAATTTTTTTAATTAGCGTTGCCGTTGGAGATTTTCTAAAAGGTTACCACAAACTGGATTTTACAAAAAAAGCAATCACAAAAGGGGTATTTCAAAACAAAAAAGGGGCAAGTTTTTATAATATTTTCCAATAAATTATTTATTTTCGCAGAAGATTAATATGTTACGCTATGCAAACGTATAAAAACTTGCTTACATGTACAGCAATTAATTGGTAACATAAAACAAAAGACTTATCATATATATTATACATATGTATATGCACCAAGTTTTAAAGTAAAAGGTCAGCTATTTTCCAAAAATAATACAAACATTTTTTTACCTTACCATGCTCTTCAAAATGTATTCAAAAAATGTTTATTAACTTTTACACAAAGAAACAAAATTTACAAGTGCACTTGATGTTCGTTGCCTCTAAAGGCTAGTTTACACGGTAATACATTGTATTACGACATGATGTATAATGAGAAAAATCATATCATGTAAAAGCAAAATGTATTGAGTAAAGCTTCGTACAGACTATGGTCAGATCTTACAATGTTGTCATTTTTCTGACAATGGTGCCATTGTCAGATGCATCAATTTAACACATCTGCCAAATGAAAATAGCGTACAATGTACACACAGTTGCATGACATTTTTAGTCAATTTTAATGACAACATTGTAAGATCTGATCACCGTCTATACGAAGCTTAAGAGAGAATACGAATACAAAATCTGACAAGCGGTCGGTAAATGGGGTTTTCTAAACCATTTTAGAAACGTATGTATTCTCATCACACCAGAGGTGTATTTTAACAGAGTATATTGAAGGTCGTAGCATTTTTAGACAATTACAAAAAATCAACTCAGGAAATGTTCATGTTGTTTTTGTAAAAATTGTAAAACTGCAACCACCTGCTTTTTTGTTTTTTTTTTTTTTTTTTTGATTTTACCCTCACCATAAATATAAAATATAGGTTGTTTTCCTAAACGCCTATTGCATTGCAGTAATACACGACAACATGTTCTTAGACCCCTTTCAGACTCGGCAAGTTAGTTGCGCAAGTAACTTGCCGACAACAACAAAATCTGTACAAAATTTATTTTTTTTTACCCCGACCTTACCGCTAACGTCTACAAACCAAGAGTTGCGCAAGTAACTTGCCGAGTGTGAAAGGGGTCTTAAATGCAACCATAAAAATTTTGACAATGCATTGTTCCTAAATGCAACTTTAAAGTTGTCACCACGCAGAGAAAAGCAAATAAAGCATTTAAAAAAATTTAGATGCAAAACATATACACATACAATACAATGTAGATAAAAACTTAAGCTCACAATGCATCAACACGGTGTCAATGCTGTATTAACACATTGTGAACATACGTTTAGGAAAACAGCCGTACTCACAACAGACTTTAATTTTTTCATATTTCATATTATTTTGATTCTACAAAGTCGTAATACATTGTATTACCGAGTAAACTAGCCTTAAACAATTTCTACTTATTATCTACAAATTCAGTGGTAAACAACACACTTGGTGCTCTTTACCACCACATGTTTGACTTGCGAATGCTTATGTTCAACGAATCAATAGCTATAACGAGGTATTTTTTGATCCTCTTCAGATTTGTTATATTGAAGTTTCACTGTATACATATACATACAACTTAAATACAGTCATAACTTCTTTATTGTTATTTTTTACAATTTTTTACAACAAAAAACTAAAACTGCATATGTATTACCAAAAATAAGCTTAACAATAAACTAACAAGTTAATACTAAATTAATTTAAAATGAGCTGTAAACTATTTTAATAATAGCTTTCAATATTGCAAAATATGTGATTGATGTCTGTGGTAAACATGTTTGCAAAGTTCTTAAGCGTTCAATGCGTTTATGCATCTGTCGAAAAGTACAATTAGTTTAAAATTGTATTGCATTACTTTCTTCTTTTGCATGCGTCTTAGAAAAAGGTCAAGAAAGTATCAAACGCATAGAACGTGGCGTTGACCTTCATCTTTAGTAATTATTACACTTTACGCTTTTACATGGAGTTTTCAGTATTACTTAAATTTTTACTTTCTTTTTTTAGCCTGCATTCCTTTTAATTCTTTTCGCCCTTGATGAAATAAAAAGGTGGCATTACTACCCCAGATGAAGATTTCTTGCTCTTTCATTGTTTTTTTCAATGTTTTGTCAAAGTTGTGTTTATTTTTACAAAAATTCCACTTTTTGTGTTGTGATTAGTGTATTTTATTAAAGTTTTTGACAATTTTAATTAAAATTAAATAAGATGTTGACCGTAATTCAATGAAAATTGTCTAAAAATTTATTTATTTCTTCATGTTTAGCCGCACGCTTTGATTTTTGTAAAAGATAATTTTTCACATATGCTGAAACAAACTTCCATCTATGTTGTAATGTTTTATTTGTTGCCGTAGCGATGAGACAAGAAAAAAAAATTTAAGAGCTTTTAGTATCATGATTCTTAGTGTTATTTTTAGGGCATTAAACCTTAAAAAGTTCGACTTGTCCTACTATAATACACGATATTGGGGATCCTTTGTGATCCCCATTTTTAATTTACAGTCATTTAGAAATATCTGTTTTATTTTCTAAATTGTATGATTTTGCACCACTATGCACAAAAAATGTTAAAAGGAAAATTAAATTTGAAACCTTGAAAAATAAGTTCTGCAAAGCTTGAAAATTATTTAGCTTTTGTATACATTTAACTTATTGATCAGCCATTCAGATGTAGCAGATTTCTTTTTTTAAAAAACATTTTTGTACTCTCCTATTGTACTCCTATTAAGGTTACCATTTTCCAAAACTTTAAGTTTTTAGGTTCCTAAAAGCTCTTTTATTAAGCTAAGCGTAAAATAAAGTTTCTGATCGCTTACACTAGGTCTCCACTAGCCATTAAATAATGTTATAAAAGAGCTTTCATGTTAGTGTTAATGTTAAACCATTTATGTCAGTTGTAGACAGGGTGTTACTTTATCTTGATAAAATATTAAAATAAGCCTTAAATTTAAAAAACTTTCAGTTTGTATTTTAAAGATCTTATGGCCAATTTTCAGGATTGATATTAAAACACATTTATGTTTAAAATCGTTTTAAATACAAAATTCTCTTCTTCACTAAATACTTAAATGAAACTTAATTCACCGATATGGTACACTTAAGGCCCAACTATAATATGCTTGAGTTGGCTTAAGCAAATGGGCGAATACATGTAAATCACATATGTCAAACCATATTGAACTTAAGGAAACTTTTTGTTAAATTTTATGAATCTGTCATTTGCTTAAGCAAGGTGCGAAACAAATCGCACTTTCCGTACGGAATCAAATGTTTTTTGGTTTTGTTTTTGTGTTTTTAAATGCATTTGAAAAGATTTTTGTTATTTTTTGACAGGAGCTTAAGCATATTATAGTTGGGCCGTTAATTTCAACTTAAGTTTCCATTGTACGATTTTAGCAAGGTGGCCGCAATATCTCAACAAAACAACAACAAGAGGCAAAGCAATAACAATCACCTGTTTTTTTAAAACCACCTTGTAAATAATTATACTTGTTTATGATATTTTTTTGTATTTAGTAGTGCTACCATACTTTTATCCTATTTAAATAAGACTTTTCAAATTAAACTCAAAAAACCAATCTGTATTTTAATACGATTTAAGTTTTTATGAAAATTAACTTAATTTTGATTTAAAAACTATCCTGAAAATTGGGCATTAAGCTTTTAAGTGAGCATTATTAGAGCTGTTTGTGTTTTAAGCTTTAAAATTTCAAAAGAGTTTTGTAAGCAATGTCGGTAATTTAGCCATTTAGTTGCTAGATTGATCCAATTTTGTACCTTGTTAAGGCAAGAAAAAATCAATTAAGCCATTAGCCATTTTTTAAGCCTACTTTTCTGCAAGTTTTTAAAATTTAGTAATAATTTAGTGTAATTGTTTTATATTTTAAAAGGATTATTTTAAATATAAAATTGTACCTTCGAAAGTCCTAAAAGGTTTTATATTTCAAAAGCATTTTAAGTGTTACATTTTTCTTAAGGTAATACGTGTTAAAATTGTATATACCAAAAGCTTTTTGTGAGCAGCATAATGTATGACCACTCTTTTGTATCAAAAAATTAATTTGTTAGTTGTAATGCTTACTGAAAGTACGGTTTTATATCTCAAAAGCTTTTTAATTTAATAATAATGTTTCTTTAATTTGACATTGAAATAAATGTCAACAGCTGTTTAATTTCAAAAGCTTTTAAAGCTTGTAGTTAGTTGCTTAATATCTAATAGTAATTGTTTCATATTTTAAAAGCTTTTCTTTATGAGCATTAGAGTTTTTAAATAGTATCGTATTTAGTGTGGAAAGCTGTTACATTTCAAAAGCTTTTGAAGCTTCTAATAAGATGTTTAATAGCTACTTGTTATTATGTCAAACTTGAAAAGCCTTCCTTTATGAGCATTATTGGTTTTAAATAGTACCGTTTAAGCTCGTATGTTTCAAAAGCTTTGTAAGATACTAATAAATTGCTTTTATCATGTTTAATAAATCCTATTGTATTATATTTTTCACATATTTAACTGGGTAATGAGCCTTGCTTTATGTTAAGGCTAATATGATCTTTTTTCACATATGAATAAAAAAATTGCTTTGGGTGTTAATTTTCTGCTTCATAGCTTTTATAATTGTTTGTGTTTTTGTTAGTTTTTTACAAGCACTAACGATGTTTTGTTGTTGCTGTCTTTTATAAACCAAATACCTACCTATGTATAAAAAAAGTATATAAATTATTTTTTTCATTTTTTGTTAAATCATAAATCATTTTGCGTGCGGTTTCAAAAAACAATTTTGCTTAAATTTTAGTTTGTGGCACATTTTTTGGCAGGGCGTTATGAAAAGAGTCAGTCAGTCAGTTCAGCCAGTTATAAAATATTACTTATGAGATGGATCTTCAAAATGTTTGTATGCTTCTTTATTAAAAAAGAGTTCATATGACTGTTTCAGAGTTATTGTTTAATTTTAAGATTAAGTTTAAAGATTAATTAGTAAATTTTTAATATGTTAGTGCTTTGTGTTTTGCGCTTTTTTTCTGTTTTGGCCAGGGCGTTACACTGAATGATTGTTAGGAATTTTATGTCTTAAATTATTTACTTGAGGGCTTTGAACTGTTTCCAGAGCGGTTTCTTTTGGTGTTTTAAGACCACAGTAGTAGTCGTTGGTAAAGGTCAAGTTGCTATTGGAAGGGGGTTATTATTATTAGATAAAAATAATAAAATTTTTTTTGGTAATTTATTTATGAAAAATTTAAATTTTGTGTATGAAAAAACAGAAAATTTATTCGATTGTTTTGTAACAATACACAGGAAGCTGAAAATAATAATACAAATTTTAGTAGGATGGCTCAATATCCCCTGTTTTTTAAAATAATTTTTTTTAAAGAATTATTTTTATAAAAGTGAAGTGAACTTTTGTAGTATTTTTTTTTTAAATTTTTTTCAAACATTTTCATTTAAAATAAAAAATGTCATTGCAAATTTTTTGCTTTTAATATTAAAAGAGTTTTAATGAAGACTAAATCTTTTCCCAAGAAAAACACTGGTTAGGCCTTAAAAAAATTAAAAAAAGGTTTTGAAAACTTGCGATTATTTGAAGATATTTTTGCCTTTGATTTTCAATTGTTTAAAGCCATTTAAATAACAAAAGCTTTAAAAAAAACAGTCTTACAATTTCAAAATATATTACAAATAAGCTAAATTCCAAAAATTATAAAAGCTCTAAATAAATAATTTTAAATAAAAAGCTTAAGAAATTTGTCAATTCAAAATCTCAATAGTTAATATACCAATCTTATCTTAAACTTTATTATAAAGGCTGTTTTCTTTAGAAAGCTTTTTTAATAATTTAAAAAAAAACTTAAAACTGCTTTTAATTAACATCATAGTGTGTTAGAATAAAAAGCTTTACGCAAGCTTAGATATAGTGAATAAATGCCTTAAAAACTTTAAACTAATCTATGTAAATATAATAAAAACCGTTTGAAAAGGCTTAGTTTTTTTTTAAACAAACTGTATTTTAAATTTCAATATTTAATTTGTATTCAAAAAAGCTTAAATTTGTTTCAACAATTACAAATTGTAAAAAGCTTTCGTATAATGTTTGTAAAAGCTTAATAGCTTAAACCAATTTTTAACTGCAGATTTAATAGCTTAAGGAAATTGAAAGAACTTTAATTTTTAAATTAATCTGTTATAAAAAATTTTTAAATAATTTGAAGATACTTTTTTTACTCTTAAAAATTATTTAACAAAAGCTTTCGAAGTTACAATATTAATAATACTTTTTTCATTTGAAGAGAAAATTTAATAACTCGTATATATTGTTTTCGATTAAAAGCTCTATAATAAGGCAATTAAGACAGGAAATTAAGCTTTCATTTAATGCAAAACATTATGCATTAAAATCTGAAAGCTTTTTTTAAGAAAGCTGTTTCGACAGTCTTCTCTAAATAACCAAAAGCTTTATAGAGTTAAATTGCAATTCGATACATTTGAAAATCTATACGCTTTTATTCATATTTATATATTTTGGTTTTGGTTTTTGTATAATAACACATGAAAAAACATCTAGCTGTCATCCAAATGGCTTTTCTGCATTACATCATAAACCAATATAAATAAAGCTCTGTTTATTTTTAGAGGTATAGAAATTTCGATAAGGATAACCTTAAGACAAGCCAGGCAAATTCAGGTACACCTAGTGGCACTACTTCAAAAATCCAAAAACAACAGTGGTTTTTTGCATTGCATTGCATTCACTCGAAATGTCAATTATTACCAGCATAACACTAACAAAACTAAAACAAATTGGTTCGAACTGTCAAACTGTTCCACCGCCTTCTACAGAATTCGCCTTGAAAATTAGTTTTAGTATGAGAAGTGAAGATTGTTTCAATATTATTTTTTCAATATACTTTTGCAAGTCACCATACAAAGATTAACACCAGAACAACGTTTGCAAATTGTGGAAATTTATTATCGTTCTCTGTTCGCCAAACTTATAAGAGAACTTCACTAAGCTTATGGTGCGCATAAGCAGCTAATACGCAATGCCTGAGATCTGTTCATGACCACACTTATTCTTTTGGAAAATATTCATCCAAATCGAGCGCGTGCCTTGAGAAAAGAGAAAGCCATCGCCGCTATAGACGTGAGTGTGACAGAAGACACGAATTTATCGATCCGACTCCGTTTTCAGTAACCCGGTCTCTGCTCGTCCACTGCTGCGAAAATGTTAAGGAAAGAGCTTGGTTTATTCTGTGAATGGGCTAAGAATAAACAGGAATTGAACCAGATTTTTATCGTCAAATCATCTTCTGCGATCAGGCTAATTCCTGGCCTAACGGGTTTGTAAACAAGCATAATTATTTACCATTTTTGTAAAGAGCACAATCTCCATGAGAGTCTACCGACTACACTACATCCCGAAAAGTAACTGCTTAGTGAGGTTTAGGCATTTGTTTTTAAATCAGAAACAGGTGCCAACATTATCGGGAATGGCGAACGCTGCAGGCAAATGATTCGTGATTTTTGTATTCCTCATGTCATTGAAAAACATTTGGAGGATAAAGGTTTTCAACAGGACGGCGCAACTTGTCACACATTTAGTGACTGAGTTATCTTAAGAAATGGACCTGTGAATTGACAACCTCGTTCGTGTTATATGATACTAGGGTTTTTTCATTATTTTATTTCCCGTTTTCCCGGGATTTTTCTTGCGGGATCCCGGGAAATAAAAAAATCCTGATAATTTCAGAAAACAGCTATTTATACTTTGAAATTTAGTTTTCTATTCTCTAAAAATTAGCATCTGTGGATGGGTTGTGGATTAGATCAATTACAAGAAGGGAGTACATGTATTTAAATCAATCTCTCCTGATGCAATAAATCTACTAAAAGCAGAATGGGCAGTGCAACAGTTTATAATTATTACATTTAGTGAAGTGAAGAGTTAATAAAGTACATTAATTCAAAATAAGATGCAGGCAGTAAAGTTTCATTGTCCATGAAGAAGTCTTAAAAATAGGAGATACCTAAAAATATCGCTCCTTTATAGCAACATAGTCATATCTACAAAAACAAACGATCTTGGCAAAATGCGATTAAAGTTTTCAAAATGTACCGATTTAAAGATATATTTTGCTATAACTTCGGTTCAGTTGCAGATATAATACGAGAAGGCATGAAGGAAAACTTTGCTTAAGATACTTAAAATTTTGAGATATGACTATGATGCAATGAAGGAGCGATATGTTTATTAGGTGATAAACACAAATTTTCAATTTCAATTTGTGTTGGTTTATTTACCCGTGAAGTGCGGGGAAACCGAAAAAAATAACATTTTGGAAACTCGTGTAAGATACTACAACATACAACTTGAAAAACATATTGTCCTAAAGATTACAAATGGATCTATTGAAATGAAAAGGTTTGTAAGAAGCAGTCCGGTTGATGCTATTTTTGCATCAACCTTGACATACATTTGACTGATATAGACGTTGTTCATAAAAAAGAAAAAATTGCTTCTGATTGTGAATCCGAAGCATACTACAACGGTGCACTTTTAACTATTTGTCCAACCTCGGTAAAAAATGATCGAAATTTTTTGGAAACATGATAAATAGTAAATTAAATCAGGAATATACTTTTTGAAGACTTACAAAGCGTTTTGAGTGTGTCAGAAAGTTATTTCCTAAGCCATTAAAAAATGTTAAATATTTCTTAAAAATATTTTATATATTTTATTAATTAACTTTTTGATCTCATATCTTGAGTACCTTAATTTTATTTTGTTTTTATTATTGTTTTATGAATTAAATTGTTGTTTATGTTATCTTTTTATCTTGGATCCAGATCATAATAATACTTAATAAAAGCATAATAATAGGGAATAAAGGCGTGAGGTGATAATAATTCAAGTTCCTATTTCAAATTTCAATTAATTTTTTAGTATTCAACCAATTCTTTTACTTTCTTTGTAAACAAGTTCCCTTACGTTTTTTTTATAAAAGTTTTTTTTTCATTAATTAATACCAAAATTTACTTTGTATTATTTATATGGAGCGGGATCCCGGGATCCCGGGAAATTTAAAAAAATTTCCCGCTTTCCCGGGAATCGAAAAAGTCCGGGAAAAAAAACTCTATATGACACCTTTAGACTACTCTTTGTGGGGGTACGTTAAATCTCTGGTCTGTGCTGAAAAACCATTAGCTACTGATTATTTAGAAGCCAACATTCGACCCATTATTGACGAAATATTGGTGCAAAATTGGAACGACAGGATGCCGCTCAAAGGCATAGTTGCAATGGCTTTATACCAGTTATCATTTTTAAACATTAAATGCCATGCAATTTTTGAGATAAAGTTTTGGTCATTCCATAAAATTTGTTGTATTTTTTTAAAAGTTCTGTGTCTCTAAAAAAACACTTTTTACAGTTTGTGCCCGTCGTTCCTACAAGGAGCATAAGGCCTCAAGTATTAATTTTGCTTAACCTTTATTAGTTTTTAATTAATTTGCAGTATTTAATTTATTTATATTTAATTTAAAATCGATTTCAATTTATAACGCTGCATAATCTTTAAAGTTTCAAAGTTGTTTTTTTTTTTTTTTTTGTAAAACACGTGGCAGAGTGGATTTGTTTTTAAATTGATGGCATAAATTTTAAATTCCCCTGTTTTAAAAATATTGCCGAAAATATTTGTGCGGTATATGAATTTATGAGCGTGCGTTAAACGAAAAATTAAGATTTATTTTATTTAGTGGGTGTTATAAACATGTCTCACCACTTTAAACATGGTTTCTTTGTAAAAAAAGAAGAAAAAACAAATATATGAGTAATAAATTTTGGGCAAAGGAAAATGTGTCTAATAAAACAAATGTGATGACAATTTCAAAATTTTTAATTCTTTTTTATTTTGTTTTCTTACTAACACCCTTCTCCAAAGTAATAAAGTTAAGTATTTTGTAATAAATTGTAAGTGAATATTTTTCTGTTGAATATCTTAAAGATTTTTTTTGCAACTCAGTTATTAATTTTAAATGAAATAATAAAATTAATAGACCTCGAAATGTTTCGTGTCAGTTATATATTATTAGTAATAATATTGTTTTTTTGTGACACACCTTCATTATATCCATCTCAATATTTACAAGTTTGAAATTATTATTACAAACTATTCCGCCAACCATTCGGAAAAAAAATCATTTATTCACAAACATGTTCATGGTTTGTATATTTATCTATAATTTTTTTTTTTTTTTTTGTAAAAATACTTATATTTCTTATGATTCTAAGTATTGTAGAATTATTTAGCTTAAAGCAATTTTTTCCAATACTGGGTAAAAGATAATAGCTTAAAGCTATTTAGGTTAAAAGTTTTGAACAATGTTGGCAAACAAATCATTAATGATTTGGAAAGACAATATAAAAAACGCCAACACTTTGTTTTTGAAAAAGAAACAACCTAAGGAGACAAATTTATTTCAATAAAAAAACAGTGATTTTATTAGGAGGTGGTTTTAAAAGCCGTTTTCTGAATTATTAAGGCGTAAAATGAGAAAAAAAAACTTAAGAATATTTCAATTAAGTGTT
The DNA here is from genome assembly GCA_963931875.1 of Pollenia griseotomentosa. Taxonomy (NCBI): domain Eukaryota; kingdom Metazoa; phylum Arthropoda; class Insecta; order Diptera; family Polleniidae; genus Pollenia; species Pollenia griseotomentosa. The sequence goes on along the minus strand of OZ007564.1, from coordinate 69,543,133 downwards.
AAGTGACCAGAGATGATAAGTTTAGATTTTGAAGTAGATCCCTATCAAAATAGTAATATTTCGGCAAACAAAGTGAAAAATTTGTTTAGCAATGGAATGTTCGTCGATAACGAATGAAGACTTCGTTCGCTTAACTTACATGTCAAACAAAAACGAAGTTTTCATTCTTTGTCGACCAACAGGCCATACGTTTTAACAAATTTAAAAGCTCTATTTCTACATTCTTTTATTCTTATGCTGCATTGAAGACAAAAATTACACTTGTTCTTTTTTTTTGCTTTCAGCTCGTTCTAATCATTTGCTGTTTTCTAAAAGTGTGTATCTCTACATGGGTTTTAAGATTTTTCATTTGCACTTGGCAAACATCAGAAACATCAGCTGAAATACGCATGATTTTCCATTAGGCTACTAAGAAAAATATGCACTTTGTAAAAGCTGGCAGCCCTGCATTAAAACAACAACTATGTTTTTTTGGCACCTTGAGCTTTTACCCAATATTAATGCAGTTCATGCGACGCCATTTGTCCGTCATGCGCAGAATATTTTAACTTTGTTTTTGGGATGGCGCAATCTTTATTTCTAACCATTCTTGACCTAAAATCAGAGACCTGCGCCGAAGCGGCTTAGCCGGCTGTTAGTCAGCCGCCGATGAAAATATTTGTAGCCACCGCCGCCGAAAATTCTTCGGCTAAAAATCGGCTGTAGCTTAGCCACCGATAAATTTGTAAATAATTTTTATACCCTTTTTTAAACACCTTGCCACATTCTTTTTTGTTTGTCTATAAAGCACCAAAATTTCATCAACATTTTCAAATTTACTCATTATTATTTTATTTTTTGTGATATCTATTCTGTGTATTTTCCCGCCGAAAAGTTTTAACTCTGTAGAAATTTGATCAAATCACTTTTGTTAAACAGCCTTAAGTGTTGATTGTTTTTCAAGTTATATATTTATTTGGCTGCAATTAAAAATTAAATAAATATGTGTGAAAATAACAAAATTACCGATTTTTTTAAAACATCAAAAGTAATGGAGGAGGAAACTGATTCCAGCGATTCGGTTGCCGAGATCAGCGAGTTTAATTCAGATTTCATGCATTACGAAAATATGCTTAACAAGAAAAGTGAATTTAAGAGTAAAACGCAAATATGTTTGTTTAAAAGTACTGCAGGAGGTTCGCCCGTTTGGAACTATTTTGGCAGTATGAAAATAAAAAACAAAGAAGTTTCAATTTCAATTTGGTTTCCAAATTGCTTGAAGATTTGGAACGATTAAAGATCTGCGTCACTACTGAGGTATTCGTGTACGCGGTCAACACACCAAGACTACCCTTCAACGTGGTCGAAATTTTGGTGTGTCACTGTACCACATTTTATCCTTTTTTAAGAGACTGTTTTCAAGCCGAACAAAGATAAATAGAAGTTCTAAAAAAAGATGTTATGTTTTATTATAATTGTTTTATATGTAAAAATGTTAAATTTTTAACCTCTGCAATAGCTTATTATTCAATTAATGTTTGATTTCCTGTGTCATTATTGTTTAAAACTAAAACAGGTTTTTATGCCATGAGTAGTGAATTATGGTATGAAAAATGGCTTAAATTGTTTGTTATAATATAAACACATACAAATATTTATACACAAATGTACATACATATAGTTTTAATATACATATCCCATCGGCTGCCAGCCACATCGGCTAACAGCCGTAGTGATCCGCCGCCGAGCAATTTTTTGCGTCAGCCGCCGCCGCCGATGAAATCCCACGGCGCAGGTCTCTGCCTAAAATACTTTTTTCAGACCAGTGTAATAATTTTATGAAATATTTTACTCGGCATTTAGTTGTCCGATTATGAAGTCCGAAAAATGAAGTAACATCCCAACTTTTTTAAAACTTTTAAAAAAATTTAGGGACTAAAAGTACTGTCACTTCTAAATCTGAATTACTTTTTCCATTATAGTAATAACTAACAAAATTTCTTTATCACTGCAAATTTTCATTAAAAAGTGTTGACAAAAAGAACTTTATCATTTCAAATTACAACTCATTTGCTACATTTTTACGAAAAATTAATTGTCACTTTTGCGATGGCCAAGAAAATTATTTTCTTTAGCACAAATATATTTGAAACAAAAAAAAAAAAAAAATTTAGAATTTATTTTTGTTTTAAATGTTGTTGTAATTAGAAAATTGTTCAATGCATTTAGTAAAACAGACAGTTAATAAAGTACATATTTCTAAAAAAGTAGACACCGTTTCCTTCACACCGTTGTATAACATGTCTTATTTATTTTATTGCAGGTATTTAATTAATTTATATAAAAAAAAAACGTCTCAAACTGAAATTTCAGCATTCTGTTAATATATATATATCATGAAATTAACAGTGCCACAAGTTTGGAAAAAAAGTGAAATAGACAAGATAGCAAATTAATTAAAACACTGTGACATTTCTTACTTAATCCAAAATGATTGCTTAGTGTAAGAGGTCAAAAGCTCGTTCAACCAATAGTCACCCTTATCGTGGTTGGCGTAGGCGTACTTAGACGAAATTTGTGCATATACGCTGTTGTGAATAAAAACATGTATGGATTGTTTTTGCAACAAATACGCCAACTACGATTAATTTAAGTCGCCGCAACTTCTCAAACTGAAATTTAAATTAGATAAAAGTTGCGAACATTTTAAGTCTGTTTTTACATTCAGCAAGTTTTTTCGACTCATGTTTGATTTTGCAGGGGAATGTAATAGAAGGCGATACCAAATAGAATATTTTGTTAAAAAAACAACCTAAACTGAATGTTCTCTTAGCTCAGTGATCCTTATTTCGCAAGAGAGATATAGCAAGTGCCAAAAAATTGCATAAGCTGCCAATTAAAGTTTTTCGCCAAATTTCCTCTTGCTACAAATTTTAATCAATAAAATGGAAATTGTTCAAGCTTATATTCCAAAAAATCCTTTCATATCGTCAATTTGGGTCAACATAAAAAAAACTCAAATCGCATCAGTGGCTTACATTAAGAATTTAGACTGTCTGCGAGAAAGTGTGGAGAAAGTGTGCAAATGCGTGAGAGCTTAATAAAATATCTCTTGTCTTTAAAAGGTTTTTTCTTTTCTTGTGCCTTTTACAATTAGATTAATCAATAGGACTGGTCGAGATAGTTTGACTATGTTTACATTCAGAAAATCCGACTTGCATTAAGTCTTCTTTAGAGAGAGCTAAACGAAATCTGAAAAAATTAAATGGCTAATTAACAAAAGTTGAAATGCCGATTTTTATACTATTCACCACAGTTGAAAAGGATATATTTAAGTTTGTCATTCCGTTTGTAGTAAGTTTATAAATTCTAGGCTCTAATGAGTAGCGGCGTTGATTTAACTGTCGGTCCATCGTGCATCTGTCCGTGAGTATGTTAAAATGGGTTTTTCGAAGATCACAGAAATTATGGGAATTGTGATATTATAGATTTATGTAATGTATTCAAATTTAGCCAGATAGGTCTACAAATAGCTGAGATGTGAGCGAAAAACCACGACTGCCTCTAATATTATCCAAAAATCCGTTTTTGTTGTGTTTTTCCAAAAAAAAAAAGGCAACAGCCAAAGTTTCTAAATGAGTTACAAGCATTTTGGTTATCAAAACACAACATCCGACAAAATGTGGGTAAGGTTATAGAAGTGGGCGTGGCACAACAAAATTATTTTTTTATAAAGAACGGTACTAGAATTGCTTTTTGTTCTTATCGTCCCACGGTGTAGGGTATATTAGGTTCAGCATAGCCGATTACAGTGCTTTTACTTGCTTCTCCTTAGAAAGACACAAGTGCTGAAGAATTTGCTTGATGTGAGCTGGGATTTAATATCGAGCATGTTGGAGTATTTTAGTTAGTACTTATGCCCGTAATTTCTACAAATAGGTATCTAGCTGTGTATAGGTATCTATGGTTTTCATAATTTTAAAGCTTTAAACCGTAGGTTAAAGTGTAAATTAACGTTGAAATTACCACAATAGTGTTAGCGGATAGGTAAAGATAACTGTTAGGTACGAACACGACTAGATATCTATTTGTAGAAATTACGGGCATTAGTATAACTTAATATGGCTTATTATTATTTTCTTGAGTTTAAATAAAATTTATAAAAATCTCAACCAAAAAAAAATTCCTCAATGTGAACTGAGACTAAATTTCGAATATGTTTTTATTTTCTTCAAATCTAAAGCGACTTAATCATTGTGACTACTAAAGCTATTCATTGTTTTAAATATAAATTAATGTTAAACAAAAGACCACCTAAATTTTTCATAAAAATTTACCTTTAAGCGTTTAAGTATTTTGTTTAAACCTTAAATAACATTTAAAAGAAAAAACATTTTATTTTTTTTTTCTTCCAGACAAATATAGAAATATTTGTTTCTTAAAAAAAGTATCAAATTACTTTCAATATTTTTCAAAGTCATGTTTGGTGTTAATTTGAAATCTAATAAATCCCAAGCATTTAAATTTAATAGGAAATAAATATATATTTTTTTGTTTGTTTTTTAAATGCTGGCTTAGAAGAAATTTGAGTCGTTTTGTCCCAGTGTAATAACCGTTAAACTCAAGACTCGTCAATCATTATAAAACAAAGTTTTCTAGAAAATTGAAAAAAGATCTTTGTATTGGAAAAAAACAGCTGTAATTAACACTTGTATTTCTTATCGCTGTTTCATAGAGTTTTTTTCTTTCAATTTAAAAATCAGGTAGTTTTAATTTTCAAATGGTTTTATTTCTTAATTTTGTTTTCTTTTGCACTAGATTATTTTGTAAGAGATAAATTTGCTTTTATCTTTCCGGTCTACCTGTTAAATTGAAAATGTTGCTCAAAGGACAGATGATTTAAAATGTTTGATGTTTAATTTTTTGTAAGATGACATTTGTTAAACAGATGTTTTTATTTTTTTAAACACAATTAAGTGTTAATATGAATTACAATAAATATGGAATGAAATTTGATTTTAAGTTACATGGAATGATTTTTATCTTTCATTTGCCAACCATATTTATATAGAACAAGTTGAACTTCTTTCTCTGGGAATATTTAAAAGAAGAAAAAGTGCACATCAATAGGTCAAGAACAATTCAAGAGCTAAAGGATGAGATAGGCCGGCACGTTAACGACATTGAACCTCATCTATGTCTCAGAGTCATTGAAAATGTGGACCTTCGGATAGTGATATGCCACCGAAGCCGTGGCGACCATTTGACCGATATTTTGTTTCACACATAATTGTTATAGTTTCTCATATCATAATATAAAATATTCAGGTATGTGATGAAAAACGATCGTTTTCAAAATGATCGTTTTAAGCAGGTGTGATGAATTTCGACCAATTTTTAAATCCATTTCTGAAGTAAAGTTTTAATTTTTTGTTCAAAATACAGTTCAATTAACATATATAATAAATAATTTAAAAGAATATATACAAGAAAACAGAGGAAATTTATTGGAAATCAACTTTTAAAGATACTGAAAACGACATTATCGTTTTCAAATCGTATTTTTTTCAAAATCGTTTTCCATCACATACCTGATTAAGATAATTATAAATTTTGATAATTATAAATTTTGATATTTAGTTAGGCTTGAGTTCATCAAATTTAATTTTCATTAAATTATTTTTTTTTTTTTAACTGAAGGAAGGAATTGATAATTTTTATTCTCGGCTGAGCTGGGGTTCGAACTCGGGATGAATTTATGTTTCGAGAATCACCAAATTGTCATCATCAGAATTCTTTGCAGTTCTACCACTGCGGTGCCTGCCAGCTAACAGTCAAACATCAATCTTCAACCAATGGTATTGGTGGTTCGAAATTTGCTGTAATTAATTATCATTTTTCAATCCATTTACATGTTTCTTCTGTTTTTTCGTTCTTTTTCTGTCAAGACTTTGTCTGGAATACCTGAGTACAATTGTTCATTATGTTAAGCCTAACTAAATATCAAAATTTCAAAATAAAATCGACAGCTCAACTATAAATATCACAATTGTATTAAGATAATTATTTACAATTAAATCGTGCGTCTTTGTTGGAACAAAAAAAAAAAACACAAGTAAGAGTGCTATATTCGGCTGTGCCGAATCTTATATACCCTTCACCATTTTGCGAGCAGAATACAGAGCAACTAGACAGAAACAAAATAATTTTACATATACATACATATTTACAATACTAAAAACTTCATTATAAACTATTGAATTAATAAATAAATAAATAAATAAATAATTTAAATTTAAAAAGCGAAAACTGGTAGATATTTTTTAAAAACGTTTTTTAAAATAAAAATTAAAAAAAAATTTGTTTTATTTTGAATATAACTCAGCAATTTTTTAACCGATTTGACAGATTAATATACCGACGTGCTTAAGAAGAAATTTGCCAGGTAGTTAGGTTCCCGAAAGTGGGTATTTAAAAAAAAAAATTATTATTTTGGTCATAACTTTTTCGTATCTGAACCGATTTTTTCGAGTTTTTTAGAAAATATTTTTAACTAAAGATTTCCGATCTTTTGATATACAAGGTATAACCAAAGGTCATATAACAATCCAAAAAGTCAGGTTTTTATACAATTTTTGATATTTTTTGTACGGAAGGTACCACGCCCACTTCTCCGATCCCGCCCACATTTTGTGGGATGCTGTGTATTGATAACCTTAATATGTGTACCAAATTTGAAAACTTTGGCACTTGTCGTTCTCAAGATATACAGAAAAAAGTAATAAAAATACAACAACAACAAGGGATTTTAGGAAAAAATTCGAGGTAGTCGTGGTTTTTTGCTTATTTCATAGCCATTTTTGGACCGATCTGGCTGAATTTCAATAGCAAGAAATGGTGAACTATATGTGACATAAATGTAAAACAACCTAGCCGCTATCATGTCTGGAGTCTCCGTAAAACACATATCAAACGTAAGATGGACAGACGGACATGGTTAAATCAAGTTCTCTCCTCATAAGGGCCCAGAATATATATACTTTATAGGGTCTAAGATCAATATTGTAGAAATTACAAACGGAATGACAAACTTATATATACGCTTTTCCACCTGAGGTGAAAGGTATAATTTATTAAACGTAGTTTGAACACAATATTATGAGTCGTTTTGAATTGAGTTGGTTTTGAGGAGGACCGATAATCACAAAAACTCTGTAGTGATTTTTAGCATAAGAAAAGCTAAATAGGACTAAATTATATTATAATAATACAATTTTTATAAGACCTATGCAGGTAATTATGACCTATTATCACAAAATTACGTAGTGTTATTTCTAGCCGTATGAAACTAAATTGAAAAAAATTTCACCACAATTTAAATTAATAGCGTAGTCCAGTGTTAGGCTTACAAAAGCAAAATATCGTAGCACTTTAATGAAATCTAACGGAAACTCTGGGTATTTTGTTGTTGGACTTAACAAAAGAGCTACGATATTTTGCATTTGCTCTTTTGCAAGGCTAATACTGAGCTCTGCTTATACTTTTAAGGTTTTCTTTATATATAATAAAAAAAATTTTGTGTACAAACTTTTTTAAGGGTTTTTATTTTGCCATTAATTAAAAATGTTTCTATTAAGAAGTTTTTTTTTATTTAAAAGGTTTCCAGTTAAATATACCTTTTTCAATGTTTCTATTGAAATTACATTTTCTAAAGGAGTTTTCTAAAGCTCCTTTTGCAAAGAATTTTCTATTTTCTAAAAATTTTCCACTTCATGCCTATTTAAATACTCATTTACAAAAATGGAAACAATTAAGCCAATGTGGTACTTTTCCAAAAATATATCCGTACATATGTACATGCCTACGTATGTATATATTTTAAACTAGGGTCCACAACAAAGGTTAAAAAAAAAGAACAATAGAAAATCAAATAGTGTTAAAATCTAGGATTACATTGCAAAGCAAAAAGTAACCAAAAAAGGATCAACCCAACTTGTAATTTTTTTTATTCTTTCCAAAGCAAAACGAAAAAGGTGCTAAAAAATGGTTAAAAAAAAAGAAACATAATGGTGGTGGCTAAAAACAAAAACCATTAGAATGATGTTTGAAAATTAATGTTAGTCATAACATATTGTTGTCATAATTTGAAATAATAACAGACATTAGAATAGCACACGCATACAGTATGAATGCAGTAAACACGACATTGACATTGTGAAAATGGGGAGGGGAAAAATTAAGAAAATTATGGTTAAGGAGAGTGTAGAACATTAGCAGGAAGTTGGGATATTTCCGATAGAGTTTGTGATTCAATAATGATAAAATAAAAAAGGAATGTAAGAGGCGTTTTCTTCAAACTGGCAATAGATTTGTGAGTTCCAAAAGGGTGGGTTGCACTGAAAGCAAATACGAATAAAAACATTTAAAAATGTAGCGTAAATGCATTTTATGGTCTATAAATATACTCACAGACACTCTCTAACACAAAAACATTTGTACACATTCGTGCAAAACAATAAACCAGCAAACACAAAGTCATATGTTTGAAAAACATCATGGTTTTTTTTAAAAACTATGAAACCATATGTTGCGTATTATAAAAAAGTGAAAGAACGTTTCACTTTTTAATAAAAATTGTATTCTCGAGTCATCTAGAATCCTTAGGCATTTGAAACCCAGTTAAGTTTACAGATTTACTCGATTTTAAAATATATATAAACAACATTATTGCAGAAAATTTTGTTAATATCAAATTTATTTATAAATTGTTAACAATTTGTCAATTCATTTATTAATTAATATCACAAATTTTTTTATTGAAATTAATTTGTATTTTTTTCTGTGAAATTTTTAAAATTTTTCTAACCTCAACAATTGTATTTCATTTTTTATTTAATTTGAGAAAGAAGAGGATTTAACAACTTTTTTATCACAACTATTTTTCTCTAGTCGTTCTCATACCTAAAACTATTTAGGAACTTAAGCAACAGCTTAAGTTTTAAAAGTTTAAGTATCAAACTTATTCTCTAACCCAAAGATAATTCTGAATGTAATAGTAAAGGGTCCGCCAAATAACTTTTTTTTTTTGAAAATGCTATAAAAAAAACTACTGAATATTTTCTCAAATTTCTTTTTTTATTTGAAAGTACAATCCTTCCGATTAATAATACAAATAATTTCATTCAAATGGCTGCATCGGCTGGCCATGCAGTAACCTACACGATCAGTCCAATTTTTAAGCACATTATGGATAGTGTGCAGCTGTATTTCACCAATGGCTTCACGAATATTGTCCTTTAAAGCGTCAATTGTCTCTGGCTTGTCGGCGTAACACTAATTTTTGACGGCACCTCACAAATAATAGTCCAACGGTGACAAATCGAAACTCCGAGGTGGCCAAACGACATCAGCTCTGCGGCTGATAATGCGATCTTCAACAACAGGGCGCAAAACATCGAGTGTAGCTTCGGCTGTGTGGCACGTAGCGCCGTCCTGTTGAAACCAAATGTTGCCAATATCCTCCTCTTCAATTTTTGTGAACAAAAATTCATTCAACATGGCCCGATAACGATCGCCATTGACAGTAACGGCCACTCCTTGCTCATTTTCGATGAAAAATGGCCAAATTATGCCTCTGGATCAAAATCCGCACCAAACAGTGACTCGTTTTGCTTGCATCGGCTTTTCAATGTATGCGTGCGGGTTTTCTGTGCCCCAAATGCGACAATTTTTCTTGTTTACATACCCGCCAAGATCAAAATGGGCTTCATCTGAAAAGATGATTTTTTGGCAAAATTGGCATCTTCTGTAAGTCGATCGCAGGCCCACTTAGCGAAGCGAAAACGCATTGGATGGTCAGTTGGCTTCAACTCCTGAACCAATTGGACTTTGTATGGCGTCATACCAAGGTCTTTATGCAAAATTCGTCTCAAGGATGTCTCCGAAGTGTTCAATTGTTGAGAACGACGGTGAATTGATGTTGATGGCGCTTCACGCACACTTTCTGCCACAGCAGCAATATTCTCGGGTGTACGCACTGTTTTTGGCTTTTCACGCTTTGGTTTATCGATGAGGATGCCAGTTTCCTTCACTTTTTTTCACAAGATAACGAGCATACGGAGCTGACAGTGCTTCTCTTCTTCCAAAATCCGTACGCAATTTTCGCACACATTCTGCAACATTACCATGATTTTCAAAGTAATGTCGCAATATATCCCAGCGTTGCTCAAGCGTATACACAACCATATTCGTTCAGCGGAAGGATAAAACTAATTATCTGTCAAATCAGACATGAGCTAAGTGTTACCATTCACGAAATAAGCACTAGTTGAAAAACCCGTTATTATTTTTTTTAAAGAATTATTATTGTAATCATGCTCAGTATTCAAATTTTAAAGTCGTTTCAATCTAAGGAAATGCTTAACCTAAATCAGACCCCATCCGGCAAAACTACTGCACGGAGCTTTTTTTCTCTTTTGAGCTCAGACCTACGTGCACTTATTTCATGAATTAAATTAAACCAATCAGTCTCTTTTGGACATTCAAAAAAGGCGGCCATGTTATCGCTTATGGCTTATGGCTTTATTCAAAATTACCATTTTTTAAATTTTTTAGGATTTTTTTAATACTGTTATGTCCAATGCTCAAAAATTGAGCAGATGTAATACAATTATAAAAATTATTATAATTTCAATGAAATATTTTCATTTAGCAGATTTTGAAATGATATTTAAATAAACTTTTATAGTCATAAGAGTCTTATGATTTCTTATATTAATTTTACTCCTCACAAATACTACTAAATTTTTTCAATGTATATGTTTGCCGGGGTCTTTTCTAAAGACAATAACAAAAACTAAATTTGACATTCTCGAACATAAAATTAATAATGCTTTTTCGAAGGTAATTTCTAGGCCGTTTTCAAACTTGAAAATAGTTTCAGTTTAAAAGAAATAGAGTTTAATTAAAAAATATGCAAAAACGCATGCACAAGGTGGCACTACAATAACTGCCTGTTTATCTTTTTCCGAACGAAGACAAATTATAAAATATTGTTTTTGTTTTACATGTAAGTTAAGCGAACGAAGACTTAGTTCGAAATCGCTGAACAGACCATAAATTTAGATTGAAATTAAAATAAATAAAAGTATAAAAAAAGATGGTGTTAATTGCCAAAAATTATAACGCTCAAATGTCCACTTCCCAAGTTAAAATTGACTTCGTCTTACGGAATTTTTCACTTCTTACTGCAAATGCTGCACCAACCAGTCACTTTAAGGGAATGAAATGGCTCTTTACGCATTTCATGTGGGTTTTCTATGTCCTAGAAATTAAAATTTTGTTTGTTAACATAACAAAATAATTTGAAATTGGCTTCGTTGCCCACTATGATTTTTGAACAGAGATGTTAAACAGAATATAAAAGTAAGTTTACCTTGTCCGATGGTAATAAATAGTGAACAGTTTGCACTCTGTAGAGGAAAATATTCAAATCATTCACCAAAATTCGATGCACGAACGTCTTCTAATTCCTTATTGTGGGCATGTCGTCGTTTTATTAATATTTGTGGATTCTCTCTGACTTCGTCTTAAACAAAAGCGATTATCTCGACCAAACAAGTAATACAAAGCCAGGCTCTCAGACTTGGGGATTTATCCCCAAAGTTGGAGATTTCATGTGAGCAAAAGGACAAAGAAAGTAATTTGGCGATTGGGGATTTTTTTGGAGACTTAAAAAAAGTTTCGGGGATTTTTTGGGGATTTTAAGTTTGTTTATTATTAACGCTTATTTTGCTTTGTTTCGTACATAAAATATGAAAAAAAAATAGCAAAACTTTTATCTTACTCTTATATAGTGTAAAGGGTCCTAATTAAGATTACCATTTTTGTAAAGTATGTAAAAGGTACTTTATAAACTTGTTATTTTTCTTGAGTGAGTGTTAAAAAAAAAGAATTTTAAAATATAATATAAAACCGTTGACAGTACATACAATTTTTGATTTTTTGAAGACAATTTTGAAGCAAATATGTATGTATTCCCCAAAAATAAGTAAATATGAAAAACAATATAAAAAAGATTGGGGAAAAAATGCTAGGCTATTGGTTAGTAGTTATGATGCACCAAAGTACTAAATAAATGACGGATATATGTATTTTTATTGTTGATTATAAGTATGGCTTCAACCGATGGAACAAGCTCCAAATTCTTATAAATTGGCTCAGTCGTCTTCAATAACAGCATATTGCTCTGCTTTTTATTCCTTACTGGAATTGCATAAAAAGGAATTAAAAAACATGCCGAAGGTAACATAAAGCAAGATGAAGAAGAAAGCGACGACGAAATTCACACTGCGTTAAAACAGACTGAAAATTTGTGAAATAAGCAGTAACAATAATTCCATGCTCTTGATGTGTGTATAGAGTAGACTTGGCAATTATTCGCCTTAAAACTTTGTTCGAATAATTCAAATAATTGTTTTTTTCGTTTGATCAAACGATTAAATCTAAAAAATTATTCGATTAATCGATGAGAATAACGAATAAAAAAATTATCTTACAAAAAAGTTACTATGGCAAATATTCCATTCCATCCGCTATGACTTCTTCTTTTTTTGAAGCATACAATTTTTCTATTATCTCCATATCGTTGTATTACTGAAAGGCATCGTAAAACCCTTAATTCCTTAATAATCCGATATTACTTTGGATTTTCGAAAGGCGTTGGCAGACCAACCAACTTCAGCCAAACTTCTGTATGAAAAGTCTTCTAAAGAACAGCCGCTGTCTCTCTTAATGTAATTTTTCATTGGACCAAGTTCGGCATTTCTTGATGTCGTTGGATTATCTTCCACTACATCGTTTTCAATGGTAATATTGTGACACTTACACAAATGATATACATTTATACATTTAAAAAAAAAATATAATACAATAACAACATTTTCTTTTTTCTAGATATGATTTAAGAAATAAATTCTTTATTTTTAAGCTTTTTGTTTATTTCAAAATTTATTGCCCGATATTAAAAAATCGCCTTTCTTGAAAATTTTTTAACGTTTGATTTAAAAAATGGAATAGCTAATACAATTTAGAAGGTGAGTTGCAAAACTAAAACTCTAATTTTCACCACTTGTGGGTGAGTTCCACTTGAAGAAGGATTATCCCTCGGTGCTGCTGCTATTCAACAAATGCTGCTAGTATTTTTCAAAAATCAGCGGAGGTTACTACCTGTACGACTCGGGGTCGATTGATAAACACATGATTTATCGCAAAGTGGTAAAGATCCACCTTGAAGTAAGCTCTTGGGCGGTATCCTCGTAAATCCATTTCACAGCGCTTCTATGAATTTAAGTTACTTTTAAAAGAAACACTTGAGAATAAGTTGAGTATAGATTCACTTTTGTGGTAAAGAAAAAGTTAAGATCTTTTCTTCGAGAAAATTTGTAATTTACGAACAGTTAATAAATCTTTGGCAAATTTGTATTTGGCTCATTCTCAGTTTTAAAATTGTATGATTATTAAGTATTTTTATATTCATATTCAAAATAAAACTGGGAACTAGTTGAGAATAACTGTAATTATGAGTTTTAGATGTTTTTTCTAAAGTATTTTAAAATTTTTTATATTTGAGAAAGTTTTAGCGAAAATTCGATTTTTTTTTTAGGAAAACTATAATTCTCCCACCCTGGAATTGTACATATCATGGCTTTGGAGTCTCTCTGCCGTGATGAAATATAAAAACCTAAAAGGGAGCACAGCTGCAGTGCAGCGCAGTAGTTCGATGGGTGATTGCGATATATAAGTAGAGGTGGACAGTTCAGAGGATTTGAGAAGAGGTTCTCAGAAAGTCGAGCCTGACAACGTGTAACTTTAAATTTAGAGTTTCGTTTTTTAAAATTAATTGTAAATAATTATTATGAAGGGCATTTACAAAAAAAAAAAAAAAAATTAAAACAAATTTCAAAACTTTCTCAAACGTTTGATATTAAATGATTTTTTCTATATTTCTTAAGGGTTTTAAATAAATTTCATTTTAATAATTCCTTCATTTCAGAAAAAGAAAAATTATAAGAGAATACTAATAAAAACTAAATTTGCATTTTTCGTTGCAAAAAACAAAGTTCTTCAAATATTTCTCGATTCTTTGACATACGAAAATTTTAGGAAATGCTTTCTGATTTTTGGCAAAAGTTTTTGATATCGATCTTTTCTCAAAAGTTTGTTTTTTAAAAAAGTGCTTATGCTCAATCTGTAAATTACTCGTGTATTTGCCGCGATTTTTCCACATATGTACTAAGGTTATGATTTTTTGTTTTGACTATTTGAGAATTTTTTTCCAGCGCTTGACTTTTAAGAAAGTTTGAAATTTCCAATCGTTTTAAATTTCACAGCAAGACATTGCGTAAACAGAGAACGTGTCACTTTCTCGTCCTAGAATTCGAAATGTTTGAGAAAACAGAACAATTTGTTACTTTCTTGATTTAGATTTTAGAATATTGGAAAAAATTTAAGTTCTCAAAGTTTTAAAGCTATTTTATTTTTTTAATTGTTTTTAATTTTTGGAATAACTGGGATGTTTGCTGGGATTTTGGTACTCTGACATTTATGCTCTCAGAACATTGGAAAGTGTGTGCGAGTTATTGTATTCCTTTTTATTTCAACACAAAACAGGATATATGCCAGGCTAACCTTGTTATAAATATTTTTTTTCTAAAACAAAGTTTCATCATCCATTTCCAAAAAAAAATAATGTACCGTTTTCAAGGGTAGTTTTTTCTTGTCGTTCTTTCTAGCTGTTCAATAAAGTAGTATCCTTAAGCTGTCTATGTGTGCATGTCCTTATGTATTTCTGTGTTGAGTTTTATGAACACAAATTGGAATTTTATATTTCACAAGTGAAGGTAAGTGTTTTAGAAATGTGTGAGTGCGCTCGGAGTGTAGGCAACATAAAATTGGTGTTGTTGTTTTACCTTTTTTATATCCTTTTTGCGTGCTAACAATAACCAACGTTTTATTACCTACAACAAAACAATTTTTATAATTTTCTGTCTGGTTGCAGAAAACAAAAAGAAAATACAAGAAAAAAAAACAACGAATTTAACAATTTTTGTTGAAAAATTTTCATTCAATTCTGTTTCCTCCACTCCCCCGTTTCCTTACTTCTTTCGCACTACAAAAAAGAACAAAATTTTTTGTTGTATTGACGAAAAAATATTTATTGATTTGAATTGCATTTATATACCAATTTTTTTTTCTCTTTTGACTCATAATTTTTAATGTGAAAAATATTGAAAAAGTATAGACAAGAAATCATTTCTCGAATGTGGTGTTAAATGTAGAATTTTAAAACAGGCTGGTTGGTTGGTTGATTGGATGGGATTGTGTTTAACGTTTTATTGCTCGTCTGGAATTATTAATAACGCAAAAGCCAATCTCATTGTTGTTAAACAATTTATTTGTCTGTACATGCGAGCTTTAAAATACTATTTGAATTTTCAAACAATTTGTTTTTGAAAAAAGTTTTTTCCCCTCTACAATTTGTCTTTTGTGAGTGTTTGCTTAAAGGTTGGGAAATTTGTTTTTAAAGCTTCTTACGGGCTGCTTTAGAAGACATGTTTTGCATATTGAATAAAAGAAAATTAGGTGGGCCTAATTTAGTGTATGTAAAAAGAAAACAGAAAATAAAATAAGAAAAGAAATTTCCAAATTTTAAATTGAAATTAAAAACTTTTTCTTAGGAACTCGTATAATAAAAGAGATTGCGAACGAAATATTTAGCCTTTTATATCCCCTTCGGATTGTATTAAATTTGATCATTTAACTTTTAAAACTCTTGTTAGCGAATTAAAAAATCTATATGAATAATTTTTGAAAATTTATAAAAAAAAAAATTGCATAAAAATACATGATAAGGTTTTGTTTTGCATTTATGGTTATTTTTCCATATTTTCCATATTTTAAGAATACCTTTAGACTATTTGCATACGATTAGCATATTTGCATATTTTAAGCATAAATGCATATCTCAACATTTCTAAAAATTTCTAAAGCATAATAAGTAAAAATGAAACATACAGGGGTGTCACAGAATCCAAATTCGTACGAGAGTAAAAATGCAAAAGCTTTTACCTTTCCTAGAAAACTAAAAACGGAAATTTTTTTTTTTATATTAAAAAATGATAAAAAAAACAGTACAAATTGAAATATGTGTAAATTTTATACCCTATACCTCATATTTTAAGGTTGATTTCTCCATGTTTTCCGGACAAAAATTTTCATTTCTATTTTTACGTCGCTCTTTTCGAGAGATAAAAAAGCTTCAATTGGTTTCGTATTGCATTTTTTGCCCGAACAAATTTAAACTGAGTTGCTAAAAGGTTAATAATCTTTTAATACAAAGTTTGGGTTTGTGAAATTAAATTGTGAGTAATCATCTTTTTTTATCCATTAACAACACAAAGTAATTGAAAAAAATTAAAAAATTTTGTATGACATTAAGAAAACAAAGCAAATTATAATCTGTCGCTGAAGTACCACCAACTTGTAAAACTTATAGATTTTGTGCACATATAGCAACTTAAATTTTCTGGACAAATTTTTGAAAACTTTGTCCGGACAACATACACATCGTTACCTAAAATACAAAAGGCGCTATTTTGCAATTTGAAAATTTTACAGAAGAAGGAAAAAAAATTTTTGTTGACATTTGTGTATATGCAAAGCATTAGAATAATGAAAAAGTGGATAATTAATTTTTGATTAGTTTGCAACGGCTTGCGTTTTAGGTAACGATGTGTGAATCCACCTTTAAATTTCTAAAAAAAATTCGTGTATTTCAAATTTCTTTCAATTTATAAAAAAAAAATTATTTTACGCAAAATTTTATATAATTTATTGCAAATTTTGGCACATTGGTTATGTTTTATTAAGTTTTTCGGAAGTTTATTAAAGATCTCAATTCCGTGAATAAAAAAAAAACCTTGCCCTTTTTTTAATTTTTTTGAATTGGAAGTCTTTTATTCAGTCTATTTTACCAATCACTACTACAGCATGTGCAAATGATAAATTTTCTTTTATCAAATAATTTTCATCCAAAAATCCTCTTTAGCGAAATTGGAACGCTAACAATCCACATGTGATCACGATTTTGGGCTGGCGGCGTCATCGGTCGATATTTCTTTGCAAACGTCTTTGAGCAGGGCCCTGTTTCTCAAAACTACAAGTAAGAAATATTAACAAGAATTAACATTAAAAAAGCAACAATTTTACAATTTTTGTTTTTGTTTCAAACATATTTTACTTGTCGATTTGTAACTTGTAGTTTTGAGAAACAGGGCCCAGGTCTTCACCGTCAACAGCGAGTGCCATAGGTCGCCGATAACCAATTTATTTTAACCTTAATTGAGTGCTATTGAAACCAACGACATGTTTTTTTAACAAGACCCCAATAAGCAATTTTCTTGTTTTGCGAAGCACCAATAGTACATTTTTAAGAGCAAATGCACATTTACGCGCTACGCCATAAGACATAGAGAGATACAGTAAGGTAAGTGAACAAATTAAAAACAAAATATAACATTTGAAGAGCTACGACATTCCCTTACTACGAAGCAGGTTTTTAAGGGAGCATATTTTCTTCACAAAGGGTTGAAGCTCTACAGGCGTTCCTAGTACTCCATAAATTAATTTAGAATATGATTAACGATAATATTTCGATCGATTTAAGTAAAAAAGACGTAACTTATTTATTTTTAATAGTTTTTTTATTATCCTGTACCCATACTCTGTAAATTTAGTGAGTACTTCTCGCATCGAAAATGTGTGAAACAAAATATTCCATCGTTTCTCGAAAAGCGAGAAAAAAGTGTGTCTGTAACACATGTCGAAAACTATCAAAAGAAATTACGTCGTTACGAAGCCGATGTGATATTGCAGACGTTGATAAGCCAGTCGCACATATCGCTGACGGCGGCCAAATTTTACTGAAATTGAAAATTTTTCAACGACGGCGGCGAAAATACAACCGACGTCTATACCAAATCATGTTAAGTGCGACTTTAATGTTTGAGCTTTGAAAACATTCGTATATATTATTTAAATGTTAAAAGCAAAATAATTAAACAACAGTTTTTAGATCAAAACTGTGATTTTTATCGCATTTTAATGATTTTTAAAGAACAAAAAGTTTTTTTTTTTAATGTTCTTTTTTTTCAAAAATTCAACGATATCTCTAAAACTGCTGGGCAAATTCAAAAACAATGTAAGCGCGGCTTAAAGATAATATCTTTGCAGAGTTTCGGATTTTCTTTTAACTGAATATGTTCAACCGTTTTCAAGTTATTCTAATATATGTAGTGGAAGTGCCTTAACTTTGGACAAAACGGTATATCTCGAAAAGTAAAGCTGATAGAGAAAAATGAGATTAGATTCGAAATCAGCGAGCTTAAATTAGAAAAAATTAGCAATCAAATTCCAGATGTTATCCGATGTTGGTGCTATGAGGCAAAACATGAATGATACGCTTGGTCGAGACCTTGATAGAATCTCGGAATGGGGTCGTGCGAATAGCGTCGACACATAAGCGGGCGACGGGTCAAAATTATTGAGAAATCGAAATTTTTTTATATATATTTTTGATGAAAATGCAATGTGATGTCCGATGGACAAAACATTTATTTATGGTATCAAAAGAAGAATTAAAGTGACTCGATTTTTAAGCCACTTGTGCTTATAGGCTACATCCTAGCTTTTAATTCATCCATACATGTTTGTGGAACTTATTTCATACTGAGTGTAGGCCGTATTTAAAACTACAATAACTTATAGGACACGATATTAATATATTTTATTTAAATAGACACCCTTTCGCCATATTTAAAAACACGATATTATCTAAAACGCGATTTCGATAACATTTTTGGATAATATGATTTACTTCGCTATAATCTGGACTACTTTGCTTACTAATCTGATTTTCACTTAAAATAAATAAATTATTTACAGATTAATGTGAACTTAATTGATTTATACGTATGCCTTTAAAATTTATCTTAGTATTGAGCATTTTTTTAAGTACCAAAGACCTTCAAAATCTTTAAAATTTTCCAAAAAAAGTTGGGGTTTTTGAAATCTTTTGATTTCTTTAGAGCGGAAATTCCCAGGATCTTAGGAAGTTTTAATATTTTGTCGCTTTTTCGGGAAGTGAAAAATTTCGGGGAAATCCTTTGATAAAAATAAAACTATTTTTCCAATTTAAGTCTATTCGTATTTTCCTTCTTTTTGCTCTCTACCACCTTGTTTTAAATAGTATTTAAAACAATAATACCGTTAATTTTCCTTAAAAATTTTAATTTATTAATTACCCATAACCTTAATTTCGACTAAAAGCATGGCTACCAGCGAAAAAAAGTTCCATAGCAAACCCAATAAACGAGAGTTTGTTTGTTGGTACCACAGCCGAATAACGTGCATATAATTTTCGCAAAACGCATATAAAATGCCATTAATTTTCATTGTCTTAATGTGTCTGGGCATGTGAAACAAAACGAAAGAAATGCACATGCGAAATCTCTTAAACACAAATACAAAAGACTAAATGAAAATCTATGTATGAGAGTGTGTGTGTGTGTGTGTATAAGAGTAAAAAGAGTGTTCGAGTGTATGTGTTAAACAGAAAAGTGTTTGCTAAATTAAAAGTAATTTTCTAGCTTTTACATGATTACTGAGCAAAAAGAAAAAAAAAGTAAGTAGAAAATACACAAAACTCCCTTAATTTTTGTTTTCAAAAGGGGAAAATAACACACAGATACTCTTATTTATGTATGTATGTTGGTATAGCAAATAAAATAAAACAAACACGTAGATACTTTTGAATAAATAATAAAAATCATACGAATTATTTTATATGCACTTTCAAAAAGGGAACATTTTTATAACGATAAGGTAAAAAAAAAAGAAAAATAAACGAATTTCACAAAAATTTTAATTAACAAATTGTAATTAATTAAAAAGAGATAATAGGTTTTCTTTCTGATAACGTAAAAAGGAAATACACTGTCAGAATTTTATGATATTATTGATTCGAGTCTTTTTTTGACTCCTCTATTTATGCGCTCGTTTTTGAAATTAAAATAACTGTTCTTTCGGGAGAAAATGAAACTCGTGACTAGGAATGGGCAAAAAATATCGATATATCAATATATCGACATTTAAAAAAAACATAATCGATATATATCGCCGATATTTAAAAAACCGATATATCGATATTGAAATACGACTATCGAATTCGATATTTTTTAAAGTCAGTCTTCATTAAAAACTCAAAGTTTTAGCTGTTTTACAAACAATATGTTTTTTTAAGAATTGGCATCACTGTCATATGTGTTTTAAACTAATATGAAGATCTAAAATGATTGCCATATATAAGAAGCAGTGCCGGATACAAGAAGCAGATTGACAGGAGAGCACATATAACAGAGAGTGCTCCTGATGTCCATTTCTGATAATTACTGGTTTGACTTAAACAATCAAAAACATTTTTAGTTAAAGTTGGCACTTTTGGGGTGCAATTCAAATTTAAAGGTAAATTGGTACTTTCATTTAATTTTTTCGTAATTTACTTTTTTTTAGATTTCATATGGTTTTTTGTATTCTTCCCTTTTGTTTTTGTTATAATTAAATTTTTGGCTTTTATTGAATTTTTTGTTTTGATTGAATTTTTTGTTCTTATTAGTTTTTTGAAATGAAATAAAACAATGAAAAGTAACAATGTAAATAATATGTTTTTACAAAGGTATATTAAATTTTTAAATTTGTTAATAGTTTCAGCTAAATGCGTTCGATATATCGATTTTTGAAATAATAAATATCGATACTCTTAAAAAATATCGATTCGATACATATCGATATATTTTTTCAATTTGCCCATCCCTACTCGTGGCTCTTCTGAAAGCGTTTTTTATGACTTGTGTTTCTGATCAATTACGCTTCATTTTCGACACAGTTTGTGCTAGTACGTATAAGCTATTTTTTAGTTGCTTTAAAATCTGTTTAAAAAATCGCCCGGTTATAAACAATGGTAAAACCAAAAGCAGCACTTTTTAATCGTTAGGCTGCGCTTAATATGACTTCAAAATAATGTTTAAAACATACACATTTCAATCATACCCACACAGAAAAAAATATCCCAAGAAAATTTTTAACAACACAGTTTGTTAAAAATAAAATTTTAGGTCAACAAACTTTTTGTTTGATTCAAAGAAAAAATTGATAAAATTTACACTTTGCAAAATAGCACTCAATAAAATATATTTAATAATGAAATAATTAAATATTTCTTCATATTCAATAAAAAAAATATTTGAATCAAAGTAAAGACAGTATTTTAACAACTCTTGTCCATTATTAAATAGCTCATAATTCTCATTTGTTTTACAGTTTTATTTGAATAATATATTTAGTTTTGCCAAAGTCTTTGGAAAAGGTTTCCTGATGATTTGGCCTAAGCAACCAGTGAAATGCGCATAGGAACTTACTTATCCCCGCATAATAAATTTTAGTGTTTTTATAAAAATATAAAAATTGAAAATGTATGACATCATCATTAATAAATAATTAAAAAATAAAGTTTCGATTAACATTTTGTTTGATTTATTCAACATTTTCAACAATTTATTTTATTAAATTTAAAAAAATTATTTTGGGCAACAACTTTTTTTATTGATTCAATAAACTTGGTTGTTGACTAAAAATTTAACAATTATACATACAAACTTTTTTATCAATACCGCAAAAATCGTCATCGCAGAAAATTCAAAAATTTTTGTAATCAAATATGCGATTTTCGTATTCAAATATGAAAATTATTTTTTTCTGTGCAGCGGTAAAATTCGGAAGACCGTCTTACTTTAGGCCTGCTTACAATACTTTTTAATTCAATTAATATTCTTGTCTGACTGTTAAAGAAGAGCTAATGGTAGATCTTGGCTATTTCATATAAAAGACAAGATACACATTCCACATTGGCTTCTATGAGAAGGGAGATGAGAAGTAGTAACATTTTTTTTTGTTTTTTTTTTTTTTTTTGCCAAATAAAAAGCAAAATAATTATTTCTTTTTTGCTCCCGTTACCATTCTTATGTACCTGCTAAAGAAGCAAAGCGGAAGGCCTACCCCGCAATGTGTAAAAAAGATATGAGTATGGAATGGAGCGAGCAGGCCTTGTACATCAAAAAAAGGGGTACAGAGTCCTTTAAGAAGCCTCCGTACTCTTTCTTTTTTCCGCTGGGTATGCATGATCCATTTATGATTGCGCATATTCTGTAAGTTTTGTTTTTTAAACAAGTCACTTACTCAGTATTTCAGGGAATCACTGTGGAGTTTTGTCTTAAGCGCACCGCTGATTAATTAGTTTTTGATCCAGTAAGGTAGTCTCAAAAGAGTCAGTTTGATGAGCTGCGCGGTGACAGTTAAATGTTCAATTAAAATTTATCTAGGCAATTTTAAAAATACATATTTACGAAACATTTAAAAGAGAAGAATCAAAATTTTGCTTGATTTTACATTTCGGGCTTATTGTTTACCCGCAAGAGCCTTCACACCACTCGTCAATGATCTTCTGTTTTTATGAAGTATTTTTGTGCGGCATATATTAAAGTATGAATAGCGCTGCTATTAGACAAAGTTCACTATAGCTTAGAATATAATATTAAGTAATTACATTATAACTCCACGGATTTCGAAAATACCAAATATTTCTTTCGATCTTTTCGTTTAGTCGTTACAAGACAATTTTATAATTATCAATTTTAAACGTATATTTAACCTAATTAACCTCTATTGACCCAAAACGACAATTAAATTTTTGAAATATTTGAGTGACATTTTGAATAGCGCCCTTTATAAACGCAAGGATTTTTTTGCATTTTTGCAACTCCTAGGTCATCTGTTGTGACAGATGATACAACAAATACGTCTTAAAAGCTCTTCGGGAACAACTCGTTGCCGTCTTGGTGTAAACTTTCCATATTTGATGACGAAGGACGAGGAGTTACTTTTTTGGTGATAGCTTTACGTAAAATCTAGTTCTTCCAAAAACGTCTGATCAATGTAGTATTCTATCTTAATACATGCAAGAGTCAAATATTTGACAAGACAATATCTTTCGTGTAGGTGAATAAAACCCACCCCCAGGTTTTTGTCCATCTCATTTATGTTCTCCGCCCATGCCTTCACTGTTGTTCTAAAACATGTATGGAATAAGACCTATTAACAAACTGCTGTTGTCAAAAACCAAATCTCAGAATATAAAAGATACTACAATCAATTCATATGAATATTAGGCCTAAAGGCTTGACTTGGAAACGACTATGGCTACAACCTCACTTCAACTGAGCTTACCAACTTAAAAGGAAATGATTTATATACCTTTGGGCAAACAAATCTTGAAAATATCACAAATCAGAAATAATATTACATATGAAGATGCAACCATTAGGAAATTTTCTTCGTCCTGGACCTACATTAATAACTACTTTGCAAAATATACTAAAATTAACAAAAACTTATGCCAATTCTTAACAACTTTAAAATAAAATTTTGAAAAAATGCGACTATATAATTTGTTACTCTGATGGATCCAAAACAACAACCACCAACACATTTATCATAATAGATGATAACAATAAAATTATTTACTTTAATTTTAACTCCGGAAATAACTGATATTAATTAAAGAAGCAATAAATCTAAAACGATTACATAAAAAACTCCTTAAGGCTAGTTTACACGGTAATACAATGTAATATGACTTGGTAAAATCAATGTATTATGAAATTTTCTCCGTGTTAAAAAAAAAAGTGTATTGTAAGTATTTTTAATAGGTGCGTTTGAGTATTTTTACAGTAAAATGCAGTAAATGAGAAAATTGTAAAATTTGCTCTCACAAAAAGCTGTTTTCCAAAATCAAGGCAACAGCTGATGACAAATAATTGAAGTGCTGAAAAATGTTAACACTTTTGACTACTTAACTCGTTTTCTTATCGGTACTCGATTAAATAATTTTTATAACACAAACATTTTTGGAAATATGTACAAGCAAATTATTTTATGCAATCATTCATATTTGTTTGTTTTTTAATTTAATAAAAAGAACATGAATAATTTTTTGCTATTGATTACTTAAGTACCCAAGTACTTAGAACTTTTACAACTCTAAAAAATTAACATAACAAAAAAAAGTTTCAAATTTTAGTATTTAGATAAGTAAATGATTCACAAACAAGTTTAATTAATTAATATTTATTCACATTATGTTTTTGTTTAATATTTATTTCAACTTTTCGTTTATTTAACAATTTGTAAGCATTTTGTTTGTTTACCTTTTGAAACATATGTTTTTTTGTTTTACTAAATTTTACTGCAAAGATTTCTGCAGTAAAAATTCGTAAATACTCAGACAAGAACTGTCACTTTTCGCTCTCAATTTGTGTTCTCATTTACTGCATTTTGTGTACTCGAACGCAATTTCGTAAAATGCAGTAAAGTTCAGTAAAAAATAGTAAACACTTTTGTGTTCTAGAACGCAGTTAATGTTTACACGGATAAGCAAAATCAGATATTAAACAGCTGAGTTAACAACAAAAAAAGCTGATGGTTAAAGTTCTAAAATATTTACAAAAACAACAGGAACATATCATGAGTTGATTTTGATTGTTTTGTAATTGTAAAAAAATGTTAACCCCTTCAATATATGCTGTTAGTGCTGCCAATGTTTCCTTTAAAATACACCTCTGGTGAGATGGAAACCGCTATTTTCTAAATTGGTTTAGAAAATAAACATGTACCGACCCTTGTCAAATTTTGTATCCGTATTCTGTTCTACTCAATACGTTTTGCCTTTACATGATAAGCACTTTTTTATCCTACATAATTTTTGGCATATCGTCATACATTGTATTACCGTGTAAACTAGTCCTTATATTTACGGAAAGACTCTCACACATAAACGCTCTTAAATCTGAAAAAACAAATATCAGATTCATTTATAATCAGTTAGAGTGCTTTATTCGGCTGTGCCGAATCTTTAATGCCTTCCTCCAACAGTTAGAATATTTCTGTAGTGCGCTCTACACTGATAGAAAAATGCTTCATATATTTAATGAATCGTTTTCATAAGAAAATTTTCATTGGTTAAATGAAAATTTTCTTTGACTAAATGGAATTTCATTGTTATAATGAAGTATTTTCGTTAAAATCGCTTCATTGGATTTTGTAATTACGTTAAAAATTTTCTATGGATATATGAAAACTTAAGTTTGTCCAAGTAAAACAAAAAAATTTAATTGGGAACATAAAAAAACAATATACAAACATAACTATATTCATAAATTAATACAAAATTATAGTTTTCTTAAAAAAATGTTTAATTTTTAATTAAAAAATATAAGATTTAATAATTTCATACATCTAATGTAATATGCCATTAATTTTATGAAATCAAAAATTTTTTTATAAAAGCAACATATATGTATATCAATAATTGAAAAAAAATTGATTTTTAACATTCAAATATCTCTATTGTCTCAATAATTAAAAGTATAAAAATATTTCGAAAAAGCATGCCTTCATAAATTTAAATTTTCATTATGACAATGAAAAATGTCATTATAGTAATGAAACAAAAACTTGTAATCCATAAATATGTATGTTCTTAGTTTTCTTTAATATGCGTTAGCAAAAAAAGTCAACATTGTTATTGTTGTGAAATGAAAAAAATTTAGCACGTCATACAGAAAACTTATTGATAGTAAATTTTGTATTCCCAAAAAATAACTTTGATAATATACTTGCATGTGCCCGTGCAAAAAACTGAACTGGCAAATTTGTTTTTTTGTTGTTTTCTTACGAAAGCAATAAAATCAAGCAATTTGTTTTTTTCTTTTTATCCACTTACAACTACAATTCGAGTCGGAAAAAAGCCAACCAATTGTAGGGGGATGTAAGAAAAGATAAACTCACTGTTTATTGTTGGTGTTTTGTTTAAGCTTTGATATTGTTACAAGTAAGACTTTGAGTGTTTAAAATTCTTATTCGCTTTAGGTTTTTATTCGTATAATATTTTTAGCTTTTCTAAAATCTTAGGAAAAGGTTTCCTGATGAGCTGGCCTAAGCAACCAGTGAAATGCGCATAGAAGCTAGCTTTCCCTCAACAATAAATTTCAGTGTATTTATCCAATATAAAAAATTGGGAATTTAGCACGTCATACAGAAATCTTATTGATAGTAAATTTTGTATTCCCAAAAAATAACTTTGATAATATACTTGCATGTGACCGTGCAAAAAACTGAACTGGCAAATTAGTTTTTTTTGTTGTTTTCTTACGATTCGATCGATTCCTGCCAGAGACTCTGGTCCCTGCAGACAAGCGTAAAGCTTCGCGGGATTAGTTAAGGAAATTATTAAAAAAAAAAAAAATTAAAAAAAATAAAATAAAAAAAATAAATCTTTTATTTTTTGAAAGTATTCATCCAATGAATAAAGTTCATAGATCTAATGTAATGTTTCATTAAACACATTTTAATGAAACAGGTTTCATTGATCCAACAAAGCGCTGCATAGGTTCCTTTTTAATGCAATTTTTCATGGGATTAATGTCAAAATGCATTGGTATTGTGAAGAAAATTCTTTCAGTGTATATGGGATCACGAAATGTACTCTAATTTAAAATCTTAAAAAACTCTGAACGACCAAATTTTCCTATAATAGCATGATTTGTTACGGTTGTATATGTACTAAACTTCTTTCGGAGAGGTGGCTTTATATGGGCCCTTTGGTAAATTATGGACCCATCTTCACGATATTTAGTAGCATGATTTCGAGTTATATAAAACGAATTTGTATAAAATCTTATATCAATCCTATCATTCCGCTACCATTTATATTAGGTTTTGTAAAAAATTTATTAAATTTTGTATTACGGTTGTTTTTTCACATTTGGATTCATAACTCTTATTCTACTGAACTGCTGGATTTCAATCACAAGTTTAGAATATTGGATAATGGGTTTTCCGAAGACCCCAGATTTCATGGGGACTTCTGTAACATATGGTCCCTTAAATTTTGTCATTGAAACCAGCCTGGTTGGTCGACAAATGGCTGAGATATGATAAAAAAAAAACACGACTGCTTCTTATTACAGACGATGGTCAGATCTTACAATATTATAAGCAGGCGTTGCCAAGCGCAATATTTTTCTGACAATGGTGCGATTGTCAGATGCATTAATTTTGCACTTCTGCAAATACAAATGAGCTTACAATGCTCACACAGTTGTAAGACATTTTAGCCAATTTTAATGCAACGCTGCTTACCAATATTATAAGATCCGACCATCGTCTGTACGAAGCTTAAGTTTCATTTTGATTTATTGTCATAAATTGAGCAAAGACAGATTCGTTTTTTTATTCCACACTTTTTTCTCCACATTTTTAGATACTTATAAGAAACATTTCTAAAAAGCTTTTTAATTCTAAATAATCAACATTTTATTTTAGCAGAATAAAGCTCAGGTTGACATACATTGTTTGACTTTTAATGGGGGAACACTATCGAACTTGAGTGGCAGTCAAAAGCGGTTGACTGTTTACTGACGAAAATTAACGGCCACACTATCGAGCAAGCGAAAATTTTAGCAAAACTGTCGTTCAAGTTCGATAGTCTGCACCCTGCTTTAGTGGTTTTATTTTTTTATAATTTATTGCTTAAACAAATTATGTACATCTATAAAAAGTTTAAGAATTTTCCTTGCGAATCCACAAAGAGTAGTTATTTGAGAAAATCACAAGAGAAATCACAAAAAAATATTTTTGATAATGATCCGCATACATTTTAACTGCCAATTTACTTTTTTAGAATTTTTCGCTAAAACGACATCTATTTATGTGGTAATACAAATACAATTAAAAATAATATTCTTACTTAATTAATCAAGCAATTGTAACGTAGGACCTTAAGCACAATAAACCAAAAACCATTAGGACCATTTAAAATTAGCATCGAGCATAACGTTGACTAAATTAAGAGAAAAGAATATAATTTTTTTTTTTTTTTTTGTTTAATACAAAATGATAAATAGTTTGTCTTTCTGTTGCAGAAAATTTCGAGAACTATTTTTTATCGAAAGAAGAGATTTTCTTTAGGCATTTTATTAAAAAAAAGCTTGGTGGATTTTTTTGTTTTTTTCTTTTTTTTATTAAAAACTAGCGGGCCCGTTGCCTGCTTCGCACGGCAAAACAAAATAAGAAAAGAAACACACTTGTTTTTATGCCTGCGGCAAAAACACACTCACTTCACATACGCACCGCACACACATGCGTTATCGGATTTCCACCAAGCTTCATATAAACCATATATGGGCCACTGCCTACGTAGTGTATGTATAAGTTTGGTTGAAATCGCACGACGCGTTTATGATTAGTTCGGCGACGTACATATACGGACTTATTTTTTATATATATAGATAAAAAGAATAATTTTTAGAGGATTAAAGATTCGGCTTATAGTACGCTGTAAATTTTTTTTTTTGAATTTACGAAAACAAATACTATATTTTTTCAAATATATTAAAGTGAAACGATACTTTTATGGACCAGTGCGTTAACATTTAAGTCATTTCTGGCTTACTTGCATGCACTTTTTTCTTAAAATTTAAGCACAAAAAAAAAATAAATAACATTTTTCTAAAGAACCATATTTTCCACTTCAATTCATATGTAAGCAATTCCCTACAAAACTGCATCGTTCGATTTTTGAAAAAAAGTAATTTTGTGAGTTGTAGTGAAAGAGATTAGAATTTATAATGGGATTCGAACCCGCAAACCTCGCACAATATAATAACTAGTCTACCGGGGCATTCACCTAAAAATTATTTGTTTATTTTGACAATATTTTAATAAAAATCTGGAAAAAAGAATTTTTTTAAAAAAAATTTACTTTGGGCTTCTGGAAGATATTTGGACCAGAAATATGAACACAGAAGTGAAGGAAAAAACATATAAATCAATTGAAAATGCATAATAATTCACAACAACAACAAATTTCGATCCACCCAGTAAAATTCCATTAAGTTTAACGATTGATGTTTAATAATTGACTGCCAGCCGTCGTCAATGGCGGTGAGTGTTAAAGGGCAGAGATCTCTGAGAAGATAGTGTGTTTACTATCGAAACATGTCAGATCAACCTGTCCGTGGGTTCCATCCCCCATTCAGTCAAGAATGAAAAATTATCAATAAATTTTTAATAATTTCATGTTGTTAAATTCCTGACTTCTTCAAAATAATTTAATGAAAATATAAAAACTTACCCCCTTATTCAAAAAAAATATTTCAGTTTTATTAAAGTTTAATTAAACAAATTTTCAGATAAATTTCGTCTTATAAACCTGTTATAAGCATGGATATTGTTTATGAATAAAGGCTTTTAAAATTTAAAAATCTTGAACATTTTGAATGATTTTTAGAGTTTATTTTGATGTTAAATATTAGCGTACGTTATGAACTATCAAATATCGAAGGTTACTTATGACGTTTTTATTTGAAAAAACTGTAGAATAAAATCATTATTTTTAAATTAAGTGAATTCAGTAGTTCTATTCCAGTTTCTTTGACTTTTTTTACAAAATTCTGA
Organism: Pollenia griseotomentosa; assembly: GCA_963931875.1. Classification (NCBI taxonomy): domain Eukaryota; kingdom Metazoa; phylum Arthropoda; class Insecta; order Diptera; family Polleniidae; genus Pollenia; species Pollenia griseotomentosa. Next base: position 69,513,469 of record OZ007564.1, on the reverse strand, counting down.
AGAAGATTTCCAAAGGAAAACGAAAAATCGATAGTAAACTGCTATTTTATTTATTTAAAAAATTGAAGTGACCTTAAGATCGATAAATTGTTGAAGAAGAAATATAATAAGTGAATTTAAATTAAATTTAAAATAAATGGGATAAACACAATAGATATTTGTACTTTTTTGTATAACAACGTATGTTAATCCTTAACTAAAAAGCTTTTGGGTCTGTAAAATATTTAACTTTTTTTTCAAGGGCTTAAAAATGGGATTTGATTATGTTTGAATTTTTAAACAATGTCAATACCAACCTTTTTTAATCCTTTATCCTTATGAACGAAATGCTATGGTAGTATCGAGAAAATCCTTTAAAGTTTTTATTAAAATAATTCAAGCCGATTTCGTTTTTAATATTTAAAAAAACAATTATTTTCTTTTATTTCCACTTCAATTCTAAAATTTCTTGTTTCAATTACTCAACACTTTTTTAATATTTTTGTTATTCCATTTAATTTTTATTCATAAATTCTCTCAACAATTTATTCTTTTTTTATCTTGTAATTCCAATTGAAAATTTATTTATTTTTCTTTTTTTTTTCTTCTATGAAAGAAAAACACTTAATGAAGCATATTTTTGAATTTTCATTCTGAATAAAATTTTCTTTTAAATAATTGGGGGATTTTTTTTTTTAGATTCCCTTAGAACACTTTGTAATAACAATTTTCTTTAACATAAAATTTTACTTTATGATTATATATCTTTTTTTGTTGCGGCTTTTTTTTTTGTGTGTAAATGTGTAAATTTCACTTTTTATTTAAGGGAGTAAAAGATTTTTTGTTTCAGGCTTCTAATCCAGGGAAAAGCAAACACACACACAATTTTTCATTGTGTGTAAGTGTTCTTTTTTTGTTGAGGAAAAACCCGCACTTTACCAAATTAGAATTGTTGTTTTTCCGATTTTCAAATAAAACCGATGCTGTGGCACAATATTGAAAATAATTTGTTTTTGAATGTTAAAATTTTCGAGCGTTTTTTAGATGTTAAAACTAATTTTTAAATGCGTTTTTAAAACTATTTTTGTTTAATCTAAGTAGTATTTATTAAAATTTCCAAGCGTGGTATAACGTAAATTTTCGTTTAAATGCCTTTTTTATATCCGAAACGCGTTTTATATATTTGAAACAACCGTAAGAGTAGATACACGATTTGTTCTTTAATTTTTTGTATTCCTTTAGGAAAATCACTCTTTTAAGTCTACCGAACTATTCACGTTTATATTTAAGAACATAAAGTCGTAAATGTAACAAATGGGGTGGATTTGGTTTGGAACCAATTAAACTCTTTATTTTATTAATTAAATAGCCAATAAAGGTTGTTCGATTTTATTTTTGAATAATTTTTCTTTTTCACAAACTTTCAATTTTATTTAGAAATTTCTGTTTTCTTTAATTTCTCACTTTATAAAATTACAAACACACACACACATATCTTTTCTGTTAAAGAAAATAAACAAATACCGTTTTTTGGCCGTCTTTAATATAACGCCGTCATTTACATTAAACACAAGCGCTTTTAGCAACCGTACCCGGACAATATCGCAATAGAACTAAAGAGTATCTTTAAACAATTAAATGATTCAGTTATAAAGCGAATTCATCTTCTCCATAAAAGTATACATACATCCATATACCAACAAACAAATAAAACCAACCTCTGAAATAAATTCGCCTTAAAATAACACAAATTTGTGAGTATTTAGATGTGTGTTTTATTTTTAGGGTGCATTGGCTTTAAATGTGTTGTCCCAACAAAACATGGTATACAAACAACTTCATCCATGAGATACAATAAAGAGAGTTCAATAATCCAAAATAAAGTGCGTGAGAGGAAAACACCATGTAAGTGAGTAGTTCTTTTGGAAATGAGTATTCATAATAGAGAGTTAAACAGTTGTTGTGGTTTTTAAAAAAAAAACATAAAAAGTATCTGAGAAATACAAACTGCTAGAACGCTGTTATGCCGCAGATACTTTTGAATTCGCTTTGTAAATGTTAACAGCAGCAAATAACATAATTTTTTTTGGTGTTAAAAACAGCTGTTTTTTGTTTTGAAAACAAAGACATAACAGAAAACATATAAATGTATTTGTTAGATACAAAATATTAAAGGGATTAAATGATTGTTATGCAAATATAAAATAAATGAAAAAAGTAGACGGATGTAATGTTGATGATGAAATTGTCATATCTTCGAATAATGTGATAAAAGAATTCAATTTTATCGTTGATAAAAAATTTTACTACGTCATAGCGCACTAATTTCAAATATTCAAGATCAAGATATTCAAGGTCAAAGGTCATAAAAATTGGGTTTTCGCGAGTATTTCGCTTCTTTCTGCTTAAATGAGACTGGCACCCATATGAAAGTTGTAAAGTATAAAATTCTCTACGACTTTTGTCCTAACTATTTTTCGTACAATTAACCGTTTTTGGAGTATAGCGCGCAGTGTACAGTATATATGGTCTAATACAAAGTTAAGCGTGAGTTACGATTGTCAGTACGTTGTATTAAGTCAATTATTTACTATAAGATATATATTTTAAACAATGTACATTATTTATGTACTTATTATTTATAATTAATTAAATTTTTTAACTTAATTATTTCTATTGAATTATTTACCCAGCCAGCAAAATAGTCCGACGTCTTCCAGATATCTGAGAGAAACGTCTATAAAAAAATTCGGAAGATTTCTGGCCCAAAAACGTATGAAGTGGTTGACACGAACCTTGACAGACATGTCGTGGGAAATTATGGTTTTTTTATATTGATGAGTTAGCCGAGATTCTTATTGTTTTTTAACTGATAGCTGAAAGAATTCCTTTTATTGCAAAATATTTAAATGTATATGCAGTATAACCCGGTTAATTACCCCAAGCTTAAATGCCTTTCACGCTTATTTACCTTGAGTTTTAAATTCCCGTTTTTTTCCCGTTTTAATGCAACCAAGTTTACATGTTAATAATTTGAAGAAATGCACTAACAATTAAAAAAAAACATGCCCAAAAAAACAAAATATGGTTTATTCGAAAGCAAAATATTCCACAATTTAATATATCCATTAAAATAAACTTTATTCTGGGCTGACCACAATAAAGTCATATTATGAGGTTAAGATTCATATACGAGTTATTTGTGCACAATATTATCTAGATACACCGAATATATGAGATATTTTGTCTTAAAGGGAGGTTGCTAAATTTTATATTATTTTAACATTTAATGGATAAAATAGTTTGTATATTCTAGGGATTGATATTTGAATGCTGTTTGTTTAGATCTGAACCGATTCAACCATATTTAATTTGGGCCAAATTTAATCTTAGTACAAACATGATTAAATGGTTTATGAACATGAAAAAAGAAGTTTGCATGGGGAGCTTGTGATATTATTGACCGATTCTCACAACTTACATAGGTTTCGCTCTTATGACAATTAAAACGTATTTACTAAGTTTTATCAAACTATCTAAAAATTGCAACTTCTACTTTGCGCACAAGCCTTGCATGGACAGACAACCAGCCAGATGGACGGGCGGACATGATAAAATCTCTTTAAAAAGTGTTTCTGAGTCGATCGGTATACTAAAAGATGCGTCTCGATTTCTATGTATCAGCACAAATTTATATATTTGCTCTAGAACGGATTAATGTGTTGTTTCTGCCTTCATTGTTCGCACAAGAAAAAACATGTGATTGCATATTTACGGTTTTCCGGATAGGTTTATTTGTATAAGTGTTGTTTCTGCCTTCATTGTTCGCACAAGAAAAAACATGTGATTGCATATTTACGGTTTTCCGGATAGGTTTATTTGTATAAGTGCGCTTTTGTTAGTAGGATATGACAGGACATCTCAAAAGCATTACTGAAAAAAATTAAGACAGCAAATGCCATTGTTTTTATTGCTATCTCTTAAGATTAGCCGATACATGTAAAAATTCCTATGTCTTAACTTTTTCTCATACATCAAAGTTAAGGTATCTTGTAAATAAATACGTTTAATTGCCTCACTGAGGTATTTAAACGTATTCTTATAATTACCTCAACGAGGTAGTTAAGCGTATTCGTTTAAATGCTTTCCCCGTATAATTACCCAATAAACTGGCATTTTTCTCGAGGTAATTATTCGTGGAATACTGTAATTATTACTTTTACACGTACGTTCCTTTTTGTAATCTTTTTATCTTGAAACAATCAAGTAAAATTGAAATTATTTTCAACTAAATGACAATTGTCATTATTTTCACAAAAAAAAAAAAAAATAATAAGTCTCGTTAGACTCAACTCTACCCCAAAAACGGTTAATTGTACGAAAAAAAAGTTCAGATAAGTGCCAATCTCATTTAAGCAGTAAGAAGCGAGATATTCGCGAAAAACCGATTTTTATGACCTTTGACCTTGAATATCTTAAGACGCGGACACGATAGCATTTGTGACTTTTAAGACAACATTTAGAACGACAAAACAAAGGTTTATACCAATTTTCAGCTTATTATCTTTCATTCCGGGGTGAAACCCCTAATATGACTGGGCTATTAAAAATTTTATATCTTATTATTATAAAAAATCGTTTGGTATAAAGAAAATCACTTCTTATTTCAATTTTTTTTTAAGTAGTTTATCTACTTTTTGGCTTAATGTTTGGAAGTTTTTGTAATAAAATCTTATTAAGCCACTTTTTGTTGCGAAGAATTGGCAACATTGAACACTAACGACATCAAACTTATCGAAGATCTAAGGCCCAACTATAATATGCTTAAGTTGGCTTAAGCAAATGGGCGAATACATGTAAATCATATATGTCAAACCATATTTTAAATGCATTTGATAAGATTTTTGTTATATTTTGACAGGAGCTTAAGCATATTATAGTTGGGCCTCTACAGCCGTATTCATAATAAAAATTTGGCATGAAGTTAGCACAAAGTTTGTGCAGAATACACTTACCAAACTCTGGGTAACGATTTGCTAACTCTTGTTAACCCATTAAACGCCAATACCATTTAAAACAAAAAAGATTGAAATTCATTTATTTGTTTATACTTAAATACAGTTAATAAATATAGAAAAAACAAAAAATTAAAAAAAAAGTTCCTGGAAGTGTGTTTTAACGGCTGTACTCGGACGAGTACAATGGCGTTATGAGTATGCTATTTTTTTAATTATGAAAAATTTTAAAGCATATTTTCTCAACACATAGAGCAACATCGCATTGCTCAAATACCCATCTTATGCTGTTATGACACTCACAACATCGTAACTCATTTGTTATCCTTTTAGAAAGGAAGTTTCAACCACTAGTTGCAACACCAGCAGTCAGCGACCGTTTGGAAACATTCACCTTCTGGGTATAGTTTCGCAAATAAAATCCAGCAATATTGCGTTGGAACCCAAGCCAGTCCATTTGAGATCTGTTTGCAACATAATCTGAAGATTTAGGGACGTTGTTCATAAATCAAGCACGACTCGGGATCCAAGAGGGAGTTTTGATCTTTCTACTTTTATACCTTTGGCCGCACAGTTGGTATCGAATTGGTATAAATAACCGGAACTGCCCGTTAGCATCCTTTTTTAAGACCAAATCTCACTTGTTTAACTCTTATGAATTATTTTGAGGAGTGTCTACCAAAAAAATTAGTTTGATGCATTTGAATATCACAAGGTCTCTTTGTCTACTTAGGAGCTATTTTGCTTGATTTTGAAAACAATTGTTTGTCGCAACTGCTCAAGTGGGATATAATCTTTGATATCACTGCCGAAAAAAAACTTCGACTCCACCTGGTGCATCATTAGGCATGCGATCAAAAAGAATATCCTCAGCATTCCCCTCCTCTTTATCTGTGTTATAATCCGGATTTGGTTGAATAATAGCTATATCGAAACTTTTGTGTTCATCTTTATCTAGCTGTTTAAATTTGTAAAAGCTTTAGCATAAAAACTTGACGGTTTGATGGCTTGAAATTCCATTTTGGTTGAAGAAAAATTAAAAAAAAAATTATACATATCAAGCCATTGTACTCGGTTGGGTACAGCGATTTTGCTACTCAAATAACGTTGTAGAATAAAAAAATTTTTCTTGTAACTTTTTATTAAATGTACACACAATCACTCTTCTTCAAAAATCTATGAGAAACTTTTGTTTTAACAAATTAGTATTTACTCTATGCAGACCAATTGTTACTGGCCTAGCTAAAAATCACAAAAATGATATAGTGTTACAAAAACAAAAGAAAATACACTATAACGGTATATTTATTTTTTTAAATTTTCTTATGTGTATATTTAAAGCACAACAAACGTTTTCTAATTTATTTTGTTAAAAAATTTATGCGTACTTAAATATTGCCTTTTTTCTGTACCCAAGCGAGTACAATGATTGGGAATGGAATGGAAAACAGCTGTTTAATGTTAATCAATATTAATCTTCTGTAACTTTGTCATTTTTGCACCGATCTGGATCCTATTGGGCACAAAATGTTCGTATTGAAATAGGCTAAAATTCTATTTTTTGGATATTTGTATATCAGTCACATCATCTTTTTTAAAAACACAAATAACGGTTATTTTGGAATATCTGAAAAACTGTTCTACTTTTGACAATTCTGAGTTCATATTCGGATTCAGCGGAAAATTTTACATAAAGATTAGCTGTCAGATTCATTTGGTCACGACTTTGTTGAAATTTTGTCACGTAGTGTAATTAGTATTGTGGTTATTTTGTTGAACTATTTATGGTTTTTAATCCAAATTTTTAATATTTTTAATTAGGCTTAAGTTCATTAAATTTAATTTTCATTAAATTATTTCTATGAAGAAAGTAATTTTACAACATGAAAATTAATTAAAATTGTTATTGATAATCTTTCATTTTTGACCGTGGCCGGGATTCGAACCGCGGCAGGCAGGTTACCATGACATGTTTCGATCGCAACCACTCGATCTCCTCGGATGGATTTGCCGTTTTACACTCGCAGCCATCGACGACTGCTGACGTCAATAGTCAAACATCAATCCTTAAACCAAATTGTATTTTAACCTTTGGTAGATCGAAGTTTGTTTTTTTGAATGATTATCCATTTTAATTGATTTTATTTCAAAAACATTATTCCATCAAACTAAATTTACAAAATTTGAATTTAACTTCCGCTAAATACACGCACTTGCAATGCCAGTGTAATACTTTTTGTTTATGGCGTAAATAAAATTGAGCGGTCTTACTTTAAGGTACTGACTGTGCACATAAGCGAGTTTTTGTAGCCACATTTCTCCTTTTAAAGCATCAAAAGCTGTGCAAATAATGAAGTGCAAGTAAGCGATAAATACTCTAGTTATATTTTTTACTTACACTACCAAAGTAGAGAGAATATTATGCATTTTTGCTGATCTGTGCAATAATTAAAAAAATTGGTCCTAGACCTTTTAGTAAACCGATCCCATCGGAATCACTGTCTAAGTCTTTCTAACAGTGTCCGTCCGTCTATTCTGAATTTTGGAGATAATTTGATAAAAACAAATTTCCGAAAGCCTTAATTGTGGCCAGGACCAACCCTATGGACAGTTGTAAAAATCCGTCCATAACTTCAGATAGGTCCAATACGAACTTCATTCCAAATGTTTGTATTTTGCTTGAACCTTAGTCCAAAATATTTAATTACAATCTAAATCAAATAAATTAATATTAAAGGAATCGGTTCATATTTGACCATAGCTAAAAGTTAATTACAACTGAACTTTGTGAAATCGGCCGTTAATGTCATAACTTCCTAATAAGCTTTGGTATTGATATAAAATTTGGCGACGGTAACTTTTAAAATAGGTAGTATGCCTTGGCAAAATTTTGCTCTGGTAGGTCCAGAACTAACAATGGGAACCATATGTAAAGCCCCTCCTCTATAAAATCGCTTTAAGATGAAAAGTCTCATGGCTTTTGTAAATATTGTGTGTTAGGCTATTAAATGGTCGGGTTTGACCGACTATGCTTTCTAACATGTTTTAGTAACAAATTAATCTTTTATTAACTATTAATTAATTGGGGTATTGGGGTCTAGTTGTTTAATTTTCATGTGCTTTAATGAAATAGTTTTTAGCCAATTTTTAGCCATGTTATTTCTTTAATATGGCCATTTTTTAAGTGCATTCTGCAATGCAACCATGTAGAATTTTACAAAGTTATCTGTTTACTAAAGTTCACCAAAAAAGTTACCAAAGTACCCCAAAAACGTTGTGTTTAGAAATATTTTTTCATTTAATATATTTTCTTCTAGAAATACATTCTTAAAATACAGTACAAAAACAGAAATTAAGGTATTCGGAAATAAACTTTTTTGCAGAATGTTCGGTGTTGAGCTTTGTCAGGATGAGTTAGATGATGACCTGACAACAACAGAGTTAACCGAAACCATTAGAAGTTTTTAACATTTAATAAAATTTATACAGGAGTCTAATGGCATAATGGAAGATTTTATATGTTTAGAGAAATCCAGGGAAATGACTGAGATATTAGATAATCTGTATTATGGGTTGCTTTCGAATTCTCCAATATCTTCGATAAGTGAAAGAATTTCTTTCAAGTTTTATCAAAACAAAAGAAAAGAATCGCTTAAATCCTTAACATTTAAACCAATTTATTTTTCTAAAATATTATTTTATAAGATCTCCTTAAACTATTGAAATAATAATATGATGTCACAGTTTATTTTATACTAAATACATAATGTTTTAACTACAAAATATGTATTACATAATTATTAATTACTTTAGTCCAAGAATTGTTATGTTAGTGTTTTTTTTTTATTATTGGATAATAAACTAATTAAAAAAAAAAAACTTTATTAATCGGTTAACCGATCAATAACAAAATAAACCGCTTATTTACCGATTAAACCAAAACCTTGGTTAATTCATCGAGCGATTAACCTATTAAAGCAAGAGCACGTTGAAATTAATACCCTAATAGGTATGTATATAGTGTCAAGTTAAATGCAAATGGGCGTAACTACATTTTTTTTAAAGGAGAAGCAAAAGACTTTTTAAAATCAATAACAACGAGGAGTTCTTGCCGTTTCAATTTTTTTCTCCATTCGCACGGATCAAAAGTTTAATAAAACGAACAAAAATCATTCATAAACTCAAATTGGAATTTTTGTGTAGTTACGTCCGTTTGCATTTAAGATGACGACGTAAAGATATAAAGATAAACCTTATTTCCTCAATTTCACCATTAAATGGTGTATTAATATTGTAATAAAATCTCTTCAAAAATCTAAAACCAGGTCATTTAATGTTTAATAATGTTTTCGAAAAGTAACATTTTAATGATCGGAACAGTTTTTATTTTCATCGGAAATAAGTTCGCAGTAAGTAAAATTAATTTGATTTTAATTAAATTTGATTTTTATTGAAATTTTAGTAAACGTCAAAAATAATTTTCCCTTGCCTTGTTCGGAATCCGAACTGATGATCCGGAATGATTGCGTGTTCATTTAGATAGGGAGGTAAAAAATTAAAAAGGAATATTTTTTCGAATAGCTTTGATAAGATTGAATTGGGCCAGCTTCTTTTCCTGACTTAGGAATCATAACAATTGTAGAATACAAGAATAAAAATAATAATAATATTTTGTTCTTGGTACATTTTTTATTGTTTAATTATTTTGCTATTAACATTTTTATAAAATACTAGCTTAACCCGGTGCGCTTCGCTACACTGCTGTAACCACTTCTTCAGTTGAGAGATATTTAATATATGCATCCTATGGAAGGTTTTCCCCCCTGCGCCTTCCCGCTTTATTTTTATTTTCAAAAGTGTAGTATACCATAGGAGTGACTTCTACTAAGTTTGAACATTCTTACTATAACAGTTCTTAAGATATGTGATATTAAACATTGGCGTCCTATGGGGGTAGCATTTCCCCGCTGCTATTTTATTTCAATTTTGGGGTTCAGAAGATCATACTACAAAAAGTTTAATAAAAAGAGTGCAGCGACTATAAATTAAATTTCTATCTATGAGGGGTACTGCTCCTCCTCTGTCCATTTCTATATTGAAATTTAAAGTTTGCCATAACAGTAGCTTTAACCACTTTTGAAGACTCTCCCTTTAATAGTTCTTGAGTTGAGAGATATTTAATATATGCATCCTTTGGAAGGTATTTCCCCCCTGCGCCTTCCCGCTTTATTTTTATTTTCAAAAGTGTAGTATACCATAAGTGTGACTTCTACAAAGTTTGAACATTCTAACTTTAATAGTTTTTAAGATATCCGATATTAAACATTGGCGTCCTATGGGGGGTAACACTTCCCCCGCTGCTATTGTGTTTAAATTTTGGGGCTCAGAACATCCTACTACCAAAAGTTCAACAAATTGCTTGCAGCGGCTCTTATTAATATTGCAATCTATGAGGAGTACTGCTCCTCCTCTGTCTACCCCGCCCATTTTTATATTGAAATTTATAGTTTACCATAGTAGTAGCTGTAACCATGTTTGAAGACTCTCCCTTTAATAGTTCTTAAGTTGAGCGATATTTAATATATGCATCCTATGGGAGGTGTTTCCCCTATGCACCTACTCGATTTATTTTTATTTTCAAAAGTGAAGTATACCATAAGAGTGACTTCCACAAAGTTTGAACATTCTCACTATAACAGTTCTTAAGATATGCGATATTAAACGTTGGCGTCCTATGGTGGGTACCACTACCCCCGCCGCTATTTTGTTTTAATTTTAGGGCTCAGAAGATCCTACTACCAAAAGTTCAACAAAATGCGTGCAGTGGCTCTTATTAATATTTCTATATATGAGGGGTACTGCTCCTCCCCCGTCTATCCCGCCCATTTGTATATTGAAATTTATAGTTTACTATAATAATAGCTTTAACCACTTTTGAAGACTCTCCCTTTAATAATTCTTCAGTTGAGCGATATTTAATATATGCATCCTATGGGAGGTATTTCCCCCCCTGCGCCTATCCGCTTTATTGTTATTTTCAAAAGTGTTGTATACCATAAGAGTGACTTCAAGAAAGTTTGAACATTCTCACTATTAAAGTTCTTTAGATATGCGATGTTAAACATTGGCGTCCTATGGGGGATTTCACTTCCCCCGCTGCTATTTTATTTTAATTTTGGGTCTCAGAAGATCTTACTACCAAAAGTTCTGCATAATGCGTGCAGCGGATCTTAATATATGCGATAATTAATATTGGCATCCTATGGGGGATACCAATTCCCCTGCCCCTATCGAAAAAATAAGTAGCCTATTTTATTTTTAGGGCTCACGTGATGTATCTGTACAAATTTCAGGAAAATCGGTTCAGTAGTTTAGGAGTCTATAAGCCAACAAACAAACAAACAAACAAACAAACAAACAAACAAACAAACAAACAAACAAACAAACAAACAAACATACAAACATTTTTCATTTTTATATATATAGATACGAATGTTTTCAAAGCTCGTTTGCAAACAACAAACATTAAAGTCGCACTTGACATTATTTGGTATAGCAGACGGTTGTATTTTCACCGCCGTAGTTGAAAAGTTTTATATTTTAATTAGTATTGTGGTTATTTTGTTGAACTATTTATGGTTTTTAATCCAAATTTTTAATATTTTTTAATTAGGTTTAAGTTCATTAAATTTAATTTTCATTAAATTATTTTTATGAAGAACCGCGGCCTGCAGGTTACCATGACATGTTTCGATCGTAACCACTCGATCTTCTCAAATGGATTTGCCGTTTTACACTCGCAGCCATTTATATTTTAGTAAACATTTGGTCGCCGTCAACGGTATGTGTAACTGGCGTTCTCAACTTCCACAATGTCACATCGGCTTCGAGTGCATTGTTATGACATTTATAACGTAATCTCGTTTAATAGTTTTCGACATGAGTTACACACACATTTTTTTCTCACTTTTCAAGAAATGATGGAACATTTTGTTTCACATCTTTTCGATGCGAGAAGTTCTCAGTAAAGTTACAGATAATGGGTGCAGAACAACGTTTACAAATCGTGGAAATTTATGTCTAAAATTCGCCCTCTTTTCGCTTGTCGTCCATCTGAGCTGCTAATACGCAATACTATGGAACGATTTATGATCGCAATTACTCTTTTCGATAATATTCATCCAGATCGAGCGCGTACCGTGCGTACAGAAGAAGCCATCGCAACTGTTGACATGAGTGTGAAAGAGGACGCGAATTTATTGATCGGACAATCAATTGCGGCGCGTGTTCGGTGAATGGGCTGAACCAGATTTTTATCGTCAAATTATATTCAGCGAAAATGCTCATTGTTAGCTTAACAGCCATGTAAACAAGCAGAATTTTAATTTTTGGAGAGAGCTCAATCTTCATGAGACTCTGGCAACTTCACTACATTCCAAAAAAAAACTATTTGCCCAGTTAACATGCCCAGCTGACGTTGATATGATTCCTGATTTTTTTTATTCTTCGTGTAAATGTAAATCACTTGGTGTATGGTTCCAACAAGACGGCGCAAAATGCCATAGAGCGCGTGAAACCATCACTTTGCTGAGCCAATCGTTTGGCATCGGAATTATCTCAAGCAATTATCCTATGAATTAGCCACCTCGCTTGTGAGATTTGACAACTTTAGACTACTTTTTGTGGGGTTACGTCAAATCTTCGGTCTATGACGATAAAACAGCCACAGTTGACCATTTAGAAGCCAACATTTGACGCACTATTGGCGAAATAAGAGCAGTTATGCTCGAAAAAGTGGTGAAACATTGGACCGACAGGATGGCATTCATAAGGCTCAGTCGCGGAGGCCATTTACCAGCAATTATTTTGAAACTTTAGCTGTTATTAAGTTTGTAAAGTAATAAAGCCAAATATTTGGTCATCCAATTAAATTTATTGTGGTTTATTTAAAAAAAAGTGCAATACCTCTAAAGAAAACACCCCTTACCATCATTTTTGGGCTTTCTTCCCTTAACAAAAAAAAAAAATGTTAAATATATATTAAAGTCCTTTAAGGTTTGACCCAAGTTTAAGCAAGTATTTTCATATAAACTTTGTGTGTTTTATTCATTCAATGGAACTGATTTTATGTTAATGAAAAATTAAGTTATCATTTGATCTTGATAGTTTTAAAAAAAATATACCAAAAATTTTTTAATACATATATTTAATTGACTTAAGTGGAATTGTTAGTTAAATTTTGCTGCAAATTTGGCCTTTGGACAAGGAAAATTGTATTATTCGACTGTGCTGATCTTTGGATACCCTACACTGCAAGTAAGAATATTTTAGAAGTGTACTTTATAGCGGATCTATGATCACAAATTCGGTAGAGCTGATTCTGGTATTAAACAAAAGTAAATTTGTTCAAATTTCAATACAATAATCTAAGCTATTTAAAGCAGTGTTAGAAAATAAACGGTACATTATTTAGCGTTCGGCTCACAACCAAGAACGATATCTCTTTTATAAGTGTTTGTGTAGACGAATACAACCCTTAATACTGTTCGTAACCATTTTCAAGAAAGAGCCAAACATTATATAGTGCTTTGTTCTTCGTTAAAAAACAGAACAATTTTTGTGATACTGTAGACAAACATTATTTTTAAATGTTCCATAGTGTTCTTTTTTTACATTGATAAATAAAGCACGAACAGGTTGTGTATATGTTTTGTTTGTGTAAAATTATTTTGCTGGCTTTTTGTTTTTATTTCGTATGTGTATTTTGTTTTTGTAAAAAATGTTTGGTTTTTTTACCAGCCAGGGACGAACATTAAACCAAACCGAACACAATGAAGTTTGTGGATTTAAAAAAACCGAACGGAATTAAATGTTCTCATCTTTCGTTGAGTTTGATAAAAACAGTTTTGTTTTTGTGTACGAAAGATGACTAACAGAGAAACGTTATTATTTTAATGATTTGCTTGACAAACACTATTAGCGTTTGTGTTTTCCACAAATCTATCGAACCGAACACTAGTGAGCGATATTTAGTGTTTATTTTCGAACACTGATTAAAGTGCTTTTTGAAAAGCGGCTTTTTATGTTACAAAATTCTTTTAGTCTGATTTTATACCTCAATAAAATAAATTTACCGAAATTTTACCACAATACATTATTTGTCAAAGTTTTTGGCGCATTAAAGTGTTTTCCGATAGTGGTCTTTATAAGGAGCTTATAGTAAAGTATGGACCTATCTTAACGAAATTTGGCAGCCTGATTTCTAGTCTTATAAAACTATGATCAACCAATAATAAAAATATCAAACGGTATTATCCTCCAATAAAACTGTGCTAAAATTTTACACTTTTTTATTTTCAACCTAAAAAAACGGTTAGCTCCACTGGATTCAGCGTACTCGAGCTATGTTGACCTGCCGGGTGACCCGCTTGACAGTTTTTTCAACTAGCACAGTGTAATACTCGTATGTATCAGTTTTTGTTACAGAAACATTAAGTTTTTAGGGAGTATGTTTCACAATTGTGTTCATAAATCTTTTTCTGCTAAACCGATTGTAAATTGCTTAGGAGAACTCGAAATAAGTTGACCAAGGTGTTTCTTTTCTATTCAGTCTTTCGAAAGCTATAAAGATTAATTTAACAGACGGACAGGCAGACAGACGGACATGGATAAATCGACTTTAAATGACTCAAGTGTAATATATATACTTTATGGGATCTAAGAGGAATACTATCACACAGAATGACAAACTAAGTATACCCTCATGCTCCTATACTCAATTTTTCCAATTACCGACATTTCTAATAATTCCTCAATTTCAACTTTAATTTACATGGTAGAATTGAAATAAATTGTTTTTAAATTTCAATAACCAGCTCATTTAAAGTTCAATAATGGTTTTGAAAAGTAACATTTTGATAATCGGCTTAACTTTTATTTCTGTCGGAAATAAAATCGCAGTAAGTTAAACTAATTTGATTTGAATTAAACTAGATTTTTATTGTAAATTTTAGTAAATTAAAAAAATAATTTTTCCACAGTGTTCACACGTACGTTTTACAAATGTTGTTTGCAAAAATTTAGATCCAACATTTACACTAACCGAACATTGTAAACTAATTGCGGTTTCCAGGGACTTGAAATATTTTTCTCTTAAGGCAAAACTACTGCAAGTTCCCGTCAATGATTTTGAGGTAAGTATCGAACGTTAAATATTTATTTATGAAGGAAAATCAGCTGAAAGAATTGCAATAACTCTTAGACAAAACATAAATTATTTATCGTTATCCTACAAGACACTATGATTCCCTTATATCTTTTAGTTAAGAGTACAACTCATGAAAAGAGCTAATGGTTGGAAGCCATTTCTATACGATGTAACTTTAAAATGTAATTTTACCAGACATCTAAATACTGTAACCCGTTTGGGGTGGGATCTTGTAAGGCACCACACAAATATCAAACACGATTGTCCATATAATGTAAGTTTTATTTTCTTTTAGTTTTTTTAAATAGTTTTCATGTTGTAAAATTCCTTTCTTCATAAAAATAATTTAATGAAAATTAAATTTAATGAACTTAAGCCTAATTAAAAATATTAAAAATTTGGATTAAAAACCATAAATAGTTCAACAAAATAACCACAATACTAATTATAGTTTCGTTTCATTTCATGAAAATTCTAGCAAAGCTTGGAGATGGAAAAAGTAAATAATACGATCATAGAGAACGCTCTTAATCGTTTGCCAGTTCCGCTTGGTGAATATGCGATTTTCACAACTTGGAAATCTCTAAATAAAACAAGATTTATATTAAATTTTTATGGAGCTGTTAGCTAGGGATAAACTGAAAGAGTTTGCAATATAATGATGAAAAAATAAAAATTAATTTCAATTAAAAAATTTGTGGTATAGATTAAATTTTGCACCAGTAAACAAATAAATATTTTTTGATCCTAACAACACTATCTGCAGTAAGCAGCACAAAACAGTAAAATGAAAAGAATGTTAATGAAGTTCTTTGAGAGCTGAAAAATAATTTACTCCCGACCTTTTTCATATGTTTTTGTAACGGTTTGTGTGGTCTATTTATCTTGTCACAAAAGTGGAACCATATAACAAGTTACCATAAAAAAAACGAAATTTCAATACGATTTCACACAGAAAAAAATACCAATGTTAAATTAACATGCCGAAATGTTGATTAAAAATCAAAGCAAATTTCTGCAAAAGTATGCCCTTTATTTAAATTTATCATTATTTCATATTAATATTAAATGAAAAATATTAAAATAACCTAATTCACGTTTATTTAACATTGTTCACTGTTAAAATAACATTGTTCAATATTGAATCCATAAAAATCTGTTTTTTATTAAAAGCTTATCTTGTAAAATTATACATACTTAAGTATGTACGTTTTTTTATTTTCAAGTTTAAAATATATTATAAAAAGAAGACAATTCCCGTATTCTTTTAATTAAAATTATTTAGTTAAATAGTAAATCAGGTTTTTAAAGTAGAATGATGACGAAAGCCATATCGGGCGATTCTGCTGATGCTTCTGTTAACAAAGCGGAATACAAAATAAGTGAAACATCTGTTACAGGGGTAAGTGTTTTGAATTATTCTTAAATAAATGCATATGTTGTCTCTGAAGCTTCTTCACACTGTTATAACACACTCAAACCAATTTGATTCTACATTAAATTCTCGTTGTTTCAACGTGAAATAACTTTCATTCAACGTGATTCGGATTGTTATTTCAATATAAATGACAGTTTGCTCTAACTTTACTGCAATGTTAAATTAACATGAATTATATTTATTTTAAAAGAAAGAAATGCTGTTCGCAAGTTATTGTAAAATCAGATTGAATTAACATGAAAAGCGTATGAAGCAAAATCACCACCGAAAAATTTTAAATCAACCTTGTTTTCTATGTTTTTAACTTGATTTGTTTCTGTGCGTTGGCTCAATTAGGACATTGAAAAAATGGCTGAAATAAATAACCATAATATAGTTAATATTGACCATTTTTTTGTTAATTCTGTTCATAATGTGGTTACTTTTGAGCAAGCTATAAATAATTTTTACCATAAAATTAGATAATTTTAAACATATGATTGTAAATTGTTACCGTATTATTGTTAATTTTGCACATATTATGATTAGTTTTGACCAAAATATGTTTTTTTTTTTTGAACAATTTAATGTTCATTCCAAATATATTATCCAAATATAGTTTTTTTAATATTATTATTGTCTTTTTTAACCATAATATGGTCACCTGCAAACACTAACATTGTTAAAATTCAACAATAATATTTTGCTCTTTGAATATGGTTACAACCAATACTTTTTTTCTTCTGCGTGTAAAATTATTTTTTCTATCGATGTAAATGATTTTTATGAAAATAAGGTCATCATTTGATCTTAATTGATTTTTTATAGAACAAAAATTAAAAATTAAATTTATATTTTTAATTGATTTTGGTTGAATTTGTAAGTGAAATTTCGTAACGAGTTAAGCTTTCACAAAAACGTTCTGGTCCGTTTCATTACACACAAAATAACTTAATAGTAGATGTATGTAGTACAAAAGTAGTGAAAAACAAATTTGAATTAAATGCTTATCCAGCAAAGATAAATATTTGAAAACATTGCAATCGTCAGTTGCTTAAAATCCGCGTATAAGTGTTAAAAGTGAGTCTGTGTCAGATGCTTGTGAAAAAACATGTTGCCTTTATTTAGAATTTTCGTATTTATGATCTGTTCGTATGCTTCTTTATCATAATCTATTTTTTAGCTTAAATTTAAAGACCTTGACTTGAATACTGCTTTTTATTTGTAAAAATAACAGTATCAAATTAATACAATTATGGCGAAGAAATTGTAAAGTTGGCAGTATAAGGGGTTGAAGGTTCAAGGTTTTTTTTTATATTTTTCAACAAGAGTTTAATTTTATGCTACTTGTAATATTATCTCTAATAACAAAAAATTTCAAAATAACTTCAAATGGTGTAGCAAAAACATAAAAAAGTTGTATAACACATGGACTGGACAGATTAAATTGTTAAACCAACGGGTAGTAAAACCCTATACCCAGTTTGCCATTTTTGATGACCAAATTTTTGTCACCTTTGACAAAAAATGGCTAAATTTACGGAAAAAAATGGCTAAAAAATGGCTAAAAATGGGCTAAAAAATGGCTAAAAGCTTTTTTAAATAAAACACATTAAAATTTAATAACAAAACAGAAATAATTCATTTAAAGTTGTTTACGATGAGAGATGAAAGAATAAACGTAAATCAATATTTTGATAGATATTTAAAAAATTAAATCATCGATAAATTCGTTATTGTTCACCTCATAGGAATTAAATAATTTAAACGTAAATCATAATCACGACAATATTTACCCTACCTTTTGAGTCCAGATCTACAATAAAATACAAGTAAGAAAGTATAGTCGGTCAACCCCAACTATAAGTAGGGTATCATATTCAAATTAGAACCTTTGTACCAAATTTTATCAAATAATCTCCAAAATTGCGACCTGTACTTTTTGCACAAGGTTTACATGGACAGTCAGCCAGCCAGCCGGACAAACATCGTTAATTCGACTCAGAAAGTGATTCTGAGTCAATCGGTATACGAAAAGGTGGGCTTAGGACCAATATTTTAAGATGTTGCAAACATCAACACAAGCGCATAGTACCATCTCTACTATTGTGGTGTTGCTATAAATATTTTATTGTTATGGTAAAAATATTTACCTAATTGATAAAATCGAATTAACGGTTGCTAAATGTAACCTATTTCTCAAATTACTTTTAACAATATTTACTTAATTTTACTTAAGCATTAACCCATGGAAATGAGAGCAACTTTATAGTCAATTCTGAAATTTCTAAAAAAATTTTGTTGCCGCCTGCATCTCTTTATTGGAATTCTTGCAACCAGAAAGATAGACCGACGTTTGTGTTGATCCATTTTATAAATTTAATATTGGAATTGTTTTCCTTTTTTTTGAAAGATAATTATAATTATAGTTTATAGCGATTTTCAACATTGTAAAAGTTGTGATTTAATTTAAAGGCGTTTTAGTTGTTAAAAATGTTTATTTTACTTTTATAAATTTTTATAATAAAAAAAAAATTATTCTTTTAAAAGAAAAACGGCAAAAAATAATTTTATGGCTAAACAGTTGAAAAATGGCTAAAAAAAATGGCTAATGGCTAAACTCATTTTTTAATGTCTAAACAGGGTGAAAAATGGCTAAATCTAGCCACTAAATGGCTAAATTGGCAACACTGTCAGTTTGTAACACGAAAAACCTAGTTTTATGCAAAAAAATGTTAACAAAATTTGCTCGGCGGACTCTTAGCTACATTACTGTAATATATCTGTGGCATTTTAACAAAACAACTTAAGTCGAGATAAGATAACAAAATAGGTGTAAAAAAAACTCGTTAAAAAATTCATATTTATTAAAAAATAATATAAGCCAAAATTAAAGAAAAATTTCGTTAATAATACAAAATTTTAAAAACGTAAACAAAAATGTTTTTTTAAATGAAAATTCGTATGATAAACAAGATTTTTTCAACCTATTTAAATTTGACTTAAGATGTTTTGTCATAGTGCCACAGATATAGTCAAGCGCCAAGATATAGTCAAAGGCCGTAACCAACAAAAATTTTAAAATAGGTTTTTTGACTAATTATGATGCAAATAACAAAAATACCTCTTTCCTTAAAGTTTTACTTCGATATGTTTAACAATTACGATTTTATTAACGGAATTCAAAAGGCCGTAACTACATTGTCCACACTCAAAATATTATGTAGTTAAATTCAAACGAAAACTCATTTTAAACACTTTAAAATTCATTTAAAAAACGGATCATTTACATTTCATTTAAAACAAATGATTTTTACATTAATTTTTAAATTTTTTATTTTTTGAACATCATATTCCTTAAAATTGAATAGTTCTTACTTTTAAAAAATATATTTTAAACGACAAAAATGAAACTACATAACAAAAATTTTTTGGTAGTTTGTTTTTTGTTAAAAAATAAAATTATTCGTAAAATAACTATGTATATTTTTATTAAATTTTAACAGTACGGAAAACGAATTTAATAACCCACAATCAGTTACGCCGTAACTAATTTTTTGTTTTAATAAAAAATAAAATTTTTCTTTATATAAACCAGAAATGAAATTTGTTACACCTTTTGTTTTGTATGAAAAACTTAAATGCGTTTTTCTCGAAAACTATAAGAGCTAGAGCGAAAATTATCGAAATCTGCGATCATTTCTATTTCTCACTGAAAACTGATTTTTTCAGTGTTTTTGTATGAAAAACTGTATATGGGCATTTCCCCAGAATGGTCTACCAGGATGAAAAAATAAAATGTTGAAAATCATCGTCTTTTATTGTTTATTATTATAAAAAAAGTCTATGTTGTTATAAAAGAATGGCTTCGTAGCATGTCTCAGCTGTTTTACTCGAAGAAATTGCACTGGAAACTGGAAAGTTTTATATTTTCTTATATTTTCTACTTCTAAACACATTTTTATATGCTTATTTTACATGCAAAAATATGTTATGTTTACACTCTTTCTTCATAATCTTTTCATTACAATCAATTGAAAATTGAGTATTTAGTTGTTTGTTAAGGAAATTTGACGACATTAATGGGAAACTGCATGGTGATAATAAAAAAAAAACATATGGAAAAATCGTACGTTCGCGACCCGTACGTTCGCGACCGGTACATAAGCCAATTAAACAAAAACCAAAAGAGATATTTTTTTTGGTAAATACTGCATGGAGACCTACATTGATACACTTTTAAAATAAATTTATCACTTTTGAATATTCCGTTCCATTACGCAGATTTTTACATTTAACTGCTGTCAGCCAAAGTTGACTTCTATTTTGCGTACGTTCGCGACCACATGTTTTTAACTCTTATTATGAAAACTTAAACTCGATGAAATCCATCCTTTGCACTAAACATACATCTACCCAAATGCTATCGAATCGCAAGAAAAAATGCTAGGAAAAGTTTTGTTTTCTATATTATTTGTACATCAAAAGCGTACGAACGTACGTTCGCGACCCCAGGAAATGCCCATATGCGTTTTTTTCGAAAAGTATAAAAGTTCCAGCGAAAATAGTTAAAATCTTCGGCTATTCTTGCAAATTTCCAAGTAACAACAACAATACTAGTGATAAGCGTTGCTAAAATTTATTGTCGGCTCATTCCTTCTTCAATGTGAAAATAAACAGTTCAGAACTTTAAAATATAATGAATATCTACAGAACTACTTCAATTGTACTGTTTTATAATGAAAAACAGAACACTACATAATGTTTGTTACTTTTATGAAAATGCTTATTAACATCCTTGTTTCCACATTCAAGTGCAAGATCGAAAAACTCAATACACTCAAACTTTTTCACTAACATTCACACAATTTTTGTACTTTCAACCAATAGGCTGTTCCCTCGATTTGTAGTTGATAATACGTACCCAGCGGGAAAAAGAAGGAGTTGGAAGGCCTTCTAGAAGGCCTCTGTACCCCTTCTTTTGGATGTACAAGGCCTTCTTGCTCCATTCCATACTCATATCTTTTTTACACACGTTGTCATTGCGAAGAAGGCCTTCCGCTCTCCTTTCTTCAGCAGGTACATAAGAAGGGTAACGGGACCAAAAAAATTGATTTTGCTTTTGCTTGTGCAAAAAAACAATACAAAAAATGTTACTCTTTTTCTACTCCCTTCTCATAGAAGCGAGTGTGGAAGGTGTATCTTATCTTTTATATGAAAGAGCCGAGGCCTTCTATGAGGCCTTCCTTAGCAGTTAGATAAGAATAGTAATTGAATCAAAAAATCTTTTAAGCAGGCCTTTAAAAAGGCCTGAAGTAAGAAGGTCTTCTGAGTTTTCCCGCTGGGTATACACTACTTGCAAGTAATTACTTGCATGTGGAAACGTAGGGTAATGGTATTAAAGGTTGTGTACTTGTTAGGGTATTTATTCAATTAACCGCTAATCGGTTAACCGATTAATTACAACCCGATTAACTGATCGGTTATTTTAAAATTGGCTGTTTTAGATTACCGAATTTGAGTCGATTAACGGATTAACAGATGAAAC
The DNA here is from genome assembly GCA_963931875.1 of Pollenia griseotomentosa. Classification (NCBI taxonomy): domain Eukaryota; kingdom Metazoa; phylum Arthropoda; class Insecta; order Diptera; family Polleniidae; genus Pollenia; species Pollenia griseotomentosa. The sequence continues at coordinate 69,491,303 of OZ007564.1, read as the reverse complement.
AACATTTTTAATTTTCTGTAGTATTATAACAAATTTTTTGGTATATTTAATTATTTGTTTCGCCTCATATATATTTTCTTCTAGCAATACATTCTTAAATTACAGTACAGAAGCATAAACTAAGGAATTCGGAAATGAACTTTTTTGCAGAATGTTTGGTGCTGAGCTTTGCCATAATGTGTCAAATGATGTCCTGACAGCAGAAGAAACTCTCAATAGTAACACAAACAATATTTTAATAGAACTAACAAAATTCATAAGAGGTATTTAAAATTTTAAAAAATTAAGCCTCTGTAACATATAGTATACTACAGGCAACATACTGGTCATCTCTCAATAATTTCCATAATAATAGTTATTGTGACCTATCAAGTAATTTAACCTGTAGTATACACTCTGTTCTTTACCTCAAGTGTAAAAAAGCATAAGCTGGTCGTTTCTTATTGTTATAAATATGTACTTCGATCCCATTATAATTTTAAACATTTTAAAAAGTGAAAATGTGTTATAATAAATCATAAAATTGCAATATAATTTATTAGACTTGAGCATTTTCTTTTTTATATAAAAAATTAGATAACATTTTTTTTATAGTTTCGATACAGCAATGTGTATCATCGTCAGGGAAATAATTTTACAATTAAAATAACGTTCACAAAATAATAAAAAAATAAGAATTGTCAACCGATTAAGAAAAATTCGATAAATCGATCAAACAAAACCAAACTCTTGTTCGAATAATTTTAAAATGGCGATTTTCGAATAAAGAATAATACAATTATGGTGTTTTCTTTTCTACAAAAAATGTCACATTTTATTTAAAAAAATGCAATTTGGTGCTCGTTTCTTAAAAATGCTTTGCTCTCTAAGAGGGCAGCGTGTTTTATTCTAAAAAAATTCACCCTTAAATGGATTTATACGCCCCGTATAAATCGAGAGTGTTGATAATGCCCTGTAAAAAGATGGCTTCTGTTTATATATAGGGTTACCAGATGAAGTTGGGGAAAAATCGCCTCTAATCAGGACAGTAAAATTTTTAAGTTTTAATAGTAATTTTGTCTATTATTTTATAGTAAAAACAAAAGAAAGCATAACATTATTAATGGTAGGATTAGTGACATAAAATTTAAAATTTAAACGTCAAATCAAGAAATCGTAAAAACTTGGTGTTAATAAATTCGCAATCTGGCAAAGGTATTTTCTTGTTTACATATTTTATGAAAAACAAACTAAAGAAGTTGGAATTTGGTCATTCATTTTGTTCATTTATTTATTTTTTTAATATTAATATATTAACAAATTTGGGTTTATGTGTATTTTTTTTATTTTGAAGAACATCCTTTATGATTTATGTACATATTTTTTTATATATTGAAGAACAAACTTTTTGTCAGCTGTTAAAAACAGGGCGATCTAATTTTGTGTATTGTTCTCGTCAAATAAAAAATTGCATTATTACATGTAAGGCAAGACATTTTATAAATGCACCTTTTAAAATGTGGTATTTTTTTTGTAGAAAAGAAAACACCATTAATTAATGTCAATTAATCGAACAATTTTTTTTATTAAAAAATAAATTAAGAAAAGCTTAGAATTAGATTTATTCGCATAAGCTTTTAGTGATTTTATACAAAATGTAGGAAAGTTAAAAAATATTGTAGCCAAAGCTCTGACTGTAATTAATCTCAACTTTTATTCAGGAAAAATCCTGTTGAGTACTCATAGTATTTCAAAAATATATTTTATGTTCTTATTGCACAAATCTTTGACAAAAATTTGTATCAACTGTTTTCTTTTTAAATCGAACATTAATAAAATTTCAAGAGAGGGTTTTTTCAATTTTGGATGAAAAACTTAGAAATAAACAAAAGGCTAAAATATAAACCATATCATGAAAGAAGGAAATGTTGTTATTGGATTATCCTAAATTGAAATTAAATTATATACTTATATTTTTTCCATTTGCGTAAGTGTCACAATATTACCATTGAAAACGATGTAGTCGAAGATAATCCAACGACATCAAAAAATGTCGAACTTGGTCCAATGGAAAAATACATAAAGAGAGACAGCGGTTGTTCTATAGAAGAAATTGTATGCAAAAGTTTAGCTAAAGATGGCAGGTCTGCCAACGCCAAAGTACTATCGGATTATTATGGAATTAATTGTATAACAATGCCTTTAAGTAAAAAATCCACAAGAAGTTAAGATGAAAAGTTTTACTTTTAAAAAAAGAAGAATTCATAGCAGATTTTAGTAAAAATAAAGAAGAAAAAGGAAGATTTTCTGTAGTTGTATATGAATGGACGAATGTAACTTATTAAAAATATGTAATTTTTTTGTAAAAATAATTTTTTTTAATTAGTATTGTGGTTTTTTTGTTGAACTATTTATGGTTTTTAATCCAAACAAAGAATGTACTTTGGACTTCAAGAAGAATTCTTGACAAAAGTACGGAAAAAACAGAAGTAATGAAAAAAATGTAAAATCAATTAAAATGGATAATCATTCATAAAAGCAAATTTCGATCTAAAATACAATTTGGTTTAAGGATTGATGTTTGACTATTGACTTTAGCAGTTGTCAATGGCTGCGAGTGTAAGACGGCAAATCCATCTGAGGAGATCGAAACATGTCATGGTAACCTGCCGGCCAGGGTTCGAGCTACGGCCACGGTCAAGAATGAAAGATTATCAATAACAATTTTAATTAATTTTGATGTTGTAAAATTCCTTTTTTCATTAAAATAATTTAATGAAAATTAAATTTGATGAACTTAAGAATTATTAAAAATATAAATAATTTTTTTTATTTGTTATTCTCAGCGATTAATCGAATAATTTTATAGATTTAATCGTTTGATTGAACGAACAAAAACATTTATTTGAATTATTCGAACAAAGTTGAAATGCGAAATATTGACAACTCTAGTAGTTATCCTAAGCAGTTTGAGAATGAAATCCTGCAAAATCGTTTCAGTAGGATCAGAGCCTTGAATCAAAATGTGGAACCACCACTTTAAAAAATTGATAATTTTGTTACAAAAACTAACATAAATGGTGGCACAATGCACGCAATAATATAAGATTTTGCGAAAATTCGTTTTATTTGACTGGAAATCAGGCTGTAAAATTTGGTGAAGATCCGTCCACAATTTACCCTGGGCCCCATATAAACCCAACTCCTGGAAAACCATTTAGTACGCCTAAAACCGTAATAAATTATGCTATAAGAAAAAATTTTAAAACTCCACAGTTTTATAAGACAAAAATTCACACTAATAAATTTCATGATGATTTTTTTTTTTTTTTTTTTTTTTTTTTTTTTTTTTTTTTTTGTGGTAAGATTTCTTCCAGCATAGTTTCATATGGCCAGAAAAAATGTTAGGCAATTTTGTGATATAGGCCTTATAGGCGTTTTACACTGATCAACATCTAACATATACTATCAAAGATGTGGAAAATGTGAAACACTCGTTTACATTGCTCACATCTAGCATCTACCATCAATCAACTATGTCACCATTTTTGAAAAATTTTTTTTTTTCTATAAAAGTGCCAAAATTTTAAAAGAAAACACAAAAATGTATTTGAAGTTCAATGTGCTTAAAAATATAAAAAATACATACATCTTTTAAAGATGTTGAAAGATGTTGGTTTTCAGCACAATGTATTTCTTATGGAAAGATGTTAACATCTTCGCAAATTGTGGCAAATTTATGGTAGATATTGATCAGTGTAAAAAGGCTACGAGATCCCATATTTAGCAGACTTCTGAAATTCACTGTAAACCCTAAAACTAATGTGACTGGTTTATTGAAATTTATTCAAATTTATGTTTTTTAATACCAGAACTCACACCGCATAATTTTGGGATAATTGGTTCATAACTTACCATGGCTCCAATATAAATTCCCCTCCTGAAAATCATTTAAGTTGAGCTTAAACTGTTACGAGTCATGATATTTTACTCAAGCTGGTTAAAATTGCTACAAAAAAAGCATAAAACTTTCTGATTGTCGGTCAATAATTAAATATATGTCTAAAGTTTTTATAAAGATAAATTAATAATAAATAGATAATCTGTGAAGGGTATCAAAGATTCGAATATAGTACTCTAACTTGTTTTCTTACTAATAAACTCCAAATAATATATGATTGTTGAATTTTTATTTATTGAATTACTTTATTTATAAAAAAAAACTTTATTAATCATTTAACCGATCAATACAAAATTAACTGATTACACTTTGCAACATAAAAAAATTCCTCGAATGAGCACTATATATTTTTTTATCCGCTATAGTCATCTAAGGCCAAAAATCATCATTATTTTAAATTCTATGGTAAAGATATTTTAAAAATTTTTTTTCTAAAATTTGGGTTTTTTGAAGTGGCTGCTCCATACATCTTGTCGTTAATTTGGAAAGACGTACTCGATTTTGTTGTGCATTCCATCAAAAAAATTTAAATTACGCCAGATTTAAGTCTTTCTAATATCATTTTTTGACTTAGCCATTAGTTTTGGAATTATTGAGGCACAAGTGAAAAAAAAAAATTATTTTGTTTTTTTTTTGTTTAATTTCAAAATTTTTGAACTCAAAAAATTCATAAAAAATTGAAAGCAATAAAAACTGCCCAGTTTTGGTACTTTATCGTAAAATTGCATCTTTTAGAAATAAAATAAATTTTATTTCATGGAAATCCATGGACAAATTCATGTTTTATTTCCGATAATCTGAAAGTACCTAGTTTTAACATTTTTTATCGCAAATTTGTGTAGAGCAACATGTTGCAATTTTACACTAAACATGTTGTTCTACCCAAATTTGCGATAAAAAATTTAAAAACCAGGTACTTTCACTTAATCGGGAAAAAACATGAATTTATCCATGGATTTTCATGAAACAAAATTTATTTTATTTCTATTATATGCAGCTTTATGAATAATGAATTAAAGTAAAGGATCAAAAAAAAAAAATACTGTTTAATAAAAAGCTTAAACTTTGTGATTTTTAGCTCTACACAAATTTGCGATACAATATGTCAAAACTACGTATTTTCAGTTCATCGGGCATTAAAGGGGAATTTGTCCATGGATTTCCATGAAATAAAATTTATTATTTTTTTTTTCTAAAAGATGCAGATTTACGATTAAGTACTAAAACTAAGAAGTATTTGTTGATTTAATTTTTTTTTAAATTTCTTGAGTTACAAAATTTTATAATTAAAAAAAAAAAACAAGTAAGAAAGTATAGTCGGTCAAGCCCGACCATATAATACCCAGCACCACAGTACTTAAAAACACATCATGCTTATGTGTTCATATAAAGATGGATTTCTCTATGTTTAAAAACTTCATTAAAAGCGGTTTGAAAGTTTGTGAGAGGCAGAAATTGCCCCCTACAACCCCTTGTGGTCCTATTTTTGAAAAACTGTATAGCTTATGTGTCCATATAGATATGGATCTACCTACGTTTTAAATTTCATTAAAATCAGTTTGAGAGGCAAAAATTGCCCCTTTCTCCCTTGTGTTCCTATATTTTTTAAAACTGTATAGCTTATGTGTCCATATAGATATGGATCTATCTATGTTTTAAACTAAAATCAGTTTGAGAGGCAATAATTGCCCCTTTCTCCCCTTGTGGTCCTATATTTTTTAAAACTGTATAGCTTATGTGTCCATATAGATATGGATCTATCTATGTTTTAAATTTCATTAAAATCAGTTTGAGAGGCAATAATTGCCCCTTTCTCCCCTTGTGGTCCTATATTTTTAAAACTGTATAGCTTATGTGTCCATATAGATATGGATCTATCTATGTTTTAAATTTCATTAAAATCGGTTTGAGAGACAAAAATTGCCCTTATCACCCCTTGTGGTCCTATTTTTTTAAAACTGTATAGCTTATGTGTCCATATAGATATGGATCTATCCATGTTTTAAATTTCATTAAAATCGGTTTGAGAGACAAAAATTGCCCTTATCACCCCTTGTGGTCCTATTTTTTTAAAACTGTATAGCTTATGTGTCCATATAGATATGGATCTATCCATGTTTTAAATTTAATTAAAATCGGTTTGATAGTTTCTGAGAGGAAGAAATTTCCCCCTATCTTCCCTCGTGGTCCTACGATTTGGCCCATTTTCAATAGGCTTGGTCCTTGTGCCGATAAGAAACTATTACCCAAATTTTATCAAGTTATCTGCAAAGTTGCGACCTGTACTTTGCGCACAAGGTTACATGGACAGCCAGCCAGCCTGCCATGCCAGCCAGCCGGACGGACATCGTTAGTTCGACTCAGAAAGTGATTCTGAGTAGATCGGTATACTTTAAGGTGGGTCTAGGACCACTATTTTAAGGCGTTACACACATCAGCACAAATGCATAATACCCTCTCCACTATTGTGGTGTGGGTATAATTAAATTATTTCCACTTTGACGGACATCATAACAAATTCGAGTACGTCGTTCCAAATTTACGACAAGATGTATGGAGCCAGCCATTTCAAAATGTCATATTATATAGACAAAAAAAAATGTTTAATAAAAAACCTTACCAAAGAAGTTAAAATAATAATTATTTTTCACGTACGCTGCTTAGCGGATCAAAAATATAGTGGTTATTTAAGAAAATAAAATGTTTTTCCCCATTTTTTGCATAGTGTAATTGTATGAAAATTTTTAAAAAAACAGTTAAAACTTATCATGACAGGGTTATATTTTCGAATACGTAAGACTTGTGTGATAGTGTAAAACAAACTTTAACAATTTGTTTTTTATAAATAAAAAAATTAAAATACCTTTTAAGCTAAAAAATTCCAAAAAAAAAACGTATTTCAACTTCAAATAACTATTTAATTGCAAAAGATCTTTTTCACAATTTTTTCTGCACAATATTTATTGATTGGCAGGTAATTCACAAAAAAATATATCAAAATATCATGATTGAATCAGGCTTCGTTTTTAATTTTTGTTATACCCGAGATGGCCTAATTTGGGGACCTATTTCATGCAGCGTTTCTGTAAACCCCTAATCCAAAACTTATACTCTAAGACAAGCAAATTGCCACCTAAAATTTTATCAGACCAACCGCTTTAAAATCCAGAATTGTTTCTTATCAAATCAAATTTTATCCCTGCCCTCACTATGATAAAAGAGGTGTTTTTACGATTTCTTTGGATAGAGCCAAAAATTGCCATTATAAAGGGGAGTTAAAGGGTTACTATAGTCCACAAAAATATTTTCCATTGTATTTTCTAGAAAGTTGCTAAACCTACATTTTTCCCTTAGATGAAAAGAACACTTAGGTACTTTCATATACCGATATGCTGCACACAGTTTTTAGAAATTTTAGTAATCAATAGGGATGAGATTTTGATGCACTAAAAAATCGAAAATATGCGCTTAAAAAATGAACTAAAAAAATCCAAAATATGCAATTTGAAAAAATTTATTTTTAGATCCCACTTTAACAAGATTTTGTTAGTCGTGCTTAATTCCCAATTTTTATTCTTGTTAAAACACTGAAATTTATTGTTGAAGGGATAAGCTACTTTTATTTCAGATCAGATCAAAAATATTTGAAATTTTTTTAACTTTTTAAAATCCTTAATTTATTTTGCAAAACGATTTGGATTTTTTTTAATTTTTCGGGCTATTCTTCCTTTCTTTTGTTAACTTTTATCATCGGTTTCTAACATTCTTAAATTACTCAAAGTTTTCCAAATAGAATAGAATAGAATATAAGCATCTAGCCCGGCTCCCATCTTTGTTCTAGTGGAAGGGGAATCAAGGGAAACATTTAATAAAAAATTGCAATTTTATCAAATTGGCTTTTAATTTCCTCTGCAACGCGGTATAACCCATGTGCCAAGCAAGTAACTTGTAACAGTTTTGGGTAAAATATGTTTACCCATTGGAAGCCTTAACCAGCACCTTACAGCTGCATCGTTTTAACAAAGAAGGATCTTTTGTCGAAATCTTGAAAATCTTGTATTTAAAGCTTAGCTCCAAAATAATTTATTTATTGATTTAAAGAAATTTTTTTTTTGTTGTGTATTCAAAAATTTTTTAAGAAAATTTTTTATACATAATATGAATACTATAAAAAAAATAACTCAAAATATGCAAAAATATGTATTTAAACCTAAATATGCAAAAATAAGCATTTTCACCAAAATATGCAACAATATTCAAAAACAAATTGATGCCATTTTAACCCAAATTTAATGATTTAGAAAGATAATTGGTTGACATCGTTCTTAGACTATCGACAAAAAATCGAAAAAATTAAGGGATACCTTAATTTGATCCCGAGATTTAATTTTTAGAAATTCCGATTCTTCGGATTGGCATCACTTAATAAAACGCTCTCCACTATTGTCGTATGGGTGTGAAAATGTTGCTGCGATAATATTTCACTCTAATGTTGCAGTTTTGTTGTCTATTGATTTGTGTATGGCATGTACATATAAAAAAAAATTGTATTTAAAATATTCAACAAATAAATTTTTTTTATTTAAAACATATTATTGATATTTTTCTCTGTTGTCTATTTGATGCAATAGCAACAACAACAGAAACAAAAACTCCCTAAACAACATATTTAACTCGTTAAATGTCAACTCGAATTACTAACCAGATGTCACACATTCATTCGATCAATAAAATAAACCAAAACGTAAAAGTGTTACAAATTGCCTCCATTATTTTTCATATGTCTCTATACAAATTTTTCAATAAAAAAAATAAATTTGCATTAAACACCATTTAGCCATTCTCCAATTAAATTTACATATTTTTTAGATAGATTTTCAATTTTTTCCCCCCCTTTTTTAAACTTGCCTAGAGCATTAAAATCTTTTGTTTGGTATTCAATATGAAATAATATACAAATTAAATTCCTATAAATATTAAAAAAAAATCTTATTAAATAACTTAATGAATATGACAAAATTATTAACAAATTAGTATCACATTTTTGATAATTTATAACAAATTTATAAAGTTTATGTTTGAATTTTTTATTTTAAAAATTCAGTTCAAAACGGGTTTGATTTTTCGTGTGTTTTTGGAATACCCGTTCAAGGCGGCAGGTCGTGTAAATCTTAACACTTGTCCCAGCTGGAGATATTGTCGGGTATAGTTTAAAAAAAGTATTTTTTCAGTTGAAATATCTTAATTTTTTAAGTCAAAAAAGAATTTTTTTTACTTTCATTCTATTGTTTATTTGACATGTTTTTAAATCTTTTTAATTTCTTTTAACGCTAGATTTTCATTAGCAGGTATTAACTCGTAAATATAAGCTCAGTTGTTTTAAAAGATTTTATTTGTTTTAAAGTCCATCATTAAGCGTTGGGTTTATGGTTTTAATGAAAAAAATTATAACAGAGAAATTATTTTAATATTTTAGTGGAATGTTAAGGCGATTTAATTAAAATCACAAACAATTATTGAGATTTATTAATGAGATGTTATCCTTTAAATAGCTAGAAAAATAGTCGTTAAAAAATATTTTAAATGTTTATTTAAAATCAATTTTTTTATATGTTCGTATGTTAAGATCCAGGGTTTAAAAAACTGCTGCCGAAACCAAAAACTGTCCAACAAAAAACAACAATTTTTGTACAACTTTTGGTTTGACATCGGCTGTTTACATTTAATAAATCAGAAGTAAAAGCAACAGTTTTTTATTTTGCCAATGACAAATAAAGAAGTGAACGAAATGGCAGTTTTTCTACTTTGACTGCAGTTTTTTAAACGCTGTTAAGATTAAAGCCTGGTACTCTGTTCAACATTTCACGTGAAATGCTGTCAAAATGCATATGAAAAAAACTTGTGCGGAATATCTACGAAATAATGTTGATGGAGTTGTACTCTGTTTATTTTGTGAAAAAGTTCCGAAATGTTTCTGGCAACATTTTTTTACAACTGCGAAATAATGTAAGCTGCCTTTATTTCACGTGGAATTTTAAGCAAAAGCTAAAAATATGAACTTAATATTAAAAAAGAAATAAAAAATTAAAATAACACAATCGGTAACAGTTTTTTATCCATATTTACTTTTTTTTATTCAATTTTTTATTAAAAAAAAATAATTTTAGTAAACTACATGTGGAGCTTGTTTACATACACGAAACAATGTAGCAGGAATAAAAACGTCAAATTGTACAAACTCGCAAGATTGGTAACATTGATAAATGCCAAAATTTTCGTGTGGAATAATCAATGTTGCTCAACATTTTTCACAAATTTGAACAGAGTACTAGGCTTAAAGCTTAAAATATATTGCTATCAACATGTTGGTGCCTAGTAAAATGTTGAGCTACATTGCGGTGGCTCAAAACTTAACGTTTTTATTAGTTGCAAGTATACAACATTATTTTTCGAAGGTAAACAAAAACCATAGTTGGGGGTAGTGCGCTAAATATTAATTTTAATCAACGTTGCACTCTCACTAAATAAAAATGCAAAAAAATAAGTTTTTACTATTTTTTACCAGCTTTAGTGATGATTGGTATTTTTTTTTCACTAGCACTAAAAAAATTGTATTGCAGTTTTTTTCACTATCACTAACTGTGATTGAATGCATAAAATCTGCACTCAATTCAAATTAGAAGTGCAAAATTTGAACTTGCAATCAAAAATCATAACATTACTAAAATTTAAAAAATTTAATTTTGTATGTAATTTTGATTTTTCTGATGATATGCATAAGCAAATGAAATTAAACTAAATGAAATTCTGTCAATAACGGAATAATTCTTGGCTTTTATCATGAAAACACAAGTTTTGTAAACGGTGGTTAAATTTTAAGGGCCGATGTTGCTTTTGAATAAAACACAAATTATTTAGGAAACTTAGTCATTTTTTTTTATTATGATAATATTGGTATGGTTCAATTATGAATGGAACAAAATATCGACTAAATAGCCGCCACACCTCCATCCGATGGTCCAAATTTTCTATGACGCCGAATAATCTCATCCTTTCGCTCATGAATTGTTGTTGCTTATCGACGTACACCTTTTCTTTTAAATGATCCTAAAGAAAGAAGTCAAACGGTGTCAAATCACATGATCTTGGCGGCCAATTGACATCGCCACCACGTGAGATAACACGGCCATTGAATTTGTCGCGAAAAAGAGCAATTGTTTCATTAGCTGTGTGGCAAGTGGCACCGTCCTTTTGAAACCACATATCGTCCACATACATATCTTCCAATTCGAGCCATAAACAGTTCGTTATCATTTCACGATAGCGAACACCATTCACAGTAAATGCCTGACCGGCCTCATTTTGGAAAAAATACGGCTCGATAATGCCGCCAGCCCATAAACCGCACCAAACAGTCACTCTTTGTGGGTGCATTGGTTTTTCGACAATCACTCTTGGATTATCATTTGCCCAAATGCGGAAATTCTGCTTATTGACGAATCCACTGAGGTGAAAATGTGACTCATCACTGAAGATGATTTCTTCGAAAATTGATCATTCACAGTTGCCATTTCTTGCCACCATTCTGACCATTGACGACGTTTGGAATGGCTAAGAGGCTTTAGTTCTTGAGTCAATTGCACCTTGTAAGCGTGTAAATGAATGTCTTTATGCATAGTGATCATCAACGACGAGCGTGAGAGGTGCAATTGTTGGGCACGACGACGAGTTGAGGTGGACGGCTCTTCAGCCACACTATCGCGAACAGCAGCAATAATTTCTGCAGTACGAGCTGTACGCGCATGCACTGTTGTTTTCACATCTACTACAGACCCGGTTTGTTCAAATTTTTGCTCGATTTTTCTGATTGTACGCACATTTGGACGATTAAATTGGCCGAAAAAATCACGAAGTACACGATATGCATGTTGATTTGAACGCCCAATTTCATAATAAGCCTGAATAACTTTAACGCGTTGCTGGATTGTGTATCTTTCTACGGTTCAAATTGAGTTAGTCTGAGAAATTGAGAAATGTCAAATGAAATGCAGAAAAAAACTTGACGTTTAGAAGTGGTTCACATTCAACATCGGCCCCTAAAACTTAACCACCCTTTATTTTAAATTTTGTGTAAAATTTTTAGTTGCAGTCAAATGAGTGAAGAAAAAAAACCGCAATTAACTGATGATTGCTTTTTTTAAATCAAACTATTTTTTAGCGCAAAATGTTTTAACATCACTATCACTCATGTTTAGTGAGGCTGCAAATTTTCAATTCATTACTCAACATCAACAAAATGATTGCAATCATTTTGAACAATCACTAACTGCCTGTTTTTAGAAAACGTAAACAAGTGAATGAGTGAGAAATTATATTGAAAACAAAAACAAATTTTCGTTTTTTATTGTTGTTATCAATATAATTTCTCACTCACTCACTTGTTTATGTTTTCTGAAAACAGGCAGTAAGTATGAGTTGAAACTTCAAAATTAGTGCACTACCCCCATCTATGACAAAAAAACCATGTGTTTTTATAATTGTCATTAAAACAAGTAAAACAATACTATTTTCATAATTTCCTAAAGTAAAAAACTAAAAAAAATTAATTTTATTATTAATCTTAGCACTTTTCTACAGTTTTCTTTTTGAAAAGCTTGTTATAAAGCCCACATCAAAAATACAAAATAAAAAATTACAAAAAATTATTAGCTGGCTCAAAACTCCGTGCGAAATAATAATAGCTGCACTTGTTTCGCACGGAAAATAAAAATGTTGCTAGAAACATTTCGCATGTTTTTCGTAATATAAATAGAGTACAACTCTATCAACTTTTTTTGTTTGTATTTCACACAATTTTTTTTTATATTGAGTTTGAAAACATTTCGCACGAAATACTGAACAGAGTACCAGGCTTTATACTTTAATTTTGTAACATATATTTACCCTACTCAAATTTTGTTAGTTTCGTATCGGCAAAAAGGCATATCGTTACATCCTTAGTTAAAACATATAATTTTTGTCGAAATGAGGGAACTGTGTCAAAATGTCTGCTGAGCCGTTTCACAAAGAAACTGGTGCATGATTTTTACTTTTTACTGACCATTTTTTAGAAAAATACTTAAATTACGGGTATTTTCATAACAAAAGTAACGAAAACGTAGTTATACATATAAACTACACATCTTTAAAATAACCGGTTTATTATACCAAAATATCCGGGTTTTTCGGTATTCGAAAAATGGAAAATTAAGGTGAGCGTGGAACCTCCCTTGCAAGGACAATATAATTGTCTAATATCTGGAGAAGGATAATAGTAGAAGTTTAAAATTTGTTACAAATTGCTTTACACGAGATCTGTTTTGAAAAAATTTTATTAATGTTATTAAACGGGGTTTGCGAAGCGCCCCGGGTAAAACTTGTAAAATATAATGATTCTTGTTTTAAGGAAATGAATTTGCTGTCACTATAGACATTTTCTCAGTTGCAAGATGAAAGATTAAGAATTTTAATTATTTTTAACATTTTCATTAATTAGCACACAATAACTAAAAAATACTAATCATTTTACAAATATCGTATTGGTTGTTTGTTTAACATTTAAAACATTTTCTTTAGTAAACATGTTGCCAGTGATGTTGATTTAACAAGTCAGCAGCTCTAACAATGCACATGTTCTTCAAAACACCCACCACTAACTAATCTTAAATGATAAATATGTATTTTATATATAAAAAGGTGTGTTTAGACAAATAACAAAAAAAAAAAAAAAAAAGATGTTGTTACTCATCATTTTTGTCAACATCATCATCATGGGAATGAAAGAGTTTTTACGCGGCATAAAGATGACGTTGAAGAAAAAGAAGAAAGGAAATAACATGCCGCCACCTTTAAAAAGCAACCTAAAGCCCTTAGAGAAACAAATAAATAATAACTTTTATACATATTTGTATTCAAATTTTGAATAAACGAAGAAAAAGTTAATAATTTAAAACAAATAAATAAATAAATAAATCTGCATCAAGTGTGTGATGTCAACAGAAAAATTCAACACCTGATGTTTTGAATACAAAAAAACACACTAACACACCTTCCAATTCGCCTTCAACTAAATGTATGCATCCCAGCCAGCATTTGGATGATAATTTTTTGTAAAAATCATCTAAATCTAAGTCATCTCAGATTACTTTTGATGATTAAAAACTGATTTATCACTTGAGCGATTGAAAAAGGATTCACATACAATTCATTCATATGTTTAAATAATGATTTCTAGATGTTTTAAGTTAAACTGATTTATCACTTGAGCGATTGAAAAAGGATTTATATATGATTCATTCATATGCTCGAAAAGGAATCAGAAAATTGTATCACAAATGATTCTTTGAGGCCATTTTATCACAACGAGAGTATCATTTATAGTCGTAAAATGGTCTCATATGCAGTTATTTTGTTCGTTAAGTGGATTCCTAGAAGATTCGACTATGATACAAAATACTTGCTGCGATGTAGTAAGTATGAATTAAAAACATAAACACACAAGCCTCTGAGCGGTTATGTACAGTGGGGCAAGTTGAGGGCTTAGGTTTATTAAATTAAATAAAAAAAATTCAGCCAAATAGAAAAATGAGAACATTTACTTTAAGGAACAAAGAAACAACTCAAACAATCAGCTACTAATAAAAGCATTTTAGAAAAGCACTATTTGCTACAATGGGCCAAATTATAATGGCTTGCCATAATTTTTAAATAATTTGTCGGACATTTTTGAAAATATTCTTTTTGTACAAAGTTTTACTTTAATTCCCACTGTGTCACATTGGCAACATCACTATCATGATTAAAAACGTCATACAAAAAAACACATTCATTTATTTGAACTCATGTACAACTAAACTATAGGAAAATTGCTTAGATTTTATTTAACCTAACCTTCCGTCCGTCTGTCTATCCGGCTGTTCTTTTATTTATTTTTTGTTTATATATTTTTTCAAAAATATGTTACAAATACAAACAATCACAACAAAAAGAAGAAATCAAAAATGCAACAGGCTTGAAGGCAAATAGAAACAAAAACAAAAAATCTACACAGATTTATTTGTTTTACCAACAGTCAGTCAGTCAGTAACCAGCAGCATTAAAAACATTAGTTTGGTTTTTTACCTCAAATTCAAAAAAAAAAAAAAGAATTAAAACCAACAAAAAAATTTATATGAAAATGTTGAAATACATTTGAAGAAGTCATCAAATCACACCTTAAATCAACAGAAGTACTCACAAGAACAACCACAACATGTATTTAAACTACACACAGCAAAACTTTTAAACAATGACGAGGCTGCTGCAGATGACAAAGTGCAAGTGCCGAGAGACATTGAAAAATGATTCATGAATTTGTTCTGATGCTGCTCTTGTTCTAATCGGAACAAACACAACGTACACATAACACACACTTGAATTTATTTTGTTTATACGTACTTATAGTTATTACGTTTATTGCAACATGTTTATATGCATGTGATTCTCTTAAACTTGCAGTTTGCATTGTACATGATAAAGTGTAAATTTTAGAGGGAACAAACTACTAAATAAACACTTGTACTTATTTATACTTATACTAAGGTTTCTTACACACATGTGCATGTACTACTCGTCAATAGATGGAAAATGTCGGAAAAAACAGTAGTAAAATGTAGTAAAAATAACTGATATACATACGCACGCTTGGCCGACTAAAAAATAAAAGAAAAAATCTAACAAAATAACTCAAAAAGTTAAATAATAAATTCACATATTAAAAGACATACCAAAGCTTACGTGCGATGTCCAATAACAGGACAGTGAAACAAATGAAGAAAATATTTGCAAAAAAATAACGGGTTCAAACGGATAAAATTATCGAAGCTACCCAGCGGTAAAAGTAATGAGTGAATAGGCCTCATAAAAGGCCATATTTAGCAGATACAAGCACTCGAAGCCGCTTTCCATATTTATTTATATTTAACACAGGCCATTCCACGATCCCCTCTTCTTATAGGACTTCTACAAGGCTTTCAGATGATGGACTTTGAAGAGGAATATAAAGAACGTTGCGGTCGACTTCAATGGTTGGTAGTTACTAAAAATACGTAAACATGTTAAAACGCGTTAAAAGTAAAACAGAAAATTTGTCAAAATTTATATTATTACTAAATATTAGCTCTTCTTATTTGTGCGTTTTAAATAAAAAAAATAGTCATGTACTCCTTCGATGGAATGTTCATTTAATACATAAACCATTAATTCTTTCACAACTGATACATAAAAATGATGGAGAAAATCTTTAATATTATCAGGTTTAACCGCAACGCAACATCACGCTTACGTAAGAGTTGGGCCGTAACGTATTCCTTTACGTTGAGCCTGAAATGCTGTCAAAACGCGTATGAAAAAAACTTGTGCGGAATATCTATGAAATAATGTTGAAAGTGTTGTACTCGGTTCATTTTGTAAAAAGGTTCCGAAATGTTTCAGGTAACATTTTTTTACAATTGTGAAATAATGTAAGCTGCATTTATTTCACGTGGAATTTTAAGCAAAAGCAAACAAGTATGAACTTAATATTAAATAAGAAATAAAATTTAAAAATAACACAACCGGTAACAGTTTTTTATCCATATTTACTTTTTTTTATTAAAAAAATAATTTTTAATAAAATACATGTCGGGTTTGTTTACATACGCAAAACAATGTCGCATACATTCCAGGAATAAAAACGTCAAATTGTACAAACTCGCAAGATAGGTAACATTGATACACGCCAAAATTTTCTTGAGAAATAATCAATGTTGCTCAACATTTTTCACAAATTTTAACAGAGTACTGGGCTTTAAGCCTATAGTACTACTAGAACATACGAAAAAATATTGATATAGTGCCTCTAGCAACATTGCTATTTTCCGTACGAAAAAAGAGCAAATCATATTGTTTTGCACGGAATTTACAGCAACAGCTAATCATTTTTTTGTAGTTTTTTTTTTATTCGTGCATGTGGTGGCTTTAAAACAACCCTAGAGGAAAGCGAACTGACACCAAAGTAGTCCCGTGATAGGTCTTTGGTGGTAGAGACCGGTTCTAGTTCTAACACTTTATATGAATAAGACCTTTCACTTTTACATGGGGTTGTCATTGGAGGAAGTCAATTGACACCATTTGACCAGTCACAGATCTATTCTCAATGAACGTGTTAAGTGTTAGTTACTATAATGAAGTACAGTAGTTTTGACTTAACTGCCTTTTATTTACGTGCACTTTTGACTTAACTGCACAAAATTGATAATTTTTGGCATTATTCTTTATAATCCCATACAAATTCCTTTTTTAACTGCACTTTCTTTACCTGCACATTTAAGATAAGTGCCCAACATTTTTGGCATTTTAAAATTATTTTCATACAAAAAATTGACTTAACTGCCCAAAATACATATTTTCTGTAATTATTCTTCAAAATCCTTGTTTACGTGCATTTTGTATACCTGCACATTTTTGATATTTTTGGGCAGCCTTAAAATATTTTTATATAAAACATCAAAGTTAGCTACTCACATGAAAAAATATGGTGGCCACTTTTTCACATAAATATCCAATTTTATCTGTTTATAAAAACAAAAATCGCAAACAAGTCAAGTTGGTATCATTATAATTCATTTATTTTGTTTGCATGTACCTACATTTATGCATATGGATTGTGGTTACAGCAACTTTACCACGATTATATGAAAGGAATAGCAAATCTTAGGTCTGGAACAGAATAAAGTAGTTGTAGTAGTATTTGAAGCTGACGAATACTTTGATTTTGGCTATCTCGTTCTTTATAAAAATGCACAACAAATGACTACAGGTTGTTTGAACGTCATTGTTATTATCAATTTATTAGTTAAAACGTTTTTATTCTTCTTTTAAACACGTTTCTTTAGCTGCACTTTTAAGCAGGTAACCGCAATTGCGTACCTGCACATTAAGGCAGCAAAATACATTTAAGATAGCTGCATTTTTGATTTACCTGCACAAAAAATCGTGCAAAGGAGATTGTGCAGCTAAGTCAAAATTACTGTATTATTTCAATTAAACCAGTCCTAGAATTAAATTCAAGAACCAAATTAATGAAAGTGCCAAAAAATGTGTCTTTTTCTACCTTTTTGTTCTTCATAAAACAGTTAAGGGATTGGTTCATCTTTCACTGGTCATGAGTCCCTTCTTTTTGTACTTGTTCTTTTTCCACAAATTCCTCAGGGAAGCGTTACAAACAGAAAAAATGGGAAAAGTGGTTTATTAACCTTCGCAAAATAATTTTGCTACCTGTAACTTATAAAAATGTTAAACAGCAAAATAAACCACACAAAATGCTTGGCAAACACACAATTTATTCCCTTTTTGTGTTTGCCAACAAGCAACACAAACATTAATTTTTAATTTTTGTCTTGTTTTCAATGATTGTAGACGCCAATAGTGCTGCGGCAATTTTGTTGCTTTTTGATAGTAAAAACTTCGCCTACAAAAAAATGTGTTTAGTAATCAGAAAAGAACTAAAAGCACTTCTTACAATTCTTCTGAAAGAACCGATGAATTTTACAAGGGATGTCCCAAAATGAACACATTCAAATGTAACTCATTATTTTTTACCTACATACATCCAGAAAAAAGTAGTTACAGAAGTAGCTTTAGAAGTAGTTATAGAAGAAAGCTACTAAAAAATTTGTGAAGGAAGCTATTCATTTTAAAAAAGTAAGCGTAGTTTTTACTGGGAAGTGATTAAAACAACGAGTTGTTTTATGGCAAACAATACTGCTAGAAAAATTTGAGTTTACTATTGAAAATAATTTTACTGCTTCTTTTTCAACGTCTTCACTCTGCAAAGTTTTCGCTGAAATGAATACATTAAGTATTAGACGCCACAAAAAGTTTGACAAATATCCAACATGTCTGCCAAATTTTTAATATTTCTATAAAACATTGCTTCAAATGTTTGTCCAAACAGCAAACACCCCAATTAACTACACATAATATTTGTAAAAACGTAAAATTTTGACAATTTTGCCATGAAGTTTGTGTGGTTTATTATGGCCTTAAGTTTTGCAAAACTACGAGATAGATAATATTGAAACATATCAAAATTTTCGTGTGAAGTAAACAATGTTGCTCTACATGTTTCGCAAGTTCGAAGAGAGTGCCAGCCTTCACTCCTGATAAATTATTTATTTATTAAAGAAGAATTCTTTCTTGTTAGAACTTAATTTTTTCGCAGTCTTTTTAATTTCTTAATATGTAAAATATAATTTATTTTTTTTATTTCCAACGCAGTATAGAGTAAATTAAGCTGAAATACAATTAATAGCAGCATGTTGCTAAACTTAAATGTTTTGCGTTAAAATTAAGTAACTTGCGAGCCACAGTATGATTTTAAAGCAAAAAAAAAAAATTAAAAAACTAATTTTTACCATTAGATATTTTTTACTTAACCCTCGCCCATTTGTTTCACACTCCAGAACAGACAAACCAAAAACCCACAATTGAAACAAGTTGTAAAAGTAAATTTATAAAAAAAAAATTTTAAAAAGCAGGAGAAAAGACTCAACTATGAATTATTTTAACAACTAAATGAATGACGACTGTCTGAATAGTCTGACTCTGGCAGTTAGACTAAAGAATGCAAGAGAGTGTGTGTGTTGTGATAGACATGTGTTAAAAACTGCATGCCAGTCGGTGGTGTGTGTTTTGTAATTCGTTTATCTGAATGTTTGTCTGACTTTAAGTGTACGAGTATGTAAAATGTGATGCAAAGTGACGATAATGATGACCAACTAAACAATCAAACCGCCAGCCAAGTAGCCAAACGACAGACCAAACCAAACAAACTAATCAAACTAGCAACTGGGCAACGAATTTCTACGACTATAAACTAAAGTGCATTTTAATATCTTTAAATGCTCAGTTGAGTTTTTTATTTGTTTTATATTGTTTTTTATGTTTTGATAAACAAATTAACATTGACCGAGTAAGAGCCAACAAAAAAAAATACTATTATAAAACACAAAAACCACCGACTGACTGATGTTGCAGACAGACTGATTCCTATTACAATATAACCAACCAAAAGCAATAAAACTTTCGTATGTAACTTGCTGAACAAACATTTGCTTTATAATTTTCTTCTATTTTCTCTGTTTTTACTTTATTGGACTGGAATACTTGTGCCGGCCATCATCTAAGCTTCTAAGCTAATTATGGCTTTAAAACTTTTTTTTTCTTTACATTGAATTTTTTTGTTTTCTCTAAGATAATGTCTACAAATTAACGTATCAGGCCATACCTGTGTTATCATACATCCAAGTTGGGGGGAAAAAATTTAACTTTTATTTTTCTTTCTCTTTAAGTGGTTACATAAAATAACAATTCGTTAAAAAATAAAAGTGGCAGATTAAAGAGGTGAATCAGTTGTAAAGCCATTAGTTTCTTTCCTACTTTATTCACATTTATCTACTTACCGCCCATTTGTCAAAAGACTTAATAAATCCCAAATTAATGGGTTGGGTCTTATCACTTTATTAGATTTATGATATTTTAAATTTTTAATTAGATTATGTTTTATATTTGGGAAAAAGAAATATACCTTTTTAAGTGGTTTCTGTCACAAAAAAAAAGTTGAATGACTAAAATAAACAAAAAGCTGTAATATAATAAACAAATAGTACATAGCTTCTACATAAAGCCTTGTACTCTGTTTAACTCTACACGTGAAATGCTGTCAAAACGCATATGAACAAAACTTGTTCGGAATATCTATGAAATAATGTCGATAGAGTTGTACTCTGTTCATTTTGTGAAAAAGTTCCGAAATGTTTCTGGCAACATTTTTTTTTTTAACTGCGAAATAATGTAAGCTGCACTTATTTCACGTGGAATTTTAAGCAAACGCAAAAAAATATCAATATTAAATAAGAACTAAAAAATTAAAAACAACACAATCGGTAACAGTTTTCATTCCACATTTAATTTTTTTTTTTTATTAAGAAAATAATTTTTTAATATTTTTAATCAGGCTTAAGTTTATCAAATTTAATATTCATTAAATTATTTTAATGAAGAAAGGAATTTTACAACATGAAAATTAATTAAAATTGTTATTGATAATTTTTCACTCTTGACTGTAGCTGAGCTCGAACCCAGGCCGGCAGGTTACCCTGACATGTTTCGATCGCAACCACTCGATCTCCTCAGAGGGATTTGCCTTCTTATGCTAGGAACACAACTGAGACGAACGACGAATTTCGCCATACACGACGAATTTTTTATTAAATATTCGCTGAGTAAATTCGTCGTATAAAACACAATAACGACGAATAACTTACAGCTTTACTAATTAAGAAAGTTGTTTGCTGTTTGTGCAAAGAGAGAGAAATAGTGGGACCATATAAAAAAAATTTAATTAAAAAACACAAACACTAACAAAAACATAATTAAAAACTATTCTTATAGTTTTCTACTTTGTATAAATATTTTAAGTGCGATAAAATAATAAAAAACAATTATTAAAGTAAAAAAGTAACTTAATATACTAAAATACTTGAAAACTAAAATCAAACATGGTCACCTGGTACTGATTTGTTCGTCGTTCGTCGGCGTATGAAATAGAAATAAATCTATTGCAAAGTCGCCGCGTATGACGAATTTCGGCCGACGCCATGATTGTGTGTATTTTCATATACACAAATATGTTTTATTTTTGGCGACGAATATTCGCGGCCAAAAATTCGTCGTTCGTCCCAGTTGTGTTCCCAGCATTACACTCGCAGCCATCGACGACTGCTGACGTCAATAGTCAAACATAATCAAACATAGATCGAAATTTGCGAAAAAAAAAATAATAATTTTTTTATATTCTTCAATTAGGCTCGAGTTCATCAAATTTAATTTTCATTAAATTATTTTCCCTGAAGAAGGAATTTAACAACTTGGAATTTTTATTAAAATTTATTGATTATTGTTCATGGCTGAGCTGGGATTTGAACCCGGATTGATTTTTACATGTTTCAAGAATCACCACATTCTATCTTCAGAAAATCTTTGAGTTCTAACCACTGCACCACTGCGGTGCCCGCCAGCCAACAGTCAAACATCAATCTTTTAACCAGTAGTACTGGTGGTTCGAAATTTGCTGGAAGCATCATTTTTTTAAATTTTAAATTACATGTTGCCTCCTTTCCTCTGTTTTTTCGTATTCTTTCCGTCAAAATCAAAATTGTTCATAAAAAAAAATAATTTTAAGTAAAATACATGTGGGGTTTGTTTACATACGCCAAACAATGTCGCATACTTTGAAGGAATAAAAACGTCAAGCTGTGCAAACTCGTGAGAAAGGTAACATTGATAAATGTAAAAGTTTCTTGTAATTTTTCACAAATTTGAACAGAGTACTAGGCTTAAGTCTTTGGAAGATTTTGCTTATCAAGTGAGACATGTCCCACAGAAAATTTCGGTTATAAATTGAAAATCTTTTATTTAAAACGGTTTGAAATATTCACTTAAACTTATTACAGGAATAATTGCTTATACTCAAAAGAAAGTTTTGAAAGAAATGCACTCGAAAATTTCTAACACAAAAAATAGTAGGGACAGTAACAGCCATGATATTTATTTATAAAAATCTAATTTTAACATTTATTTTCTAAATTTAATTTATTTTTGCAGAGTTAGTTGTTGTTTTTGGGTATTTCCTGAGTTTCTTTTTTTTCGTTTTTGAAAAAATAAAGCTTTTTTATTGATTATTTGTATACCCTTCACCCAAAGTATATCGATGGCTTTATAATAAAAAGGCGTAACTCAATTGTTTTAAGCAGTAATTTTGGTAGACACATCATTTTATTATTTTATTAAAAACTCCATTAATTTAATTTTTACTAAAACTTACGGATTTTTTCAATCCCTCTAAACCTGTGATCGGCAAAATCAAGGCGCCGAGTTTTCTCTTTTTTCTTTTATTCTTTTTTTTACTCTTTTATTACGTACGTGTGCACACACATTGAAGAGAATTTAACAACATTAACAACAATATATGCAGGCCTGCCAGGTACTTCTTTCCTTGTCCCCAAAAAAATTAGAAAAATACCCCCTAAAATCCCCAAAATCCCAAAACTTTAAACCTTTTTTTCTGACCAAATTTAAATTTTTTTTAAAAAATTGTTAGAAAAAAAAATAAAAATTTTTAGTCAAAAAAATCATTTCATTTTGTTTGTAGCGACTAGTTTCGGCATGTTTTTTAAATCCTTTTAATGCGATTCCAGTGAGGAATAACAAGCAGAACAATATGCTGTTATTGAAGTCGAATGAACCAATTTATAAGAATTTGGAGCTTGTTCAATCGGTTTAAGCCATCCTTATAATCAACAATAAAAATACATATATCCGTCATTTATTTAGTACTTCGATGCATTATAACTACTAACCAATAGCTTAGCATTTCTTTGCCAATCTTTATTATATTATTTTTCATATTTACTTATTTTTGGGGAAGACAAAAACTACTTCTGCTGAAAGAACCAAGGAATTTTATTCAAAACTCATTACATTTATACCTTAATACATACATCCAAATATGTAGTAAGCAGTTATAAAAAGTCCATAAAAAAGTGGTTATACATAACCTTCCAAAAATTTTAAATGTCACTAGTTACAATTTGACTATTTGAAAAAGCAAAATACCTAATTAATATATGGATGTAAAACATAGAAAATTAATATAAAAATTTTGTAACTTGTCAATAACTCATTTTCATTATAAAAGAATTTTTTTTTTCGAATCACTTTTTAAAATCATTACGTTGTAAGTGATTAATTTATTCATTATGATTATGACTTATATAAAACGTAAAAAATAAGTAGTTATGAAATAGCTGCAATGTAATGCAGCTTGTAGCGAAGAAAATGGAAGAAGCTATTAATTTTGAAAAAGTAAGCGAAGTTTTGACTGGGCATATTCAAAGTCCGTATGTGTTGCGAAGTTGATTTAACAATGTCCGTTTGACTGTTAAAGTGGGTTTTCTGAAGATCCCAAAAGTGAAGGAAACTAGTTTGTTATAGATTTCTGTCACATATATGCTCCGTTAAATTTTGCTATTGAAATTCAGCCAGATCGATCCATAAAGGGGTAATATATGACCAAGAAGTCACGATTGGCTATAAATTTTGTCATAAAATCCCCTGTTGTTATTTACAGATAACAAATTCGTTATTTATCTGCCCCTTAAGCAAAAAAATTTGTTTTAAAGAAAAAATGTGCTCAACAAATCTGTAGCATTTTGACAAAACATCTTAAGTCAACTTTAAACAGTGGAAAAAAATGTTGTTAATGGTACGAATTTTCATTTAAAATACTTTATTGTTTCCGTTTTAAAGTTTTTTACTATAAACAAAATTTTTTATTTTTTATTATTATTTCATAAAAAAGATTTTTTTTACCGTGTTTTTTTAAAAAACTTTTTTGCTATCTTAACTCGACTTAAGATGTTTTGTCAAAATGCCGCAGCTATTTTTTTTTTAATTCTGTTTGATAATGTGTGTTAGTGGCTGAATGTTCTAACCCAATAAGCCAAAACGATATAGAAAGAACTTGTAGCAAGCTTACTAACCTAAGCATTAAGCTTAGAAAAGTGTTGTGATTAATTACTATTATTAAAGGCTTGTTAATAATTATTTAATAATGAAAACTGCTCCCTTGCGATAATATTACTTGTCTATGATATAATTTCAGCTTAGAAGTCTAATTATTGAATAAGCTTACAGAAAAATACTTTTCTAATCTATAATAAGATTAAATTCTTTACAAACACTCGCTTTTAATTTATATGGCATATTCA
Organism: Pollenia griseotomentosa; assembly: GCA_963931875.1. Lineage (NCBI taxonomy): Eukaryota > Metazoa > Arthropoda > Insecta > Diptera > Polleniidae > Pollenia > Pollenia griseotomentosa. The sequence continues at coordinate 69,466,475 of OZ007564.1, read as the reverse complement.
CAAATAGTTTTTTACTTATAAAATGTTTAATTATTTTTTTCAAATTGTGCACTGCTTAAAACTATTTAAAACACAAATACTGAAAACTTTAACTAATAATACTAAATTCAAATAACGGGACATAGAATGATATGATTCTCAAAAACACTTACAAAACTATTGCGAGAATAAGTCATTTGCAATCATATTGGCTGTCATGTTGTAGGAAATTTATTATGATAAGCTAATTCTACAACTGATTTACATTTTGCTCTGTTTTGGTCTGTTGGGAAGACGCTGCATTACGTTAGGTGAAGGTTTTAAGTATTCGGAATAGCACTCTTACTTGTTTTCTATAAAGTTTCTAAAAAGTCTGTTTCGATGGTCTTGGACCATCAAATGAAGGATTATCAAATTTAAACGAATTTGAGGCTTAAAATGAAGGAAAAGTGATATAAAAATTAAAAAAAAAAAACAAATATCACTAACATAGACCGTAGAAAAAAAAGGTAAATGGATTAGAAATACATTTTTAAAGATTCAGAAAACAGCATTATCGATTTCAAATTGTTTCGTTTTCAAAATCGTTTTCCATCATGTAATTGACTATTTGCTAAGTTGGGAAATAAAAAATAATTTGATAAAATACGTAAGTAAATTTTATCACTTTTAAGGAAAAGTTTAGTTCATTCTTTTGGGCCATGTTTCATGTTTATATGACATAATTTTTTTTAAGTGTATGTAATTTGTAGCCTAAACACTGCAACATTTTACATAGCAATTGTTGCTTAGAGAGCAGCGACATGTTTTATAAGAGGAAATTCTGCATTAAATTTGAAAAAATGTTCTTAGAAGAGATTGCTTAAAATTTTGTTAATTTATTTTTACTTTATAAATCACTTATACATTTGATCTTATCTTAAGGCAAAAAGTAATTTGAGCATGTATGTTAAAAGTATTTTTTAAAAATAATAGAACAACTGCATTTAAATTTGTCATTATCAGTTAAATTTAAAACCTTTTTCAATTAATTTTTCATTTGCTTTCGGCAATATGCACAAACCCTTTTACCCGAAAAAATCATTAAGAACAAAAAAGATAAAAGCACATAATTATGTTGTTGCTTAGAGAAGAGGTAAAAATGTTGCATGAATCACACCTTAATTGTTAAAAAAAAACAGGCCCGGAATAAAATATCGTTAATTGTCAATTACATTTCTTTAGACACATTCACGTATGAATATGTATGTAAGTGTAAGATTGTGTTTGTTTGTATTTTAGATTCTAACATTATCCCAGTTGGCCATGTCGTGCACGAATCATTGATGATTCGTGCACGACAATGTTAATTCCTGCACGACACGTAAGGGACAACTAATGCAAATCGTCGACGACATTTTCAAACAAGTGTCGCGTAAATCGTGCACGACACAAAGAGAGACAATGTCGCTCAGCCTGTCGTTGATGACTACATGCACGACATTGTCGTCCATATAGTCGTTGAAACCACATGAACGACATTGTCGTTCACATGTCTTTGACGACTATATGGACGACAAAGGATTCTACTTTATCGTCAACGACTGCGTATAAGACAATGTCATTGAAGTTATAGGAGTTACAGCTTACACGACAATGTCGCCTATAAACCTAAACGAAAAAATAAACATATACAATAGCACATACATATTTTTAGAATAAGACCTTAGTCTTTGAGTTCTCAGACTTGACTGACTGATTTTCTTCACTTTGCTTTGGAAGTTTTTTATTATTATCGTTATTTTACAGTTATTTTTATTATTTACTAGCTTAACCCGGTGCGCTTCGCTACACTGCTTAAACCACTTCTTCAGTTGAGAGATATTTAATATATGCATCCTATGGAAGGTTTTCCCCCTGCGCCTTCCCGCTTTATTTTTATTTTCAAAAGTGTAGTATACCATAGGAGTGACTTCTACTAAGTTTGAACATTCTTACTATAACAGTTCTTAAGATATGTGATATTAAACATTGGCGTCCTATGGGGGGTAACATTTCCCCGCTGCTATTTTATTTCAATTTTGGGGTTCAGAAGATCATACTACAAAAAGTTTAATAAAAAGAGTGCAGCGGCTCTAAATTATATTTCTATCTATGAGGGGTACTGCTCCTCCTCTGTCCATTTCTATATTGAAATTTAAAGTTTGCCATAATAGTAGCTTTAACCACGTTTGAAGACTCTCCCTTTAATAGTTCTTGAGTTGAGAGATATTTAATATATGCATCCTATGGAAGGTATTTCCCCCCTGCGCCTTCCCGCTTTATTTTTATTTTCAAAAGTGTAGTATACCATAAGTGTGACTTCTACAAAGTTTGAACATTCTAACTTTAATAGTTCTTAAGATATCCGATATTAAACATTGGCGTCCTATGGGGGGTAACACTTCCCCCGCTGCTATTGTGTTTAAATTTTGGGGCTCAGAACATCCTACTACCAAAAGTTCTACAAAATGCGTGCAGTGGCTCTTATTAATATTTCTATATATGAGGGGTACTGATCCTCCCCGCCCATTTGTATATTGAAATTTATAGTTTACTATAATAATAGCTTTAACCACTTTTGAAGACTCTCCCTTCAATAATTCTTCAGTTGAGCGATATTTAATATATACATCCTATGGGAGGTATTTCCCCCCCTGCGCCTACCCGCTTTATTGTTATTTTCAAAAGTGTTGTATACCATAAGAGTGACTTCTAGAAAGTTTGAACATTCTCACTATAACAGTTCTTAAGATATGCGATATTAAACATTGGCGTCCTATGGTGGGTACCACTACCCCCGCCGCTATTTTGTTTTAATTTTGGGGCTCAGAACATCCTACTACCAAAAGTTCAACAAATTGCTTGCATCGGCTCTTATTAATATTGCTATCTATGAGGGGTACTGCTCCTCCCCCGTCTACCCCGCCCATTTGTATATTGAAATTTATAGTTTACTATAATAATAGCTTTAACCACTTTTGAAGACTCTCCCTTTAATAATTCTTCAGTTGAGCGATATTTAATATATGCATCCTATGGGAGGTATTTCCCCCCCTGCGCCTACCCGCTTTATTGTTATTTATAAAAGTGTTGTATACCATAAGAGTGACTTCTAGAAAGTTTGAACATTCTCACTATTACAGTTCTTTAGATATGCGATGTTAAACATTGGCGTCCTATGGGGGATTCCACTTCCCCCGCTGCTATTTTATTTTAATTTTGGGGCTCAGAAGATCTTACTACCAAAAGTTCTGCATAATGCGTGCAGCGGATCTTAATATATGCGATAATTAATATTGGCATCCTATGGGGGATACCAATTCCCCTGCCCCTATCGAAAAAATAAGTAGCCTATTTTATTTTTAGGGCTCACGTGATGTATCTGTAAAAATTTCAGGAAAATCGGTTCAGTAGTTTAGGAGTCTATAAGCCAACAAACAAACAAACAAACAAACAAACAAACAAACAAACAAACAAACAAACCCACATACAAACATTTTTCATTTTTATATATATAGATTGGGAACAAATTATTTTTGTTTGTTTAGAAGACAGCTTACAAGACAATGTCGCTCATATTGTCGTGCTTAGAAGCTGATAGAGGACACTTAACAAGACACTGTCGGTCATGTTGTCGTGCATACACTTTAATACAGGACAGCTTACAAGACACTGTCGCTCATACTGTCGTGTATAGTTGTTGATAGAGGATACCTTACAAGAAAATGTCTGTCATGTTGTCGTGGATAAGCTTTGACAAAAGACAACTTGTAAGACAATGTCGGTCATGTCGTCGTTTATTAACTTCTTTAAAAGACAGTGCACTAGACAATGTCGAGTATTTTGTCGTCAACGACATTTTCCTCAAAATTGTCTTCCAGAAATCCTAAGTGATAGAGGACATGTCGTGCATAAATCGTTGACGACAATGTCGTCGACGGCAGTTTGGCCAACAGGGATGTAGCCATGATTACAGATGTTAAATATTCATCGGTACAGACATACTCGTGTGCATTTTAAGTGATTAATTGCATTTCCGAAGACACTACGTCATGGTAAGTTTTAATTAATGTTATCTTACAACACATACATCCATATATAAATATATATATATTACAGAAGTGCATACATATTAGAATTGTCAATTATTTAAATAATTGTTCTTGTTCGTTCGATCAAACGATTAAATCTGAAAAATTATTCGATTAATCGATGAGAATAACGAAACAAAAAAAATAATTTTTAAAATTTACATTAATTTACAACTAGGCAAAATCTTCCATTTTCTTCTTTATTTTTTCTCAAATCCACTATCACTTCTTCTTTTTTTTGATGCGTACAACTTTTCATCTTAACTCCATATCGTTGTATTACTTAAAGGAATTGTAAAATCCTTAATTCTTGAATACTCCGATACAACTTTGGATTTTCGAAAGGCGTTTGCAGACCTTCCGTCTTCAGCCATACTTCTGCGTACAATTTATTCTATAGAACAACTGCTGTCTCTCTTTATGTATTATTCCATTTGAACAAGTTCGGCATTTTTTGATTTCGTTGGATTATCTTCTACTATCGGGTTCAATGGTAATATTGTGACACATATTTGAACACAATTTAACACGTTGACTGCCCAGGCCATTTTCAGAAAACTGGCCAAAAATGACATTTTGATTTGTTCACATTATATTACTAAAAACTCTATTTCTAGATGATAGGTATCATGAAGAAGCAAATATGAAGTTTATTTTAGGAGAAAAAGGACCTACGAATTATCTCGTAATTGGCTTCTGTGACAAAAATCGCTACGCAGAAGCCAAATACGAGTTAATTCGTAGGTCCTTTTTCTCCTAAAAAAAACATCATTTTTGCTTCCTATAATATTTTGTTTTATAGTTGTTATAATTTATTATAATAAATATAATATAATAAATATATAATAATATAAATATAATATAATTTTATTATTATTTTCTTTCTTTTTAGATTATAAACATTCTCTAAATTTATTGTTATAATTATCAAGAACCCAAAATGGATAAGAAAAGGTCACTGAATCAAAGTGTAATTGAGTACAATGCAAATCTAAGTGATTCAGAATATGACGGAATTTTCAGTGATGATAGTAACGACATTTATGAGCCTTCTGATTATACAAGTGGTAGTGAAGATGAACCTGAAGACGGGTCCGAACCTGATGATAATGACGCTGATCTCCAAGCAACAACGTCAAATGAGAATGATGATTTGTGGACAGAAGTTCAACACAATCCTGATTTATTTCTTTTTGAAGAAAATGTTGGTGTGAAATTAGATACATCATATTTTTCAGTACAAACGCTGGTGTATTTATTTTTTTTCGGATGAGTTCCTTGCATTACTGGTACAACAAACTAATTTATATGCTGCGCAAGAAATTGAGAAATGGGAAAATGGGAATCAAAATGCTGTAAAAAAATCCAAAAGGTTATCAAATTGGCAAGACGTAAATGCTGTAGAGATGAAAGTTTTTATTTCACTTTTATTGCAAATGGGACAATAGAACATTACTGGAGCACAAACAAGCTATATAATGTAAACTTTTGGCGCTCACATATGAGCCGAAATCGATTCCAGTTGCTACTTCGTTATTTTCGTTTGGTTGATAACTCAAACGCATCTACCGACAGATTATACAAGGTGAGACCAATCCTAAATCATTTCAACAATGTTATGCGTGAAAACTATGTACCAAGTAAAAATATTTGTATTGACGAATCCATGATGCTATGGCGGGGAAGATTGATTTTCCGCCAATACATAAAAAATAAATAAAAAACAGAAATATGGCATCAAACTATATGAACTATGTGAGTCCGACGGTCTTGTAATAAAAATAAAAATTTACAGCGGAAAATCTGAGGAAACTCCCAAAAATCTAGGTCACACTGCTGACGTTGTTTCACATTTACTTGAGGACTATCTCGATAAAGGCTACGCGCTTTACATGGATAATTTTTATAATTCAGTTAGTCTTACAAAACTGTTATATACACGAAAAACTTATGTATGTGTGTGGAACCCTGCGAAGTAACAGAAAAAGAAACCCCAGAGATAAGGTAAATCATAAACTGAAAAAGGGGAGTGTTTTTGGCAGCAAAATGGTGCTGTTTCTGTATGCAAATGGAAAGACAAACGAGAAGTCCTTACCATTTCAAACATGCATGCTGTTGAAATGGTAGAGGTGCCCAATCGCAAAGGAAAAATTTCTATGAAACCGAATATAGTTCGAGATTACAATAATGGAATGTCTGGCATAGACCGATCAGATCAAATGATTTCCTACTACTCATCTCCAAGAAAGACTATTAGATGGCCCAAAAAGGTTTCGCTACATATTATAGAGATATATATACAAAATGCTCACAGAATTTTTAAAAAGTAACTTCATCTAAAATAAAACTGATAAAGTTCAGAGAAGAATTCGTCTTCGCGTTGATTGCAGATTTTCAACCAGTTTTGAAAAAATATAGAAGTCAAGAGCTCCGTTATTTAGAGTGTTTACCACCAACGAAAAAAAAAACAGCGTCCGACAAAGCCATGTCGTGTATGGACCCAAGCAAACAAACGCCGAGAAACGCGTAGATAGTACGAGATAACTCGTAGTTAGGGTTTTTTCCCGGGATTTCCCGTCCCGGGAATTTCAATTATTTTATTTCCCGTTTTCCCGGGATTTTTCTTGCGGGATCCCGGGAAACAAAAAATTCCTTATAATTTCAGAAAAAAGCTATTTATACTTTGAAATTTAGTTTTCTCTTCTCTAAAAATTAGCATCTGTGGATGGCTTGTGGATTAAATCAATTACAAGAAGTGAGTAAATGTATTTAAATTAATGTCTTCTGATGCAATTAATCTACTATAAGCAGAATGGGCAGTGCAACAGTTGATAATTATTACATTTAGTGAAGTGAAGAGTTAACACAGTACATTAATTCAAAAGAAGATGCAGGCAGTAAAGTTTCATTGTCCATGAACAAGTCTTAAAAATAGGAGATACCTAAACATATCGCTCCTTTATTGAAACATAGTCATATCTACAAAAACAAACGATCTTGGCAAAATGCGATTAAAGTTTAAAGATATATTTTGCTATAACTTCGGCTCAGTTTGAGATATAATACGAGAAGGTATGAAGGAAAACTTTGCTAAAGTTACTTAAAATTTTGAGATATGACTATGATGCAATGAAGGAGCGATATGTTTATTAGGTGATAAACATGGGTTTTGCTTAATTAACATTGAGATTATTACAATCAGGGCTATAGCTACAATATTTTTTACCTTTCCAACATTTTGTATAAAATCCCTAAAACGTATGAGAATAAATCAAATTCTAAGCTTTTATTTCTTATTAGGGCTTCATTATTAATTTATTATTTAATAAAAAAAAAAATTGTTCGATTAATCGACATAATTTATTCGATTTATTCCATATTCGAAAAATCGCCATTTCAAAATTATTCGAACAAGAGTTTGTTTTTGTTTGATCGATTAATCGAATTATTCTTAATCGGTTGACAGCTCTAGGCATGTATATATGTATTTAGTAAACTACAATTTCTTTATATGTTTGAAATTATTAGACACTTCTTATAATAAATAGATTTTATTTTACTGATCAATGATAGAAACAATCTAAAAGTTCTTGGTAACATGAATTTTTTATTATTTACTTGTATCTATAAAACGAGCCTATTTAATACAGTCTGATTCAATTTTAAACATTCTATCATTTTTATAAATTTCTAGAAAATTGTTCAATATGTTTATACATGAGTAGGTGAGTTGCAAGACTCGTTCGTTTCTAAAATTAAAAAATTGAGATAACAATCGATTTAGACAGATCTTTTAGCACTTTATAAGAATAAATATATAGATTATATCGAATCATGTCCTTTTTTATGTTTTTATGTGCCATGCAGTTGGTAACAAAACTGGTTCGTTCCACTCAACAGACATTTTCAAAACTATCTCTTTGCATTTTGTGTAACAAAACTCTCTGGTTCATTGTTTTAAACTTGCTGTTAGAAGTTCACCAAGATATCGTTGATTACATATTTGTCGAATAAGGGAATTTAAAAATGCAAATTTGTAAACAATTTCAATTTGGATGTTCTTATATATCACTGGATATCTGCTGTAGCTCCTGTGGTGAAAGCACTAAGAGAACCTTCAAAGCGAATGCTAATGCAAAGGAACTCGGAAAAAATGCGTGACATTGTTCCAGATATACTTCCTATGAGTTTTACCCGAAAAATGATTTCAGAATAATTTTATCTACTCACTTAAGGGAAAGCATGAGGGAAAATGAAGGCTTGCAATTTTATATTCTTGGAAAATAATAATATTGATTTAGGAACGGAAAAAACAATGACAAGTACACTGAAGAAAAATATTTAAATTAAGTTGTTTAAAAACTCATATTTTTTTAACACAGCAGGTGGGAGATAAACTACACCAAGCAACATTTTGAAAACTTTACAAAAGACTGCAAAAATTTTTCAGAATATTTTGTATTACTCTAATATATTTTTATATGTCTATGATAACCATAATAAAATAATGTCATATAATGTAACATACTATGTACGTTTACTTATTAAATTGGACTTGTTATGGTTAACAATGTTGGTCGAAATATTTGACTTAATAAAAAAATAAAACCAAAATGGCAGTTAAATTTATCTATTTTAAAAACAAAAGACCTTAGTTTACAATTTACAAAAAAATAATTTTTAAAATTCTTTGCCTCTAAGCAGATTCTCCTTATTGTCTACAAATTCACAGGTAAACAACACTAAATACACTTGATTCCCTTTGCATCTAAACAAGTTGGTCTTGGTGTTGTTTTTAACTTTTCTATTTCGAAAACTACATCAGATATGAATTATGGGAATTCACACATCGATTGAGAAAAAATGCCCACTCCAACTGTATAAAAAACGTATTTAAAAAAAATGTGAGTTGGGGTAGTTTATCTCCCACCAACAGAACTATTGTTACATTTTTTTGGCACCAATATTAATAAATTTATAGTATTACAAATATTAACGGAATATACTGAAAATTGACTTAAATATTTATTTAAAATCGTATAATAATATAAATTTTTTTTCTTTTAATGTATATTTAATATATAATAATAAAGTTATTATTTACTATATAACTAATAATCCAAAAAGTGGCGAATAAAGCTACAAAGTAAAGAATTCTGGAAGTCATTAAAAGTAGGATTGTAAGTAAAGTTTTTGCTGGGTCGATCGAAAAGATCTTTAAACAGTGGACTAAAAAGCATCGCCATTTTTGATCAGGTTCTTAAAAAAAATTATTATATTTACAAAAATGGCAAAGCTGCCACTATTGATCAGAATTTTCCAGAAAATCATGGACATATTAAAACAAGTAAAAAAGTATAGTCTGTCAAGCCCGACTATATGATACCCTACACCACAGTATTTAAAAACACATCATGCTTATGTGTCCATATAAATATGGAGAAGCAGAAATCGCCCCATACCTCTCCTTGTGGTCCTATTTTTGTAAAACTACATAGCTTATGTGTCCATATAAATATATTTCTATATGTGCTTTAAATTTCATTAAAATCGGTTTGATAGTTTCTGAGAGGTAGAAATTTCCCCCTATCTTCCCTCGTGGTCCCACGATTCGGCCCATTTTGAATAGGCTTGGTCCTTGTGCCGATAAGAACCTATGCCCCAAATTTTATCTTCAAAATTGCGACTTGTACTTTGCGCACAAAGTTACATGGACTGCCAGCCTACCAGCCAGCTGGACGGACATTAGAAAGTGATTCTAAGTCGATTGGTACACTTTAAGGTGGGTCTAGGACCAATATTTTAAGGCGTTACACACATCAGCACAAATGCATAATACCCTCTCCACTATTGTGGTGTGGGTATAAAAATATTACTGTTTTAATTTTATACAAATCGGTGTGTTGCATTGCATTTTTTTTAAATATTATTTTTTTCTCGATAGGGCATGTGGGAGAAACAAATCTCAAATTGACTAAAAATCGCTTTTACAAGCTTACTCATAACGTTTTCTTTCAAAAAATATAAACATTTTTTTTTATTTCTGGAGAAAATATTCTTTTATCAGCGAAAAAACATATTCATACATAAGTATTGCCTCTATAGTATATTATTACCTGTATTTATGTTTTATTTTATTTATTACCTCTATAATATAAATTTTAACTTTTTGTAAAACACTCCTAGGTTGTCGGCATCATTTTCTATAAAAAATTCCTTTGCTTTCAAGCAACGTTTTTTAAAGAAAATACTTTAATATCAAAAGTAATTTTTGGGAATACAAATTTTTAATTAAAAATTACTTTTGATAATAAACTGGCAAGTGCACGGCCTGAAAAAACTACCTGGCAACATGTTTTTGCAAGTTGTTTTTTGCATTTTGTTTTTTCTTAACCTACTTACAACTACAATTAATGTTGGAAGAATTCCAATCAATTGCAGTGGGGAATGTAAGAAGAGATAAACTCACTGTTTATTGTTGATGTATTTGCTTAAACTTTGATATTGTTACAAGTAGAGCTGTTGCTTATGATTCTTATACGCTTAACAGTTTTTTTTGGTTTAATATCTTTAGTTTTTCTAAAATTGTTATGGATGAAGTTTCCTGATGACACAAAGCATACAGAGATGAAAAAAGTGACGTATGAAGAATGCCGAAATCATTTGCGAGGGCAGCTTTCGAAGAAAGAGAAAAAAACGTTTTTTGGTAGTGAAGTGGCAATGTGTAAAATCAGGCCGCTACTATCAATACGAACTGCGAAATAAAAACAAAAAAAGAAAAAAGGGCAGCTTTCGAAGAAAAAGACAGAAAAAACACAATATTTTCTGTCTCGTGACGCCTCTGTGTGCTCTGTGCTGATGATCTGGCCTAAGCAACCAGTGAAATGTGCATAGGAATAGCTTATCCTATCAACAATAAATTTCAAGTGTTTTTATCAAGAATAAAAACTGGGAATTAAGCACGAATAATAAAATCTTTTTAATGAAAATACTTTAATTTATAATATAAACTTATAAATTTTTAAATTATAAAGTTCGAAACAATATTTTCTTTCTTTTTATTTAAATTTTAAAAACATTTTCTATAAAAGTTACATGCCCAACAAAATTGAGGACAAAAACCTCTGTTTCTATGCAACAGTAATTAAGAACTTTTTTTCTTTGTTTCACGAACATTTTTTTTTACATTTTTCTCAATTTTAAAATTAAAATCTTTAAAATTCCTTACAGTTTTTACCAGTTCTTGAAAATTTTTTTTTGAAACTGTTTAATTTTCTGATTAAAAATCGGTTAAGGAAAATAAAAACACAATATTTTAACACTTGCAAACTGTAGTTATATTACAACATAATTATAACTTGTAGCTGCTGCAACCATTTAATTTTGTTTGTTGTTGTTTTACTGGTGGTATTATTAACATTTTCAAATTTTATTAACGTAAATGAACGTGTTTGAGTTCAGCCGCTTTTATGTGGGTCCCCTAATCTTAAATCAAACATAAAATCACCGCGTCTACATTTTACAAGCGCTGAAAAGCCAACGAAATTTAAGACAAGTAAAAAATACAAGTAGCAAAAAATTAAATTAAATGCTTTTAAAATTATTGGCGCCAATTTTTTTTGTTGCAAACGTCATGTTCAAATGGAAGACATCATGAGAAACTGAATAAAAATTAATATGGATTTGTGGCATGTATGAGTATGAAGGATGTGTGTGTTGGATATAAAAATAGTTAATGGACATTAAGATAAGAACCCCATACTAAAAGCATAAAACGTGTTATCATAAATCCTCGTTTTTATATGATCATAAGTGGGAATATACGATGTGTAGAGAGACGCAGTCGATAACGTGGCTTATAGCAATGATGAAGTTTGCCTTAATTGCTTAATTATAGAAATTATTTAAAACAAGACTGTTAAAATTATTATGATTAGTAAATTGCTTTAATTTAGTTATTAACCCTTAATATGCACAACCCGTTTAATGCGAGATTTCTGGTTCGAAAGCTATTTTATTTTAGTCGATGCTGAACAAATCGAAATAATTTTTTCAGTATTGTGAAACTCAAATTAATGACTTACAACACTGAACAAATTATTTCGATTCGTTCAGTATTGACTGAAATAATTAGATACTAAATTGCTTTCGAATCGAGAAAGTACTCGATTACGACTGACAGAACTAGGCCCCTGATTCTAATCAACAATTTTATACCCTACACCGCTAGTGGTGAATGAGGGTGCACTTAGTTTGTCATTCCGTGTAAAACTTCTTTAATATTCATCTAACTTCCTATAAAGTTTATATATTCTAGATCATTGAGTACTTGTTAGTCAATTTATCCATGCCAATCTGTCTGTCCGTCTGTTTAAAACACACTCTTTTTCGAACAACTTAAAGGAAAAGAACACTATAGGTGTCAAATTATTTCTAGTTCTTCCAAGCAGTTAGGATTGAAATCCAGCAAAATCGGCTTAGTATGATAAGAGTTATGAATCCAAATGTGGAACTACGACCCTAAAAATTGTTAACTTTTTAACAAAAACTCACATGAATGGTGGCACAATGCAAGGATTGATATAAGGTTTTGCAAAAATTCGTTCTAGAATTTACACTACTAAATCTCGTAAAAAAACTTTCCGATTTTCGGCCAATAACACTATGCAATAAATAAAGAAAATTTCTTTTCTTAAATAACCACTATATTTTTTTGATCCGCTGTGACTAGCCTAACGTCAAAAATCATAATTATTTCAAATTCTATGGTAAGTTTTTTTTTAAATTTTTTTTCTAAAATTTGAGATTTTTGAAGAGGCTGTTCCATACATCTTCCACTTGTACCTCAGTTACTAAAAAAATAATGGCTGAATCAAAAAATTATATTTGAATGGCTTAAACTCATGTAATTAAGAATTTTTTGACGGATTGCATAACAAAATCGTGTACGTCGTTTCAAAGTTACGATAAGATGTATGGAGCAGCCTCTTCAAAAATCTGAAATTTTAGAAAAAATTTCTAGGAAAAAAACCTTACTATAGAATTTTAAATAATGATGATTTTTGCAGTTAGGTGACTATAGCGGATCAAAAACATGTAGTGGTTATTCAGGGAACTTTTGCTTGTTGCATAGTGTAATTGGTCTAAACCGCAAACAATTTTAATATTGACGTCCGATTTCATTAAGATTTGATAATATTTTATTGACCCCATACACAGCCCACTCCTGAAATATTCTACCTGTCAGAAAAACCGAATATTGCACTCTTTCTAGTTTTGAACAATTTTCCGTTTCAGAGCAACATTTTACATTCACAGTTCTGGAGCATTTTTATTAAATGTGAGCAACTTTATAAATATAAAACTTTACAGATTCTAATAAACATTATCAAAATCTGGTCATCAAACTTTTAAACAATAATTAGATGAGGGAAGCATTTTCGTCGAAATACCTTAGACTTGTGTGATTGTGTAAAATGACCTTAAGTAACATTTTCTTCATAAATTTTTTCGGAATCTGTTGGAATTTGAGGAAATTTCTTGAAATTTGAGGAAACTTCTTGGAATTTTAGCAATATTTTTTAATGGAAATTTCTTGGAAACATAGCAAATCTTTTTTTTAGAAAACATCTTTGAATTAAACCAACATTCTCTAAGGAAAGTTTCTTAAAATCAAAGCAACATTTTCAATAAAAAAATGTTGAACTGAATAACAGAAACATTTTAAAACAAAACAAGTAATTAGAATCAGGAAAGCTTTAAAGAAGAAAATTTTTAGGAATTAAAGCATTTTTATGTTCTTTAATTTGTCGGAATTAAACAACACATTTTAGCGAAAATTTCTTGGAATCAAAGCAATTTATTTTTAAAAAAATTTTCGGAATAAGTCCAACATTTTCTTAAGAAAACTTTGGGCAAGCTTCTATAGCAAATATCTTACGCTTAGAGCACCATTTTTTTCAGAATATTAAAGCAGCTTTTTTACGAAATATTTGCTATAAAAAATCTCTCCAAATCAAAATCTTATTACATATGTAAACAAAAATTTCTCAAAAGCAGGGCAACATTTTCTTTAAAAAGTCTGAGAACTAATTTAGGAAATTAAAAAATTTTTTAAATAAAGACATTTATGTACAGTGTAAATTCGATAATCCGGACTCCACTAATCCGGAATATTCGGTAATCCGGACAGAATTTTGCACTCACTGCGTATTCTATAATCCGGATTGATTGCAACTATGTAGTCCGGATTGAATAACACCCGTTTTAATTTATTTTTTTTATTCAAATCAAAGCATGCTTTGAAAAATACAGTCATTGCGTATTCTATAATCCGGATTGATTGCAACTCTATAATCCGGATTGAATAGCACCCGTTTTTTTTATTTTTTTATTCAAATCACAGCATGCTTTGTAAAATGCAGTTAGATTAGTGTGATATGAGTATGTTTGAACATGCGTTTTCTTGCTATGAATTATTATAATTTTTAATATATACATACATGCGGTAATCCGGATAATTCGCTACTCCGGATTGGGGTCTGCAATCAATTATCCGGATTATCGAATTTTTACTGTACTTATTTTTTTTTTCTCTGAACCGAAGCAGGATTTCTTTTAAAAAATTTCTCTTAACAAGAGCAACATTTTTGAGAACCCCTTTTGGGACAAGATCTTAACCACAAAACAACATTACTTGTGGAAAATATTTGTTTAAGAAAGAAAACTTTATTAGAGAATATTTCTCGATATCACAGGAACATTTTGCTTAAAAATTTTCGAGTTCAAAGCAACTTTTTTTATACAAAATTTCTCGGAATTACAGCAACATTTTCTTTAATAAATTTCTCGCCGTTGAAGCAGCATTTTGTATAAAACTTCGTTCACAATCAAAAAAACATTTTCACTTGGTGAAAATGTGTTCTGTGTTCATACACAGAAAAAAATAAAAATTGATTTCAATTAAAAAATTTGTGATATTAATTAAAAAATTAATTAAATTTGTACCAGTAAACAAATTAATAGTATCAATTAAACCAGTTAATCATATTAATTAAACGTTTAATTCACTTGATTAAACGCTTAATTCACTTGATTTAATTTTTAATTAAAACTGTTTATTTTTTTGATTAATTCTTTAATTGGTGAAAAATTTTAGATAATTCTTTCTGTGTAGAGAAACAATTTCTTTTGCAAGCACACACATTTTGCATTAAAACCCGACTGCAAATTTTAGCCACAACAATTTTATGCATTTATTATTATTTTTTACAACATTTTGTTGAAATTTTCATTCAAAACTAAATAAAATTACTTTAAACGTCAGAAACAATTTCATACAAATTGTTGCTGAAGTTCTAGTTGACTCAACTTTAGTTACATTTTTAAAAAAATTTTAGTTACATTTTTGTTTTAAAAATGAAGGGAAAATATATGAAATATTTTAGGAAGAAAAAATATAGAAGAAAAAACGAAATTGTTTCTCTGATTGTGAACGAAGCTTAAAATTATAAAAAAATGGAAATCCGAAAAAGAATTTCTATAGAAAATTTTTCCGAACCAGTGTAACATTTTGTATAAAATTCTTTTGGAATCGGAGCATATTAAAAAAAAACAAAAATGTTGTTACAAATCAAGGCAACAATTTCTAAAAAAATTTTCTCTAAATTAAAACAACATTAGCTTAGAAAAGTTTTCCGGAACCAGATTGAGTTTTTTTACCCTTCAGCGCAGGAAAAAATGGTATATAAAAGTTTGCCGTTACGTTTGTAATTTCTACAATATTGATCTTAGATCCTGTAAAGTATATATATTCTGGGTTCTTATGAGCAGCGAAGTTTATTTAACGATGTCCGTCTGTCTGTTAAAATGGATTTTCCGATGAACCCAGAAATGATGGGTCTTGTTTCGTATAAATATATCTTACATATGCTATATTTAACTTCGCTACTAAAATTCGGCCTAATCGGTCAACGAATGATCGATTTATAAGCGAACAACCATGACTGCCTCTAATTTTATCCATAAGTCCCTTGTTGTTGTGTCTTTTCTATATATCTAGAGAACAAGCTTCTTAATTGGGTAGAACATCTTGGTTATCAATACACAAAATTTGACTAAATATGGATTTATTTATATCTGTAGAACGGCAAGAGAAAAATTGTCCAAATTATCAATACCCAAACATTATAGATTTCTGTATATCTAAAAATATTGCCAAAGTTTCCAAATTAAGCACAAGCTCTTGGTTATCAATACACAACATCCGACAAAATGTGGGCGTGGCACGAAAAGAGATTTATTCATATCTAAAGGCGAAGGGTATACAAGATTCGGTATAGTCGAATATAGAACTCTTACTTGTTTTTATATAAAATTTATCACAATCAGATCAAAATTTTCCGAGAAAATATTTTTTTTTATCTGGAAGACTTCTTTTAAAAAATTTTCTGAAATCCATGCAACATTTTTATACATAATTTCTCGGAATGAGAGTAACATTTTTCTACAAAATTTTTCGACATCTAAGCCACTTTTTTCTGCAGAAGATTTCTCTAAAATAAAGCCAGTATTTCTTTTCGAAATTTCTCGAAACTGAGCGAAATTTCCTGTAGGAAATTTCTTGGAATCAAAGTTAAATTTTTAAAGAAAACTTTTTAGAGCCAGAGCAAACTTTTACATAGAAAAATGTTCAAATTCAAAACAAAATTTTTTTTAGAACCGAAGCGGCTTTTGCCATAGAAAAATATGATAAAAATTTCTTACGCAACATTTGAAATAGAAATCTAGGCAACATTTCTTACAGAAACTGAGCGAAATTGCCTGTAGGAAATTTCTTGGAATCAAAGTTACATTTTTAAAGAAAACTTTTTAGAGCCAGAGCAAACTTTTACATAGAAAAATGTTTAAAATCAAAACCAAATTTTTTTTAGAACCGAAGCGGCTTTTGCCATAGAAAAATATGATAAAAATTTCTTAAGCAACATTTGAAATAGAAATCTAGGTAACATTTCTTAAGCCCTTATGACACTACATTTTTTATTCATTAATTGAAATAGAATTGATAGAAAGAAACAGTAAATGTTAGAAAGAGCGAACTACAAAAAATGTAAACAAAGTTTATAAGTTTTTTTTTCTCTTGTTATGGTTTTGTTTCAGGGATAGCGTTGAGAATTTTTAAAATTGTACCAACAACCTTTAAAAATTGTACTTTTTTACCCTAATTGTACTAAAAGATTTTTTTAATGGAAATTAATTTTATTTATGTTCATCAAAAACACCACAAAAAGGTATTATAAATCTTAATTTAAAAAGTATCAACAAAAAAGTACAATTGAAACAACTTAGCCATCCCTGTTTTGTTTATTTTATTAAATGTTGCCAACTTTCGTTTATGAGAAACCTAAAAACAAAAAGAGGTAAATCGCTGAATTTGCCCATAAACCGCTGATTCAGCAACACTTTTAATATTTCAAGCTTGAAACGTCAATTTTAAGTTAAACAATTTTACATTTTTTTTGACATAACTTCATTTTTATCGATAACTTTAGTAAAATTTTTGACAGTTTGCCATTTATCTTAATACAGCTTAACTCTTTGCACTTGGTAAATTTTTGTATTACATTATATTTGTACTGTTCACCAAAACTTGAACAATGCATTAAAAATGTAGTGTCATAAGGGCTTTACAGTAGCTCTGTTTCTTTAGATTTTGGTTAAGGTTTCTGAAAATGAGAGCAAGCATTAATTTATCTCATAAGGCCTAGTAATCTGTTCAAATTTGTGAAAAATGTTGAGCAACATTAATTATATCACACGAAAATTCCAACATGTATCAATGTTTCCTATCATGCGATTTTGTACAATTTGACGTTTTTATTTTATAAAAAAGAAAGTAAATATAGATAAAAAAAAACCGTTACCGGTTGTGCTATTTTAATTTTAAAGTTTTTAATTAATAATAAGTTCATACTTTTTTGCTTTTGCTTAAATTTCCACGTGAAATAAGTGCAGCTTACATTATTTCGCAGTTATAAAAAAAATGTTGCCAGAAACATTTCGGAACTTTTTCACAAAATGAACAGAGTACAACTCTATCAACATTATTTCATAGATATTCCGCACAAGTTTTTATCATACGCGTTTTGACAGCATTTCACGTGAAATGTTGAACAGAGTACCAGGCCTAAAGAGTCAAAATTACACAAAAGTACGGGAAAAGAAAAAACAAAATTTTAAGCACAAAATAAAATTTTTTTACAGCTGTTTTACAATTTACACAATTTGCATGAAGAAAAAGTCTGGGCTGTTTCGTGCAAGAAGAATACGAATTTTATTGGCTCAAACCCACTCTCATTTACACAAATTGAAATTACGGAAACGCTTTTCTTGCAAATTGGGATCCCGAGGATCCAAAAGTAGAGGAAAGAAACAGAGCTAGTGTAATAAAACCTAGTACTCTGTTTAAATTTGTGAATATTGTTAAGCAACATGGATTATTTCTCAAGAAAATTTTGGCGTTTATCAATGTTACCTATCTTGGGAGTGTGCACAATTTGACGTTTTTAGTTCTTCAAAGTATGCAACATTGTTTTGCGTATGTAAACTAAAAAGAAAGTTAATATAAATGAAAATCTGTTACCAGTTGTTTTTTTTTAATTTTTAATTTCCTATTTAATAAAGGGTGTTTTTTTAAGCCCGAAAGAACTTGAAATTGTAAAAAATAACACAAAAAATTAAATTGTAATCAAAATTTTTTTTTTATTCGAAAGATCAATACGTGACATTAACATTTGAAAATGATTTCGGGCATATGGGCACCGCGGCTGTTCTTGACGAAGCGCATTCTGGACGTCCAATTTTGGGCCACTTTTTCGAGCACTGCTGGCCGTATGTCACGAATAACACGAACAATGCTGGCCTCCAAGGCGTCAATTGTTGCTGGTTTATCAGCATAAACCAGTGACTTCACGTAGCCCCACAGGAAATAATCGAGAGGTGTCAAATCGCACGACCTTGGAGGCCAATTGACAGGTCCATTTCTCGAAATCAACTTATCGCCAAATTTTGATTTCAATAAGTCGATGGTTGCGTTCGCCGTATGGCACGTAGCGCCATCCTGTTGAAACCACATCTCCTCCGGATCAATGTCATCCATATTTTCAAACAAAAAATCATTGATCATGGTGCGGTAACGATCTCCATTGACCGTAACGCGAGCTCCGGCCTCATTTTTGAAGAAATAAGGTCCGATGATGCCACCAGCGTGAAAACCGCACCAAACGGTGCATTT
Source organism: Pollenia griseotomentosa (assembly GCA_963931875.1). Taxonomy (NCBI): domain Eukaryota; kingdom Metazoa; phylum Arthropoda; class Insecta; order Diptera; family Polleniidae; genus Pollenia; species Pollenia griseotomentosa. Next base: position 69,447,092 of record OZ007564.1, on the reverse strand, counting down.
TTCTGGATGTAATGGAGTCTGTAGGGTCTCTTGTGGATTGGTCTCGCTCCATATGCGGCAATTTTGCTTATTAACAAACCCGTTAAGCCAAAAATGCGCCTCATCGGTGAACACAATTTTGCGATTTAAATTTGGATTAAATTTTTAAATTTTTCAAAGTAAATTTGGATAATTTCGTAGCGTTGTTCAAGCGTGAGTCTATTCATGATGATTTGTCAGAGTATACTGAAACGATAAAAAAAATATTTCATCAAAATTTAATTTTTTTGTGTTACTTTTTACAATTTAAAGTTCTTTCTAGCTTAAAAAAACACCCTTTATATGGTTCATTTTTGTTTATTTTTCTTATATTATTTCGCAGTTGTAAAAAATGTTGCCAGAAACATTTCGAAACTTCACAAAACGAACAGGGTACAATTCTATCAACATTATTTCATAGATATTCCCCACAAGTTGTTTTGATAGCATTTCACGTGAAATATTAAACAGAGTACCAGGCTTAAAAAATATTGTCTATAAACTATGGATGACACATCATTTTAAATATGTGCATACATACATATGTATTTAGGTAAACATATAACATGCTATTCTTAATTTTTTTTAATATGTTATGTGAATTGAACTTATCACTGTTTAATATTGGGGGTACTTTTGCTATTGTATTTGATTTGAATATGTTGTTTGTCAAAAATGGTTTTCTATATTGTTACAAAACTGAATTGCATAATAATAAAACAAATTAATGTTTTTCCTGTCGAGCACAAGGAAATGATTTGTAACGAATTTTGCTGACGTATCAAACAAACAAAAAACTTTAATAAGGGAGGGGCTCATTACAAATAACTCTTGTAATAAAATACACAAAGAAAAAACAGCTGTTTTTTTACATTAAATTCGTACAAACAAAAAATAATAATATTTCAAAACTACAAGCATAAATATCACTATTAATTTTATATGTCTCAATGTACAAATATGTTTTAATACGAGTAACACCCCTCCTAAAAAAGAAATGAAATATTAAACAATATCTTTAAGCTTTTTCAACTTAAACTTTAACAAAAAAATCATTATTCAATAATTTGCTTTGTATTGTAGGTTTCTGTGTGAAGTTGTTTGTATTTCAGATTTTATGTTTCTCTTTGAATGACAAGCACAACTGTCAAAATGTGTTAAAAACTATTAATCAAAATTAGCTGGGAAATAAAAAAAAAATTAAAACTTAAATGGAAACAAATTTAAGTCAAACTTAAAACCACATTTTGTTCATATTTCATGAAATATTCCATCGTATTAAACTAACAAAATGCCTTTAGGGCAAAATTTAGAAAAGAATGACAAATAATTTGTTTATATTTTCAAACAAAAATTATAATTAATTAACAGGTCAAGTTTTTTTTAGCTTTCTGCTTAAATATTAGCATTTTTTGGAAGAATTTTGTTAATATCGATTTTTTGCTTCAATAAACCCATGAAACAAATGTCGTTCATATCTTCCATCAGTAGTTGCTATAAGTAACAATTTAAATTCAATAACTGATTTAAATTAATAAATATTTTTTCTTTAAAAAAATACTAAAAATAAATGCTTTTTTCAATTTTGTATGCATATTTATGCAGTTCTTTGCATATTCCCAGCGGGAAAACTCAGAAGACCTTCTTACTTCAGGCCTTTTTAAAGGCCTGCTTAAAAGATTTTTTGATTCAATTACTATTCTTATCTAACTGCTAAAGAAGGCCTCATAGAAGGCCTCGGCTCTTTCGTATAAAAGATAAGATACACCTTCCACACTCGCTTCTATGAGAAGGGAGTAGAAAATGAGTAACATTTTTTGTATTGGTTTTTCGCGCAAGCAAAAGCAAAATCAATTTTTTTTGGTCCCGTAACCCTTCTTATCTACCTGCTGAAGAAGCGAGAGCGCAATGACAACGTGTGTAAAAAAGATATGAGTATGGAATGGAGCAAGAAGGCCTTGTACATCCAAAAGAAGGGGTACAGAGGCCTTCTAGAAGGCCTTCCTACTCCTTCTTTTTCCCGCTGGGCTTTCAGTTTCAGCTTTCCTGCTCGCATATTTTAAAATTCATGTGCATATTAAAACTTGCACTGTTTGTTTTAAAATTATAGTAAGAAATTAAAACTTTTGAAAACAACAATTGTGTTTATCTTGATTTCATTTTAATTTATAAGCCTGTTTCAGACTATGCGACATGTCCTGGCAACAATATTCATATTTTCTTTTGGAGTCCCTTTTTAAAACGCATACGTTCAGAATAGAATTCTGTTGTTCATGGGGGACCTCTTTCAATTGAACTATTCACTGAGGTGATCAATGTTATATTGTTCATTCTTTTTGTTCTTCTCCTTCACTTGTTTTTCTTATTTAGTTGATATTTTATTAATTTTCTTTCATGGTTGCAAGCCACAAGCTACAAGCAACAGTTGAGTAGTCTTAAATTCAAATTCAACAACTCATGTTCAAAAAATTTTACGAGTTGTTTTCAAGAGGAACATAAATTTGTTGCTCGATTTTATATTTTGTTCTTAGTTTCTATAGAAAATTTCTCAGCTTATGAGTAACATTTTCTATAGAAAATTTCACAGTTTATGAGTCACATTTTCTATAGAAAATTTCTCAGTTTATGAGTAACATTTTCTATAGAAAATTCTGTTTCTGAGTAACATTTTCTATAGAAAATTTCTGTTTCTGAGTAACATTTTCTGTAGAAAATTTCTCATTTTCTGAGTAACATTTTCTATAGAAAATTTTTCAGTTTCTGAGTAACATTTTCCATAGAAAATTTCTCATTTTCTGAGTAACATTTTCTTTAGAAAATTTCTCAGTTTCTGTGTAATATTTTCTATAGAAAATTTCTCATTTACTGAGTAACATTTTCCTTAGAAAATTTCACAGTTTCTGAGTAACATTTTCTATAGAAAATTTTTCAGTTTCTGAGTAACATTTTCCATAGAAAATTTCTCATTTACTGAGTAACATTTTCTTTAGAAAATTTCTCAGTTTCTGAGTAACATTTTCTATAGAAAATTTCTCAGTTTCTGAGTAACATTTTCTATAGAAAATTTCTCAGTTTCTGAGTAACATTTTCTATAGAAAATTTCTCAGTTTCTGAGTAACATCTTCTTTAGAAAATTTCTCAGTTTCTGTGTAACATCTTCTATAGAAAATTTCTCAGTTTCTGTGTAACATTTTCTATAGAAAATTTCTCAGTTACTGTGTTACATTTTCTATAGAAAATTTATCAGTTTCTGTGTAACATTTTCTATAGAAAATTTCTCAGTTTCTGTGTAACATTTTCTATAGAAAATTTCTCAGTTTCTGTGTAACATATTCTATAAAAAATTTTTCAGTCTCTGAGTAACATTTTCTATAAAAAATTTCTCAGTTTCTGAGTAACATTTTCTATAAAAAATTTCTCAGTTTCTGAGTAACATTTTCTATAGAAAATTTCTCAGTTTCTGTGTAACTTTTTCTATAAAAAATGTTTCAGTCTCTGAGTAAGATTTTCTTTAAAAACTTTCTCAGTCTCGGAGTAACATTTTCTATAGAAAATTTTTCAGTCTCCAAGTAACATTTTCTATAGAAAATTTCTCAGTCTCTCAGTAACATTTTCTTTTTTCTATTTCTATGTACAAATATGTATTTTTAAGCGTACTTTTCTTAAAGTATATAGTACTTTTAAAGGTTACTACCTTTATTTTTTTTTAGAAAGTAGTTTCGAACATTTACTAAAAGAAAAATTTCCTTAAACAAATTTTACCTCCTTAATTACAATTTTTTATCCAAATTAATAGTCATATAATAAATTTCACGTTAGCTGTATTTAAGTCAAATAACTACGTGTTATTAAGACTGTCCATTAAATTCCTCCTACACATTTAAATTCGTTCTTTTAACAAACAAAGAAATTAAATGTTTGCTTTTTATCAAAATCCCTACAATACAAAACAATCTCTAACTCGTATTTAGTTACCGTTTTAATCTTAAACGAAATAATAAAAGTTTATCTTTATGAATTTAAGCGGCTTGTAGAAGTTTTACCACCGGCAACAACCATAACAAACAAAATGATGGACTTAACTCGATTTAACTAAATTCTATTAAAAAAAGTTATGTAGACCAACAAAAAATAAACAAAGCTAAGTAAAATTTAATTATGCTTGTAAATACGTATAAAAAGTATTTAAGTGTTGACTAAATATTCTAATGGACTACAACATGTTGTAAGAAGGATTTTAGAAGAAACCTTGTGAACATTACAAGGACAATGAAATGTTCACTATTCGAGGAAGTTTTAGTTTAAAGCAGACTTTGCTCAAAAAAAAAAACAGATTAAAATTTAAAATATTTTTTTTTCTCATTATTTTTTATTAAATACTAGCTGGACCCGGTCCGCTTTGCTGGCCCTTAGTTAAGATTTAAAATTTTATAAAATATGAACGTGTTTAATTGATTTTCAAAACAATAAAAAAAAAATAAAATAATAAATGTTTTACTTACCAGCAAATGCTATTAGATTCTTCATGTTTGTTTAAAATTATTGGATACCCTAACCGCATATTTGAAAAATATTTATGGAAGTGGAAATAGACTTTTGTAAACTAAAATAACATAAATGTTTGGAATAAAACTGGCTATTAAACCATATAAATTTTTTTTTTCATTTTGGTGATTTTAGCGTATTTTAGTGAATTACCGCTGAATTGATAAATGTATATTAAAAAAGATTTAGTGACATACCATGCATCTAAATTTTAAAACATTATGTTTAGCGATTACGACGAAAATGACAAAAATATAAAAACGTGGTGCCATCTATCGGATAAATACGAACACTCCTCATGCCTCATACATCAAACACACAAATTTTGGTCAAAGTCGGTGCAGTAGTTTTTGAGTTTAGCGATTACAAACAAGATTGGCTTTAAGATGGAGTTGTAAAATAAAAGTTTGCAGTCGAGACTTAGGACAGAGTTTCTTACAATAAGCCAATGAATTTGGATGGCTTTTAGTTTCATTTGAGATAATTTTGCCTCTATATGGCTTTTCCACGTTAAACGGCAATCTAGATGAATACCGAGATATTTTACATGCGAATGTTGAGGAATTATTTGATTATTTATTGTAATAGGGGGGCATGTTTCCCGACGCAAGGTGAATGTTATGTGTACGCATTTTTGCTCATTGACCTTTATCCTCCATTGCTTTAGCCACAGTTCGAGTTGAAATATATGATCCTGTAGGTATCGAGATGCTGCTTGACTGTTTTCGTGCACGCTTAGAAAAGCTGTGTCATCAGCAAATGTTGAAGTTTGGGTGTAGTTGTTTGTTGGCATATCCGAGGTATATATTAAGTATAAAAGTGGGCCCAGGATGCTTCCCTGAGGGACTCCAGCTTCAATTGGCTGAGGAGAGCTTAAATAATCACCTTTTTTAATAATGAACTTTCGACCGACTATGTAGCTTTCTAACAGCTTGTGTGTGTTTGCTGGTAAGTTTAGCTTCAATTTATGTAATAAGCCTTCATGCCAGACTTTATCAAAAGCTTGAGAAACATCGATGAATTGAAAATATGTATTAAAAAATAGAAAACATATAAAAAAATAAAACAAAAAATAACAACATTTTTACCAAAAAAAAATCGATTAATTTGTTTTTAAATCTGAAGAACCGTCAAAATTTTGCACAATTTTCTGTTGCGGAAAACAATAACAAATTATATTCAACAAATGGAATGAATATAATTACGCATCCATTTTCCCTTGAAGCAGGTTCGGTGGCAGATTTTGATGTTGTTGGTGTACAAACTTTTGGATTAACAAAATACGATGTGCACCTTGATCAAATAGGGGTACGATGTTTTTATCCGTATTCCAGAGAAGAAGGAGAAACTTGTTGACATCAAAGTGGCTCTAAAGGTTTTCGAACCTTTCTATCCATTCTTTTGAATGGTACTTACATTTTTTTTTGTGTTCCAAAATCTAAAGGTTTTAAAAGTCTGCTAAAGTGATGCCGTTCAATCACTTTTAATGCCTCCATACCGACTCCTTCCTCTAAAATACAAGAAAAGCTTAAGCGAAAAAACAAAATTTTACAGGAGAAGGTTTTTTTTCTATTTTATTTCATAAGAATTTTGTATGAAGGTTGTCGCTTAAGATAAAATTGTTTTTGCTATAAAATCGTAACGGTGCCTTATGTGACCATGACATTTTAGAAAATGATGCAAGTATTGTCAATAAAGTCATTTATTAAAATGTAGCATAAGCTTTTTTTGCGGTAATGACTCGATATGTATTATTATGTTAAAGTTGTGCTTACTACACAAATGTTTCAAGAGTTTTTACTCTTCGAATAGAATTATAACAAGAAACGCCAACAAAATGGAAAACTGTTTAAAAAATCAACTTTACAAACGTTAGGTTACCCTCATGCCATTTTTTTGACTTCAATGTACGAGTTTGTCGACTTAAGAAATCAATTGGTAGTTTTATGCGTGGGAATAAGTTTTAATGAAGGTTTCGTTAAATAAACGAACACTTCATTAATTACAAACGTGCGAGTGCGGCATGATGAACAATCCGTAGAATTTACGCGCGTCCATGTTAAAAACACTTGTTAAATCTCTCGTTAGCCCAACGAATACGTCATGAATGTTATCGTACGAGTTCTGTTAATTTCAATATGCTATTCCTTTGCCAAATTAAAGTTTTATTAATTTTTGAGTTCGTTCATCATTACAAAGAATTGTACATTATTTATAAAAAATCCATGTTAACGAAATATTTAATAATTTTATCTTTCTCTATATTAACGAATAATTCATTGAGCCAACTAACATTTTTTAATAAACATTGTTCGTTACTACTATGAACACTTTTTGGCTCAGTGTTATATCACACCTGAGCCTTTCTTTGATCCTGGATTCACTGTAAGCATTTTAGATAGCATGGCTTTCTACGATGACCTACAAATTCCCGCAAATACGATACAGATATTCACTGATGGGTCGATAACACCGCATGGTGGAGCATTCCTCTAAGGCTCGCAGTAAAAAAAATTTGCGTTTTTTGAAGCCCTTAAGAGAAAAAGCGCATAATCGAGCACTTCAATAAGAGAGCTTTAATGCAGCAATAAATGATATAGAATAAAATATACAAAAAAGCTGCTATTTAAGTGCTGACAACGAAGAAGGTTTTAAACCGAAAAAAATAAAAATGTATTATGGTTTACGAAAATGATTGAAAAAAGGCATTTAAACAAGTAAAAGCAAAACATTAATGAATATGTTAATATAGTTAGCCTCTAAAAAAGCACTTTAGGAGTGCTTTGTTTACATGTTAAAAGAACCGCTTATTGTCATCAGAAAATTGTCCTCCAAACCGGGAACACCCCATACAAAAATCAGGTATCCCATCAGCAGGTTTAAAGCGATTTGAGGTATGAATTCATACATAAAACCTGCTCCTTTTGGAGCATATTTTTTACTGGGCTGCCGGACTATTGTAATTTCATTGAGGCCGAGCTAATGGTGAGATATCTGGCAGGGATATTGACATTATTACCGATAGTAAAGCGGCCATAAAATCCCTGGAGAATTGGTTTGTCACATGGAAAATTGTCCAAGAAAGCCGAAATCACTGGAGAAAATAGCAACTTTTCTTACACAAGTTTCATCTTATTGCCAGTCAGAGGTGGTTTGATGAAACTGCCTGCCTGTGAGGAAACCTGACAAAGCAGGCCCATTATAGATGAAAGAAGGACTTAGCGGGCTTTAAGGATGTGCTGACTTCCACTAATGAACCTAATTGCAGTTATAACTGGACACCGTTTTGTTGGAGTTGACCATAGCGAAACATGTTTTTTCTCTGAATATTTTAAGCTTTTAAGAAAGTAAAAAGCTTTAACTTTTAATAAATAAACAATTAAATTTCTATACAAATTAGTTTTTCTTTAATAATAACCAAGCCGACAATAGGGCATTACACGCGGGAGATTGGTAGATCGTATTCGACCACTGGCAAATGCGATGTATTTTAAAAATAAGTCTGACAACTGTTTTATAAATTCAAAGCATACCAAAGTAAACACTTTCCCTGTACTACCAAATTTCCTGTTACAAACACCTTGACCAACTTATTATTACACCCTACATTTTCTAAACTTTCCCACCTTGAAATTATCATAAAGTGAAAGTTTATTAAATTAAGTATAGTTGTATAACTTAAATCAACATAAAGGGAGCTTGCATGACAACCTCGTATATCCTTCAAATTCAAATGAATGTAAACGCTAGTCAGGCCTAATCTTAAACGCAAACATGATGTCGATTTCTGGTGCGTTTTTTTTTTTTTTTTTTTTTTTTGTTGGCCGCAAACATTAAGTTTACACTTGTGTATAAGTTACATGCACAAAAGCAAATAAAAAAAAATTAACTCAACTACATGTTTCATTTAATTAAAAATGATAAAATGATTAACTAAATTTACAACCATTACGAGTGCTATTTAGCGGAGAAGTATTTAGAATCGCTGGACATGTCAACAAGAAAATTCAAATGGCCTACTGACAGGTTTAAAAACAGTAAATGGTCTTGTTGTTATTTTACTGATTAAAGGGGAATTGGTTTATTGTACGCGGAATAAGTGATACATTAAAGCGTTAATTTGGTAATTTATTTAAGAAGTCTTACGAAAAAAAAACTTTGTTTGATTTGGGTAATTCTTTTCATTCAAATCCGAATTGAAAGAAGCATTTATATTTTCTCTTTGTCATAATATTACCTAGTGTTATTTTCAAACAGCTTAAGAACATTTTGGGCAAACCTGTGCCTTGGCAAAAGAAATTCCTTTTTAATAAAAAAAAATTTGTTTCAAAATAATATCTTTCCATTTCCCTTTTCCTGGTTTTTCTCTTGCTTTAATCCACTTACTTTAAAACAATTTTAGCTTTGGTTCATTTGTTTCTTAATCGATTAAAATGACAAGTTTAACCAAATGTTTAATTTGCATACAAAAGCATTTATATCTCTTTTTCTTTTCGTAATATTATTCTGGAGTTTAAATTCTTTTCCATAAAGAAAAAACACTTACATGAACTTTTCCTTAACCACACAATATTATTTCAATCTTAATGCACAAGTGAGGGAGAGACAGAGAGATCTTGTAAAAGTGTTTGTATACCCTGCAGATAACGAGACTAGTTCATACATGCATGTAAAGAGTAGTCCATAAAGGAGTGGGAGTACTCCAAAACTACTCCAAATATATGGGTAAAAGGTGGTCCATTTAACATTACGATGTCTTAGGAGGGGACCATGTAACCCACCGAAGTAGTCCCTAAACTACTCCATGGAGTACTAAAGTGGGTTAGTTTTAAAAGTACTCCATGTCACTACAGCATGGAGTACACTAAAGGGGTAGCTTAAACATTTTTAATTTTTTACTAATCGCCTTTTATGGCTTGCCCTGTAGTCTATTATTGCTATTATTATATATATTTACTTGGTACTTTTAATTTGTTTACCTTTTTTTCACAAATTTCACAAACTTTCACTTTTAAATAAACAATTAATAATGGACACCATCAGGGCTACCAATGTGTAATACTGTAAACTATAGAAAAGTATACATCATGCAGTTGTTGGTAGCACTGCATGTTAATTTCTTATAACATGGTCCATATTACAGTAGATTGGACCATGTTGTAAGTAGTCCATTTAAGCCACAATGGACCACGTAGTCCAATATTATCTGTAGGGTATAATTATATAGTTACCCTGCCGTTTCTGAGAATTAAAGTAGACTTCCCTACAAGAAATGCATAACCAAAACTAAAAAAAAATGTTTTTTTTTACTAACACACTTGCAACAATTTTACATTAGTGTTTCTACTCCAACATGTGTGTTAGAGTAGAACAACTAAAAACACTTTCTAAAAATGCCAATTTTTAAATATATTTTTGTCATACGCTCGTTTAAATTTGTGAATTGCTTTAATTTGGTGTTAAAAAAAAAAATTATATAATTTGTAACTAGATTGTATATTAAATTAAAGAGCTAAAAAAAATGTCTCGAAAAAAAGATCCGCCAAACAGCGGTAATCAGAAGGCTAGTGGTAAAGGAGGACGTACTGATGGCGGCTTCAGAGCGGTGGTGGATTCTCTGGAAACAACAGAGGTCATGTTCAAAGCGGTCGTTTTAAAGGAGTGGTCGTCCAACAGCTAGCGGTTATTCGGGTGGTGGTTTTGGCCAGGACAATCGTTTACTCTTTCCGGGCTGGTGGTATATATAATATACCACTTATTAAAATATTTTTTATAAATCTTGTGCGCGTTGGTGTTGATTACATACCGTTTTACAATGTATGTTTATAGTGATATTTAAAATAAGACAAGGCCAGAGGAGTTTCCATTATTTTAGTTAAATTTTATAGAAAAAGCAGCAATTTTCTTCTAAAAGCAACAAGTTTTTATTTAGTAGAAAGTAAACAACGTTTTTGTGAACATGTGGATAAAAAAAAATAAAAAATAGCGTTTCAGTGATCATCTTAAGTTCATGGTATAATATTTATACCACCGCACATAAAATATTTGAAACAATGGCCAAAAAATTGAAGGATTGCGAAATTTCTGTTATTTTGGAGACAATCAACGATGAAGTTGAATTAGCTGAAATACCGTCCGATGCGGAATCAGTCCAGAACAATCTAGAGATTTTCGATGACCAAGCGGAAATTCAAGAAATTTTTAATTACATCATCGAGAATGATGAAGATCTAAACACTAATACAAACGCAAATGCATGCATTAACAGTGGCGATGACATTGACGTTTTTGTACCACCCGAATGGGTTAAGAGGTTTTCTATAGATCTAGCAGAGCCATGTGGACCCAAATACGCGAGCTGCATCATCGCATCAACCTATTAAAACTACACTACGTAGATGTGCCCACTGCAGCGTTAAGGTACACCAAAGAAGAACTTTTTGGATGTGTTCCACTTGCAACGTACCTCTTTGTCTATGAAAAGTAAGATTTTGCTTTACAGAGTTCCACACATAAAGCTGCACTTAATGCGTGTTGGTATATATGATATACCATGTCCTTGCGCTTAATCCTTCAGGGTAACAAATTTTTTAAATATATTTTTATAATTACAAGTTCAAAATAAATAAAAAAAAATTTACAAATTTTGTTTAATTTTTACTTTTTTCTGGTAGTGCCCCGGAAAGAGATAAGATTTGTCCTGATGACTTTTCAAGTAAGTACAGGCAAAGCTCGGTATAACAAATACTCACTTTAACAAAAATCCGATATAACGAATGAGCAAGTTTTTTCATTAGCTACCTTATATAACGAACGATCAACCTTTTTTGCTCCCGGTTTAGCGAATGTTTAAGAAAAGCAAAGAAAAACCAAAAATTCGGTACAATACCGTTTGTTTGGATGTACTTTTTTTGTTTGTTACAAAGTATGAGAACATGTAGATTAGTTTTAAGCATAATAAAAGAGTTTTGTTTGAAGTGTTGTGGAAGCAAAATGGTAAATAGGAAAGCATATCATTCAGTGAAAAAATAAAATTTTTAGAAGAATGTAAAAAAGGTGTAAGTCTTTTTCTTATATCGAGTATTGAATATGAATACGCTGATAGAGGAATTTGCTATTATTTTTAAACATATGAGTGTAAGCATACATATATAGTACAGATTTTTTTGGACAAATAATTTGTCCCAATATGTAAACACGTATGTACTTACGTATGTAAGTTTAATAAACATGCATATAACATAAACAGCTCGATTTAATGGTAAATGTAGCTAATTTTTTATTTAAAAAAAAGTTCGGTATTACGAATCTCTCAGTTTAACGAAAGGGGCTGACATTATATCATTCGTTATACCGGACTTTGCCTGTATTTGATTTTTTGGTCACAATCTGTTAACAATATCTACAATAAATTAATTGGTCACACGTACGTTTACCTCCATTTCCAGACACGCGCAAGAAGTGGAACAAAATAACGATACGTAGTACTTACTTTTCTGAAGTCTTATTTCCTGACTATTAAATGGATTATATTTTTTTCAATAAAAAAAATTTTATTTTAAATTTAAATTAAAAAAATAATTTTTTTATAAAGGTTAGTACTAACCAATTTTTACGTTATGAATAACTAGTTAGTGCTAACCAATATTTACGTTATGACTAACTAGTTAGCATTAACCATTATTTAGGTTACCATTGACTAATTAAAAGCAGTGGAGTAAACAGTACAGATATATGTTCCGTAGGCGAGTGAAACTAATTAGTTAGAGCGAGAGGCAAAATCACATGTACACAAGAGTTTTGGTTAGTTTTTCATTTTGCTCTTAATAAACTAATAGAAACTTTAACCAATTTATCGGTCACCACTACCAGTCATATAACTAGTAAAATGACCGGTAGTCTTCTTGTAGGGTTGTTACTTTAGTAGCGAAAAGAGATAAGGTAACTCTAATCAAGGGTTTTCATATCCGGTGACAGCAAAAAGAGACCTGACTTTGACAGTTTGAGACGTTTACAATGTTTTGTTTACAAATGGTTGACATTTTAATTCATAAACTAACTAGCAATGTAAAAAACATATTTGTTTTTGTATTGTTGTAGTATTTATAGTCTTGCTGCCACCGTGTAACAAAAATTTGCCCTTTCTATCCCTCTTTCTCCCTTATTTTCTATTATTTATTCTAGATAATCTTATACTAATTTTCAAAACCGAAAAATGTATAAAAGATTTCAAAACGCTAAATTAAATGTTAAGCTTAGACTCGCCATATTAAAGTTTTTCTTATGTTGTAACGCGGTTGTTAAAACATGTGTTTTAACATATCAAACTTGAAGTATCTGATGCTAAATGTAATAGTTTCAGTGAAAATTTTGCAGCGTGAATAAGTAGAAGAAGCATTAAAACCATCTTCAGCCGTAAATTCCAATTATTTAAGCAGCATTTTTTGCCCCAACCCGATCGTTGCTTAAACCAATATTTTATTTTGCCTTTAAATTTGGTTTCTCATATGACAAAATGATCCATAATAACTACAAGTGAACTGCAGGGCATATATATAAAAAGCCATTCAATGAATTTTGTTCATTGTTCTTGTCGTTAATGCACTTGGTTTATTTAAATCATGCAGGTTTTCTTAACCGTGTTGCATGTTCGTTCACACACACAATTCTGTCATTAAGATGCGGCGCGGTTTAGTTCACTTGAATTTAGCTCTTCGTTGCGACAATGTAGTCAACGAAAAATAAACAAAAAAAAATGCATTCAACCAGCTACAAGATGCAGAACATTAATGCAGACATTTCGTACATAAATTTTTGCTAATAATTCAGTTTTATCGTGTGTGTTGTTTTTTTTTTAGTCAAAGTATTTTTTTGCATTCTGAAGTCATACTTTGACGACACTTCGATTCAGAAACGGCAGACACGTCATCGTCATCTTTTACATGGCCTATAACATCAGTCACAGTTTAAGGGGGATGGGGAAAGGCGGTGGAGAAGAGTAAAGCTCAAGAGTTAAAATAGATGTAGACTTTGTCATACGTATAAAATTCGCGGTTTTGTTGGTTATTCGTATTTCAATGAATTTGCATATTGTTGAAATGTATTCGTAAATAACAGCCGCAATTCAAGTAGTCGCATTGCACATGTAGACATCATTGTGGTCATTGTCATCAACATTATTGAAATATGTCCAATAAAAGCTTTTTGGGGGGGAAAATAGTGATGTAAAGTAAATGGAAACAAAATTTTGAAAAGAATTAAATTTTTTTTAAAAATCTTTTAAGTTAGATAAATCAAAAAGTAAAATTATTTTAAAATCTTATTAATTAATTTAAAACTTTATCAAATAATCGATTAAAAAATTTAAGCGAAAAATCGCTTGAAATGAGTTTGTTTAAAAATTTTTTTTTCGAATTGGAAGGTGTGAAAAGTTTATTTAAAATATATTTAGTTTTAAAATATATAAAAAAAAAAATTTTAATAAAATATATAACTAATTAAGATTTATTCTTAGAATCGATTAAAAATAATGCAGAAAATAATATCTTGAAAGTTGTATAAAGCAATGTAAATATATACATTCAGTTTGAAGTAATAATGTAATCGAATAAAACTTTTTGTACTCCCAAAAATTACTTTGATAACTTTTCGTTAATAAAATAAGTTTTAAAAAAGTTTGTTATAAAATTTTTTAATTATAATTGTCTTGTGTTAATTAACGATTTAATCAATAATAGTTAACTCTTAAAACAAATTTTAATTTATAAAACTCTTTTTTAAAATGTAATCAAATAACCGACTAAAAATTATTTAATTTAATAGAAATTAAAAAAATTTTATATATAATTGAAATTAATTTTTGTACTTAGATTTATAGAAATATAATTTAAATAATATTGCATTAATCGACTTAAATATTAATCGAATAATCGATTAAAAATTCGACAAACCACTGAAAGTTTAAAATTGAGTAATTTAAAACAAGTTTTTGAAAATTTTCTATTAACAGTATTCAGTGCTTAACGTTTTTTTTTTTAATTAATTTAAATTCAAGCTAATCGATTAAAATTATTCGTTTTGAAAATAAGTTTTAGAATTATGTCTATTGTACATACGTATATAAATATTATTACTTTGTCGTATCGATTAACCGATTAAATAGTAGCAATTTCTTAAATTCTGCTTAGAAATTGCATAAGTGTAAAACCTTTTAATTTTTGTTTTGCTATTTTTGTATTTTTAATTACATTAATGGATACCCTACAGATAATATTGGACTACGTGGTCCATTGTGGCTTAAATGGACTACTTACAACATGGTCCAATCTACTGTTATATGGATCATGTTTTAAGAAATTAACATGCAGTGCTGCCAACAACTGCATGATGGATACTTTTCTATAGTTTACAGTATTACACATTGGTTGACCTGATGGTGTCCATTATTAATTGTTTATTTAAAAGTGAAAGTGTGAAATTTGTAAAAAAAAAGGTAAACAAATTAAAAATACCAAGTAAATATATTTAATAATAGCAATAATAGACTACAGGGCATGCCATAAAAGGCGATTAGTAAAAAATGAAAAATGCTTAAACAACCGCTTTAGTGTACTCCATACTGTAGTGACATGGAGTACTTTTAAAACTAACCCACTTTAGTACTCAATGGAGTAGTTTAGGGACTACTTCGGTGGGTTATATGGTCCCCTCCTAAGACATCGTAATGTTAAATGGACCACCTTTTACCCATATATTTGGAGTAGTTTTGGAGTACTCCTACTCCTTTATGGACTACTCTTTACATGCATGTTTGGACTAGTCTCGTTATCTGCAGGGAAGTGATATTTAAAGAGCTTCTTATTACTCCATGCTATAATTTTAACTATTTAAATGTCTATATTTTGTTATTAATCCTATTAATGCGTGAATCCAAGTTTCTATTTGTGCCCTTTTCCAAATTCGGTTCTTAAGTCGTTCAAATAACAATAAGACAGACAGAGAGACAAAGAATTTTTATGTAAAATTTTAAGTGCACAACACAATTGTCGTTATTTAGTTTGCTTTATTTTAAATATAAAACTTTGTTTGTGACTTATGTTAGCAATTTCTTACGGATGTCACTAAAAATAAATACGTATATTGTCAATTGTTTCTTATACTGAACAGTGGGACGAAATTGGAAAAAAGCGATCGAAACAATTTTAAAATAAAAATAGTTTTTTGTATATATAAATCGTAAAATTTCAAATGTTATAATAGGAATTCGAGGTTTTTACAATTTTAGTAAACTCCGACTTACAAAATTATTCGAATAGTCGAGTTAAACAAGTGGGTAAAGTATGACAATTTAAAACTGTCTTATTTATGTTTAATTACTCTTAAACAATATTAATACTTTGATATAAACATCAGCATATATATATTAAGAATATTTCTTCCACAAAAAAAAAAAAAAAATCAAACAAAAACAAACAAAAAACAATATTAATACAAACAAGTAAGAGTGCTATATTCGGCTGTGCCGAATCTTATATACCCTTCACCATTGTGCGAGCAGAATACAGAGCAACTAAATAATTTTTACATATACATACATACATTTTTACAATACTTAAAACTGGTAAATATTTTTTTAAAATTGTTTTGGAACATAACAATATTAAAAAAATATTCTTTTTAAAAAACCAAGATTCGAACCAGGGAACTCACAGTTTCTAACTTAACACACCGTTAAATAGATGAAATAATAAACGAAAATCATATTGGGCATTATGCTAGTATATGTAACAAATGCGAAGGGGGGGAGAGATGAGACGACAACCGGATTTGAACTTCGCTTTTCATAAGGACCCAGAATTATATACTTTATAGGGTGCAGGACCTTCGGTGAAGGGTATAAAAAACAAACTTAATTACAAAAAAGAGTAATTTTTGGGATTTCAGTATATTGGTCATAACTCTGCTATTTCTGAACCGATTTGAAAGATTTATATACCGACGTGTTAAAGAAGAAATTTGCCATTTATTTTGGTTGTAAGACTTGGACTCGGGAAGATCTATGGTTCCCGAAAATGGGTATTTTCCAAAAAAAAATTAATATTTTGGTCATAACTTTTTCGTATCTGAACCGATTTTCCCGAGTTTTTCAGAAATAATTTTTAATTAATTAAATTTCCGATCTTTTGATATATAAGGCGTAACCATAGGTCATATAACAGTCAAAAAATTCAGGTTTTTATACAATTTTTAATACTTTTTTTATGGAAGGTACCACGCCCACTTCTCCAATCCCGACCACATTTTGTGGAATGGTGTGTATTTATAACCTTAATGTTTGTACCAAATCTCCAGTTATACAGACAAAAGTAATAAAAATACAACAACCACAAGGGATTTTTTGGAAAAATTAGAGGCAGTCGTGGTTTTTTGGTCATATCTCAGCCATTGTTGGACCAATCTGGCTGAATTTCAATAGCAAGAAATGGTGGACTATATGTGACATAAATGTAAAACAACCTGGCCGCTATCATGTCTGGAGTCTCCGGAAAACACATATCAAACGTAAGACGGACAGACGGACAGACGGACGGATGTTAAATCAACTTCTCTCCTCATAAGGACCCAAAATATATATACTGTACAGGGTCTAAGATCAATATTGTAGAAATTACAAACGGAATGACAAACTTATATATACCCTTTTCCACCTGTGGTGAAGGGTATAACAAGTAAAAGTTCTTCATTCAGCTATGCCGAATCTTATATACCCTTCATCATGGTGCGATAAGAACAGAAAGCAATAAAAATTCCGTTCTTTGGCTATAAATTAACCCTTTTTTGTAACACGCCTACTTTCTCAATCTCGCTCACATTTTGTCGGATGTTGTGTATTGATCACCAAAATGCTTGTACATAATTTGGAAACTTTGTTTTTTTGCCATTTTCCAGCTATACAGAAATCTATAATGTCTGCGTAAGGAAGGTACCACGCCCAATTCTCTAATCCCGCCCATTATAAATAGAGCTACAGTGTGACACGCCCACTTCACCAATCTCGCCTTCATTTTCTCCAAATATACAAAAAAAACCAAAAACAAGGGATTTATAGGTAGGATTAGATGCAGTTGTGTTTTTGTGCTCATATCTCAGCCATTTGTGGACCGATCAGGCTGAGTTTTAATAGTTAACAATTCCGGACTATTTGTGACACAAATGTATAAACACCTGGTCCCCACCAAATCTGGGGTCTTCGGAAATCCAATTTTAACGCACATAGGGAAATTGTTAAATCAACTTCGCTCCTCATAAGGATCTAGAATATATATACCTAATAGGGTCTAAGATCAATATTGTAAAAATCACAAACGGAATGACAACTTTAAAAGGGTATATTAAGCCTGCGGTGAAGGGTATAATTACACAGTGCTATTCGCAAATTGCAATAACCTACTGGTACAGCTAGTTCGAACTATTTAAATTCAATGGTGCTAGGCATTTTTCGAAGTTAGCTCTCGTATTCGCGATTTTCGCGATTGCATATTTCAATAAAAATTTACCATACAACGGTATGTTTTGTAGTTTTGGAATCATTGTTCCATTCTGATCAATCGAACTTGATCACTCGATATCGAACGAAATTTTCAGATTTCATAAAAGCATTTTTTTCTGCTGATAAAAACTACAATGTTATTTTATTTTGAATATCTATGTATAATCGATAGGCAGTGTTCTCAAAACTTGGTGACCAAAAATGGCTAAATTTACGAAAAAAATGGCTAAAAATGGGCTAATAAAATGGCCAACAACTTTAAAAAAAAAACACATTAAAATTCAATAACAAAACAGAAATAATTTATTTAAAATTGTTTACGATGAAATTGTAAGTTAAGATCAATTTCTTAAATAAGAATAAACGTGAATGAATATTTTGATATATATTTAAAAAATTAAATTATCGATAAATTCGATGTCGTTATTGTTTATCTCATAGGAATCACTCGAGCCTCTTAGTTTTTAATAATTTGTAGGAACATTTACCCTACCTTTTGAGTCCAGATTTAAGCCTGGTACTCTGTTCAACATTTCACGTGAAATGCTGTCAAAACGCATATGAAAAAAGCTTGTGCGGAATATCTATGAAATAATGTTGATAGAGTTGTACTCTGTTCATTTTGTGAAAAACTTCCGAAATGTTTCTGGCAACATTTTTTTACAACTGCGAAATAATGTAAGCTGCACTTATTTCATGTGGAATTTTAAGCAAAACCAAAAAAAATGTGAACTGATTATTAATAAGAAATAAAAAAAATTAATATAACAGTTTTTTATCCATATTGACTTTCTTTTTTATTAAATTTTGTATTAAAAAAAATTAATTTTAGTAAAATACATGTGGGATTTGTTTACATACGCGAAACAGTGTCGCATACTTTACAGGAGTTAAAACGTCAAATTGTACAAACTCGCAAGATAGGTAACATTGATACACGTCAAAATTTTCGTGTGAAATAATAAATGTTGCTCATCATTTTTCACAAATTTAAACGGAGTACTAGGCTTTACAATAAAACACATGTTAGAAAGTATAGTCGGTCTACCGCAATTATATGATAACTTACACCACATTATAACTTATGTACCAAATTTTATCAAATAATCTCCAAAATTGCGACCTGTACTTTGCGCACAAGGTTTACATGGCCAGCCGGAAAAACATCGTTAATTCGACTCAGAAAGTGAT
The DNA here is from genome assembly GCA_963931875.1 of Pollenia griseotomentosa. Classification (NCBI taxonomy): domain Eukaryota; kingdom Metazoa; phylum Arthropoda; class Insecta; order Diptera; family Polleniidae; genus Pollenia; species Pollenia griseotomentosa. Next base: position 69,427,789 of record OZ007564.1, on the reverse strand, counting down.
TCTGATTCAATCGGTACACTTAAGGGTGGTCGTAGGACCAATATTTGAAGGTGTTACAAACAGGTCAATTCTGAAATTTCTAAAAAAAATATTGTTGCCGCCTGCATCTCTTAATTGAAATCCTTCCAACCAGAAAGAAACACCGATGTTTATGTCGATCCATTTCATAAATTTAATATTGGAATACTGTTCCTTTATTTTGAAAGATGTTTCTTAATCATTGTTTATAGCAGGCATCAGAAATTAAGAACCGAAAACTTAAAATTTAAGTTTTTTATTTGAAAAATTCAAAACTCATGCGTACAAAATAAACTTTTTTTTCTATCAGTTTAAAAAAAAATTAAGAAACACAAAAAAAGATATTTATTTTTGAAGTACAATATGTATTTTGTACATGAAAAAATATTTATCATTGGTGTTCAAAAAATATTTTCATCCGTACAAAAAAAAAAAAAAATATTTTGTTTGAATTGTTCTTTAAAGTTAAAAAACAATAAAGTTTTTAAAAAAACGTTTTTAAGAAAAATATTTTTTTTTTGTTTTTAGAAACTTACATTGAGAACTCAAATTTTGTAGTTTAAATTGTGAATTTTAATTAAATTTATAATCACCCCTTTAAAATGCAAATTTAAAAGAAGTTATGGGCACAAATTTTATTAGAAAATTAAATGTTTCAAAAATTCGCAAAAGTTTGCTAAAATAGCGAAAATGTTTAACTTGCGACGATTGCTTCATAGAGCAACAAAGCTACGCAAAAATTCGTAAAAGTTTGCAAAAATAGCGAAAATTTGCGAAAATTTTTAATATTTCAAACAATACATAAAATTGATTGGAAGTCCCTAAAACTATAAAGAATGGCAAAAATTCGGAAAAAATTGCAAAATTAGCGGAAATTCGCAAAAATTTGCTAACAGCGGCATGATAGCAGAGTCTACTATTTATTATAAATCGTTAAAGCTGTATAGAACCAGAAACTTACAGGAAAAAATCGCTTCTATCGCGAACATGGCAAAAATTCACGAAAAAATCAACATCACAAACAAACTCTAAAATTTATTTTTAATCGCTAAATCGGTTAAAAAAAAAACAATAAAAATAGCTTAACAGCGTAAAAAAATAATATACATATCTTTATAATCTTATCTCATAATTTTTATCTTTGTCATGTTCAATTTTAAGTTTTCGGTTTATTTTTTCTGTTCATCTACAAAATAATATTGTACTGAAAAAATAAATATCTTTTTTGTGTTTGTTTTTTATTTTTTTTAAACTGATGGGAAAAAATTTTATTTTGTACGAAAAAATTAAAACTTTTTTTTGAGAACTTTCTTATTTTGAACAATATCAAACAAAATATTTTTTTCTTTTTTTGTTTTTTGTACAGTTTAAAATATTTTTCGAACACCAATGATAAATATTTTTTAAAAAACATAAAAAAAAACGTTTTCCGGTCCTTGGTTTATAGCGATTTTCATTATTATAAAAGTTGTGATTTAAATTAAAGGCGTTTTAATTGTTAAAAATGTTTATTTTACGTTTATAAATTTTTATAATAAAAACTATTCTTTTAAAAGAAAAACTGCAAAAAAAAATATGGCTAAACAAGTTGAAAAATTGCTAAAAAAAAAATGGCTAATGGCTAAACTCATTTTTAAATGGCTTAACAAGGTTAAAAATGGCTAAATCTAGCCACTAAATGGCTAAATTATCAACATTGTCAATAGGGTTTAGAAAAAAAAAATTAACAATGATTTTAAAAGTATAACAAATATCGTATTATGGCACTTTATTGAAATTTTTAAACGCGAATATTGCAAATACGAGATCTAACTTCGAGAAATTACTACCACCATTAAATTCAGCGTACTCAAATTAGCGTAACCGGTAAGTCAAATTCGAACACAGTGTAATTATTAAAAAAGCTTCGTACAACCGAGTAACAAATTTATGAGTATTCGGTAGCCAAATGTTTTTAAGAAGTATTTAAAAAAGAGCAAACTTTATTTGTGTTTAACTTTCTCCCTTTTTATATTCTTCCTCTTTTAATAATACTCTTTTAATAATACTTCTTCCGTTCTTAATAATATCCAGCTAATTATTTTGCATCTCATATCTTACATTCAGTCCCACTGTCGTTTATCGCTGATTGTGTTTTAGCTGTTGTAGTACAAGTATTTGTTTTGTGCAGTTGTAAAGTTGTTGTTGTCTCCGCATTTGTTTTTTGCTGTTATCCCCGATGTTGTTGTTGCAGTTGCTGCTGTTCGTGTTGTTGTTATTATTATTATTATTGAATATTATTATTATGATGATTTGCTTTTTTTCTGGATTCATTCCTCTTTCCTGACTTGGTATGATAACCATAATGATGGTTTGTCTTCTGTCATGATAAAGACGACACGTTACAGCTGTCAATGATTGTAAATAAGGAGTTTTGTGTCTTAATATTTTAAAACAAGGAGCTGCAGAATAGCAAACTAGAATATTAAAACAATAAAAATGCAAAACATTCTTAAATTGAAAGGAAACAATGCATAATTTATAAAATTTGACATTTATAAGCGAACATAAAAACAAATGGTTCGAATTTTAATAAAAAAAATTTAAAAAAAAAAATCTAAAAAATTCCCTGCTTAAAATATTTGTAAAATTTTATTTTCTTTATCTATATAATGTAATCAAAACTATAACAAAGTTTACAAAAATTGTGCAATTTTTTAAAACTTTTTCGCTAATACTTTTGACCCAGTTTTTAATAAAACACACTTTGTAAAATTTACACACGAAAACGGGAGCAGTTTTTTTTTAAAGATTTCTTAACTTCAACACTTTGTTGTTTGGCAAAAAGATGCCGCCAAGTTAAAATGCCAGTTTTTCGAATACGCCATTAGAGAGCTTGTGGTCTTAAGCTTTTAGGTAAAAGAAAAAAAGAGGTTACAGTAAAACAAGCAAACGGCTAAAGAACAAAGAACAAAACAGTTCAAAATCAGTTTTAGCTCTAACTTCAATGAAAGCGCCTTGTTTGCTCATTTTTCAATACCCTACAATTTGATTAGATGCCAGAAGAAGTCATTGTTCGTTCACAAAAGATATTAAAAAGGTTTTAAACAAAAAAGTTACAAATCTTAACAAAAAGTCAATTTTTTATGCAAAAAAGCCACAATTCTATAAAAAAAAGTCACGAATATATACAAAAAGTTTCAATTTTATTTTAGAGGTAAACATTTTTCTCAAGAAGTAACTTCGAAAACTTTCACACTTTTTACGCAAAATGCTACACATTTTATGCAAAATATAACGTCTTTTATGCTTAAAAGTATGATCTTTTACACAAAAAGTTACACTATTAACACAAAAATTTGCACTTATTTTGTGAGAAAAGTCATCAGTTTTTTTTTTTTAAATATAGTACTTTTACGCGTTCCACCACAACAACTTACACTTTTTACACAAAAAATTACATATTTTACACTAAAACTTACACTTTTCACGCAAAAAGTTATACTTTATACACAAAAATTTACACTTCTTATACAACAAGTTTCACTTTTAAAACAACAATTTACACTTTTACAAAAAAAATTACACTTTTTATACAAAAACTTTCACTTCGTACTCAAAAAGTGTAACTTTATACAAAAAGAAGTCACATATTTTACATAATAAGTTGTTTGCTGCACAAAAAGTCAGTCTTTACAGAAAAAATTTTTGCTCCATAAAAAAAATGATAAAAGAATTAAAATTTTACACAAAATCGAAAAACTATATGCAAAACGTGACTTTTATACTAAGAGCCCAAGTCAATTTTTGAACAAAAAGGCACTTATTGCACAAGAAATCACTTTTTGCACAAATTTAAATTTATTAAAAGCAGACTTCGGAAATAAGCACTTCACACTGTACTTTAGTGTTCTGTGTGGTAGAAATATGCAAAACACAAACGATAATAGTGCTTGTGTAGTAAATACATACCTTAAAAAAAACGTTTCTCTGTTTATAATTTTGGTACGCCATAAAAATAATGTTCTAAACCAACTCAAAATAGTGATGTGGAAATTTCACTGCGATCTGTTTTTCGTAAAAAATCATAAACTTCGTTGTGTTCGGTTCAGGACATTAATGGTCGTACCTTTCAGTTGTGTCCAGCGCCCTTTCCACTGGTAGACATGAAAAAAAAATTACAATACAAAATACACACACAGGCTATTCGGCTGTGGTCGTGCAAATTTCCAAGCCACAACATCAACACTAGTGAGATTTGCTAAATGTTTTTGTTAGCTCATTCCTTCATCAATGTGGAAAAAAACACAACAAAGCATTAAAATACAATGTATATCTATAGAACCACTACATTTGTACTGTCTTATAACGAAAAATAGAACACTACATGATGTTTGTTACTTTCATGAAAATAGTTATGAACGGTGCTAAGGGTTGTGCACTAATACACAAACTCTAAAAAAATAGATATCGTTTCTGAGTGTGTGTGACGTACGCTAAAAAATGTTTTGTTTATTTTCACTTGTAAAACAAAAAGGCACTTTTAAAACAAAAAGACACTTCTTACACAAAAAGTCACTTTTTACACAGAAAGTCACTTTTTACACAATAAGTCACTTTTTACACAAAAAGTCACTTTTTACACAAAAAGCCTCTCTGGATCAACACTGAAAGTTGAAAATTGTACCGTACAACCGTACAACATTACTAACTAAAAATCGAAAAAAATTTTATATACAACCTTGTAATATTGAGCCAGAGATATGTTAAATTATTAGCCGTCCATCAGAAAGTTTTATGCTGTTATTTCTAGTCATATAAAATTTCATTTAAACTAATTTGAATAAAATATCATGATTTGTTTCGGATATATAAATAAGTATATTAATGTGATTTTCAGGAGCGAATTTTATATTAAAGATACCGTAAATTATGGATCGTTCATCACAAAATTCGGTAGACCATTAAAAAAACATTAGTTAGACCAAATTTCAATATGGTAATACAAATTTTTGAAGGGACCTAAGTTAAATTACGAACCGATTATCAAAAAATTAAATGGTGTTATTCCAAGCCATATTAAGCTAAACTGAACCAAATTTTACCACAATATCTATACTTTTACTTTTGCTCACTTTTTACACAAAAAGTCACTTTTTACACAAAAAGTCACTTTTTACACAAAAAGTCACTTTTTACACAAAAAGTCACTTTTTACACAATAAGTCACTTTTTACACAAAAAGTCACTTTTTACACAATAAGTCACTTTTGACCAGAGAAAGTTACACTTTAGTTCCCAAAATGATACACTTTTTCCCAAAAAGATACATATTGAAAAAATTTTTAAAATCCATTTTTAACGTTTTAAATTTATTAACGTAACATTTTTATTTCATATTTAATGAATATTGTAAAGAAAATTATATCACAAAAAAATTCATTTTTATATTTATTTAATTCATAAATTTTAGGTATGTAATTTTTTTAAAATACAGTAAGCAAACTTTAAAATCAATTATATCGTCACCTTAAAGACGAAATAACCTATCTGCAGTTTTCAAAAGTTTACAGGAGAGGTAAAAAACTTTATAAAATTGGAACTATTATCAATATTGAAACGAAAATAACATATTTTGATTAAAATGAAACCAGAAATATATACATATCTGTTGAGAAAATTTTGTTTTCTAAACACAGCTTATGATATATCACTTAGGTTATTTATAATTGTAAAAATCGATAGTTACACATCGTCATCATGAAGAAAACAAATTCATTTTTGTAAAAATTAATATACGAGTTAAGGCGTTTATACTAAGACGATTATATCAAAAAGTTCATATAAATTTCTTGAAAATAAAAAAGATGTTCTATTTCCTCAGAACAACTTCGCACTACTAGTAATCCTCGATGATCAGTCTTAATAAGTTTTAGTACATTTTGCGTACAGATGCAAAAGATACGAAAAATGTCAGGATTATACATGGTACCTGAAGTCATCAAAAGATACGAAAATTGTATCTTTCGTATCCTAATGGCAACACTGCTTTTGACACAAAAAGTCACTTTTTACACAGAAAGTCAGAAAAGTCAGTTTTTACACAAAAGTCACTTTTTACACAAAAAGTCACTTTTTACACAAAAAGTCACTTTTTCACAATAAGTCACTTTTGACACAAAAAGTCACTTTTTACAGCAAAAGTTACCTTTTACAGCAAAAGTCACTTTTTACACAAAAAGTCAGTTTTTACAGCAAAAGTCACTTTTTACAGCAAAAGTCATTTTTTACACAAAAAATCACTTTTTAGACAAAAAAAATTATTTTGCACGTAGAAATAGAAATTTAGTTTAAAAAATTCTTTTTTTGTTTTAAGTAAAAGGTATTTTAAATTCGTTAATATTAATCTTTTATATGTTTTCCTTTCACAGCCAAAAGTGACTCACTAAACGAACTAACGCGCATAGTCTCAAAAATGATTAATTTGGTCTTTAACAGTTTGAAAAAGAATTTTTTTGTAGTTCTTGTACAGGCAAATAAAACTTACCAAAACTATTAAAAACATTTTCAACATAAATTCCCAAAGATTAATGACACCGAAGAGATTCGCAACAATATAAGAAGTAAATACCCAACATGAGATAAAATAATTCTAAGAATTGTAAACAAAAATTGAGTATAATTAAAACTTTTGTATGAAATTATATGATTTTAACTGATTTGGGGTTTGATAAGATTTTATGAACTTCCTTCCTCTTTTCCTCACATTTACATTTCTTTTGAAGATTGTTGAGTAAATAAATGAGTGATAATGCGAGAGTGTATTAAGTCCCTTGATAAATCTAGATGAGGTTGAAATACCTTTTTTTTTTGTAACAATCATTTGTGGTTGGTTCTTTATTTTATTATCAGTAAATGTCATCTGGTTGTTCAGTAGTCATCGGTAAAAAACATCATCATATTTTTTTTTTTTTTTTTTTTGTACTTTTTTCATGGATATTTGCAGTCCGTGTTTTGCTACCAGAGCTTTCGTTGGTTTCTCATGGTCATTGTCAGTTTTCTTTTTTGTTTTCATATTTTTTGTGACATTAATGTCATGTGTTTTGAAATACGAATATGTCATCAATTGTTGTTGGTCTCATCTATCACTTCAAGTCTAGACAATAAACAATATGCTTAATGTTGAAAAAATCTTTATATATGTTTATCTAAGTTCTCTCACTTGAACATATTTTAACATTAAGGTTAAATTCTAATCAAATATTATTCCTTTATTTTGTGTTTTTTTTTTGCGACTATGAGTGATAACAAGTGTAAAGAACATTTTGTTTATTATAGAGGCGTTAATCCTATGTGTAAAATAAGAAATCGTTATTTGTGTAGTAAAAAGGACTTTTTTATAATGGATTAGGAAAACGTAAGCCTTTGAGAAGAGTATCATTTTAAAAACAATCTCCAAAAAAAAAAATTAATTTTACAAAAATTACAAAAACGTTTGAAAGATTTGCTGCTTATTTTGCCTCATGAGGTTTTTAAAATAAGTATAGCTTTGTGATCAGGATTGATACACTTTTTAGGATTTGGAGAAATAACCTTTTTTGCATTTTTCTTAGATTATTAAGAACTCGCTTTCAAAGCTTATGTTTCTACGCAAATATTGGAAACTGCCTGTTCCTTAAATACACTATGACGGTTATTGTTATCTTTTATTTAATATTTACTTAAATTAGCTCTTAGTAAATGTTACCAACACCACTAGTGGTGAATAAGAGTATACAAAGTTTGTCATTCCGGGTGCTTGTGAAACGTAAGAAAAGTTCTATGGTGAATTAAAATTGTCAAGAATTTCTACGCTAATTACAAAATTAATACTAGCCCCAGCACTGTTGGGATCTGACATTTCTAGAATTGTACGGTATCAATGGCAAAATTGTACCAAATTGAGATAAATTGTACCATAATTTCGCTATAAAAAAAAGCATTCATAGTAAGAATTTATAACACTTTTTTAATTAATGAAAACAAAACAAATAAGAAATTATAGTTTGTTAAGCCCGAGCATATACAGACAGTACATACAGACAAATTTTCGAGAGTGAGACCCATGGACAATCATGGACCTCCCAGAGCAAAATTATGTTATGAGTTTAAGATTTATGTTAAAGTTTTTGTGTTGACTATTATTAAGATATCTTCATCTATATGTTGTTTGTTTGCCTTTAAGTGAATTAAAAAAGGGCGCTAATAAGGGACCTCTGGTAATTTTGGACCCACCAGCGCAACATTTTGTCTTGACATAGTGGTTATCGTAAAAGTTATTGTCGCCAATTTTTATATCAATACCAACATATATAAGGTAGTCGTCAAATATGGACCGATTCTAATAAAAATGGTAAGATGATTAAGATTGCAATAAAATAAGTCTGTTCCAAATTTATTGTAAATGCCAACGCAAAAGGATGGTTTATAGGCACAAACACTACTCCGGAAAGAAGTTTTTATAGGGACACGTGAAATTATAGTTCGATTATCGCCATTTTTATTAGGCCTTGTCCTTATGAATTGAAATCTATATTCAAAATTTCATCGAATTACCTAAAAAATTGCGACCTGTACTTTACGCAGAAGGTTACATGGACAGACAAATAGCCAGCCAACCGGTCGGGGGGACATCGTTGAATCGACTCAGAAATTATAATTTTGTAGTGTTACACACATCAGCACAATCGCATAATATCCTCTTCACTATTGTGGTGTGGGTATAAAAATTAAGAAACAGCAAAAATTTGTCTATTTCTCTTTATTCTCAAAGCAGACAAAAAAGTAGAAACTTGGTTGGCAGTGTCACCAAAACAATCGACTAAATTGGCGATTTGGAGAAACTTAATCCTAGGTTTCTACAGGGATACGAGTACATATACTTATGTATGTACTTTATATGTTAGTCTAATAGCTTCGTTCGTTTACCCCAAAATTTATACAAATTTGTACTGGATTTTACTGAAATACGTTCGCGTACACATAAATTTGTAAGATTTTCATATTACTCACCTACTGGATTTTACTGGGATTTTACTGGAAAAGTAAATGAACGCACATAATATCCGAACATTAACACAACTGGGACGAACGACGAATTTTTAGCCGCGAATATTCGTCGCCAAAAATAAAACATATTTGTGTATATGAAAATACACACAATCATGACGTCGGCCGAAATTCGTCATACGCGGCGACTTTGCAATAAATTTATTTATGTATATTTCATACGCCGGCGAATGACGAACAAATCTGTACCACACTCACAATATTCTGTACATAAAATTAACTGAAATTGTAATATAAAATAAATGAAAGTTCAATTAAAAACCGGTCTACCTATTTTTCATTTATTTTTAACAAAAAGTTCATTTAATTTTTACTGTCAAAAATTCAACACCATATTCCGTAAAATCAAATAAATATTCAGTTATTTTGTAAAATTTTACTGTCAAAAATTCAACACCATATTCAGTAAAAACGATTAAATATTCAGTTATTTATTAAAATTTTACTGTCAAAAAATTGACCCCATATTCAGTAAAAACAATTAAATATTCAGTTATTTTATTAAATTTTCGTTTACTCCACAAAAGAGCCGAATTTCTAAAAAATACCAGACAGACACCTGTCCGCTTGTTTTTCTTATAAGCGAGAGAGGGAGAATATTTTTATTTACTTACCCAGTTACACACGTTTGTTTTACTTATGTTGTACTGACCACGTTGTTTACAGAAGAACTCTCAATTATAAGACACCAGCAGCATGACCGATATGGCTTCGCAATTATTTTACTTTTAAAATTTGATGTATTTAACTAAATTATTTTAACAAATAGAAAATGGGAATTGCTTACACAAAACAAGCAATTCATTTTTTATAGATAAGTAAAAATTAATTTTTGGTAGTAAAATTATATAAAATAACTGAATAGTTAATTGTTTTTACTGAATATGGTGTTGAATTTTTGACAGTAAAATTTTATAAAATAACTGCATATTTATTTGTATTTACGGAATATGTAGTTAATTTTTTGACAATTAATTTATAAAAGATAACTGAATATTGATTTGTTTTTACGGAATTCGCGGTTGAATTTTTGACAGTAAAAATTAAATGAACTTTTCGTTGCTTTAAATTACATTTTTATTTACTTTAACATAAAGAAGAATTTAACTCAATCAACGGACAATATTAACTGCAACTGAAAATCCGTATTAATATGCACTTAGTTTTTTGAATAACTGTTAGAATCAGTTAAAAATAAATTTGCTTGGAATTTTAAATGTTTATTTATTTAAAAATGACTGAACGGTATTTCTCAAATAAACTACAGTCCGTTACTGTAATAATATTGTGAGTGCAGGTGACCATGTTTGATTTTAGTTTTCAAGTATTTTAGTATATAAAGTTAATTTTTTACTTTTTTAATTTTTAAGAATAGTTTTAATTGTATTTTTGTTAATGTTTGTGTTTTGTAAGTAACTTTATTTTATATTTCTTCATCTTTGCAGAAACAGCAAACAACTTTCTCAATTAGTAAAGCTGTTAGTTATTCGTCGTGATTGTGTTTCATACGACGAATTTACTCAGCGAACTTTTACGTAAAAATTCGTCGTGTAAGGCGAAATTCGTCGTTCGTCCCAGTTGTGTTCCTAGCAAAATTAACAATAATTAAATTTTTGGTAGTTTATTATGGAAAAGAAAAGTGAGTTTATCCACCTCAAAGAAATGATAACACTTCGTGGGTATTTTTTTTAAATTTAACCAAAGAGGGATGAATTGTACCAGTGTACCAATGAAGTTTCGATCGTGCCATCAGTGGACCCCAGGGATAGTGAAATTTTATTCACCTCAACAGTGTCAAAATTTTACTTCCATGAGTAGTTTGCTACCGTTTTACAGAAACCCTCTGTTTAAAATGTTTTAATATTTAACTAAGACAGCAAAAGTATATATGTATGTACTCATATTCTGGGTCCTTGAGTAAGTCGATTAAGCCATGCTCGTCTCTCAGCCTGTCCGTCTGTCTGAAATACTCAACAGACAGGAACAAAGTTGGTTTTAAATTCTGTCTTGTTCTCCTAGGGCTTGAAATCCAGTACAATCGCTTTAGTAGGAAAAGAGTTGTAGACCCAAATGTGGAACAACCTCAAAAAAAATTGATATACATATTTGTCACAAAAACTAACTTAAGTTGGTGGCACAATGCATTATGACAATGCATTTAATTATGAACAAATTCCCTTTATATGACTGGAAATTATACTGTTAAATCTTATAAAGATCGGTTTAAAATTTACCATAGTCAGCACATAAATCCCACTCCCGCAAAACTCCCCCACAATATAAAGTCCACTCTCGAAAATAATTTAAATACAACTGAACCCTTAAAAGTATAGATATTGTGGTAAAATTTGGTTCTGTTTAGCTTAATATGGCTTGGAATAACACCATTTAATTTTTTGATAATCGGCTCGTAATTTAGCTTAGGTCCCACACACAGAAAAAAATACCAATGTAAAATTAACATGGAAAAATGTTGATTGAGAATCATAGTAATTTTCTGCAAAAGTATGCCCTTTATTTAAATTTATCATTATTTCATATTAATTTAAAATAAAATAACCTTAAATCACGTTTATTTAATATTATTCACTGTTAAAATAAAAAATAAAAAAATATTAAAATATAACTAAATATGGATTCAATATTGAATCCATAAAAACCTGTTTTATAATAAAATCAAAAGTTTATCTTGTTAAATTAACATGCATACATACTTATGTATGTACATTTTTTATTTTCATTTTTAAAATATGTTATAAAAAGAAGACAATTCCCGTATTCTTTTAATTAAAATTATTTAGTTAAATAGTACATCAAGTTTTCAAAGTAGAATGATGACGAAAACCATATCGGGCCATTCTGCTGATGCTTCTGTTATCAAAGGAGAATACAAAATAAGTGAAACATGTGTTACAGGGGTAAGTGTTTTGAATTATTCTTAAATAAAGGCATATTTTGTCTCTGAAGCTTCTTCACACTGTTATAACACACTCAAACCAATTTGATTCTACATGAAATTCACGTTGTTTCAACTTGAAATAACTTTCATTCAACGTGATTCGGATTGTTATTTCAATATAAATGACATTTTGCTCTAACTTTACTGCAATGTTAAATTAACATGAATTAAAGTTATTTTAAAAGAAAAAAATGTTGTTCGCAGTTATTGTAAAATCAGGTTGAATTAACATGAAAAACGTATAAAGCAAAATCACCACCGAAAAATTTTAAATCAACCTTGTTTTCTACGTTTTTAACTTGATTTTTTTCTGTGTGCATCAAAAATGTGTATTACCATTTTGAAATTTGGTCTAACTAAGGTTTTTTTACTGGTCTACCGAATTTTGTGATGAACGATCCATAATTTACGGTATCTTTAATATGAAATTCGCTCCTGAAAATCACATTAATATACTTAATTATATACACAGAAAAAAATATCTCAAGAAAATTTTTAACAACACAGTTTGTTAAAAATAAAATTTTAGGTCAACAAACTTTTTGTTTGATTCAATGAAAAAATTGATAAAATTTACACTTTGCAAAATAGCACTCAATAAAATATATTTAATAATGAAATAATTAAATATTTCTTCATATTCAATAAAAAAAATATTTGAATCAAAGTTAAGACAGTATTTTAACAACTCTTGTTCATTTATTTTAAATAGCTCATAATTCTCATTTGTTTTACAGTTTTATTTGAATAATATATTTAGTTTTGTCAAAGTCTTTGGAAAAGGTTTCCTGATGATCTGGCCTAATTAACCAGTGCAACGCGCATAGGAACTTACTTATCCCCGCATAATAAATTTTAGTGTTTTTATAAAAAAATAAAAATTGAAAATTTATGACATCATAGTTAATAAATAAAAAAATAAAGATTGGATTAACATTTTGTTTGATTTACTCAACATTTTCAACAATTTATTTTAACAAATCAAGTAAACATTTTGTTGAAAAAAATCATTTTGGGCAACAACTTTTTTTATTGACTCAATAAACTAAAATCAATAAACTAAAAATTTAACAACTTTTTTATCAATACCGCAAAAATCGTCATCGCAGAAAATTCAAAAATTTTTGTAATCAAATATTCGATTTTCGTATTCAAATATGAAAATTATTTTTTTCTGTGTATCCGAAACAAATCATGATATTTTATTCAAATTAGTTTAAATTAAATTTTATATGACTAGAAATAACTTATAATTTAGCTTATAATTTAACATATCTCTGGCTCAATATTACAAGGTTGTATATAAAAAATAAAATAAAATAGAAAAAATATTTTTCAATATGCTCAACTTTAACAAAACTTATTTTTTACGGAAAGTGTTACCATATCGTCGTGCCGAAGTTATCTTGCCGTATATCACAAAAAATTTTTTTAAGGGAAATCGAATCTTAAGGTTCAAATATTCATACACAAAAATGTACGTGAATAAATCGTCCAATATTTTTGTCAGATATTGGGTTTGAAGTTTCTTATTGATTTATGTAAAAATATCCAAAGTCATGAAAACAAAATTTTTAAGTTATAGCCATTGTCACGTCCGAAAATTTTTTTCAATTTTGTCGTATACGCCACTTTTTGCGATATATTTTTTAGTTTGTGGGATATAAGTCAAAATAAGGTATTAAAAATCTACATTCACGTGTTTCACCAATATTGAAAACTAAACCCCTGATATAGGGGTGTCATAGAAACCAATCTTATCGGTATTGGATTTGAAACCGACAAAAAAAAATACGTTGGTGTCATGAAATCCAATGCTGTCGGTTTTTTGTTCGAACTAAAATTTGTGTCGGTTTAAGGTGTCACACAAACCAATGTTATCGGTTTTTTTATTGAAAGTAAACCAAGCAGCTTGCAGCTCTTGTTTTTTTTTATTGGAAATAAATATAGTTGCTACAAGCTTAATTTTTTATTTTGTTTTGTTCAACAGTTATAAGTTTTCCACAGAAAGAAGTAAATAAAATTGATAAATTGGTAAAATAGTATTTCTTGCATGTTTCCGGCAGTCTCCGGCAGCGGGCTGCTGCAAATTCGCAAAAGTATTCTTCTCACTTTTTCTGCAAACAGCAAATATGCAACAACAGCAGTGGCCATTCTATTTATTTATAACGTTAATTAACAAATTTGATTAAATTTTTAATAAATTCACTTTATATTTACATATTTTTACAAAACAATAAAATTACACAAACGTAAAAAATAAATGCAATGCAAGTAATACAACGATGCCATTTATTTCATATGTTTACTGTATTACCACTTCTTATTTTCTTATCTATAAGTTTCCTTAAATTAAAAACACAGGTTTTAACAATATTTTAGCGCAAAAATCATAATTTACAAAATGATCAACCAAAAATTGCATTTAAATCTGTAAGCACATGAGCCAAAACCTTAAACAGCTGATTCGAATATCGGTTTTATTTGTATTCGAAAACAACAAATCCGACTTGTTTTCATGACACCAAATGAAACCAATATTGGTTTGCAAAACCGACAATGAGCAAAACCGACTTGGATTCTATGACACCCCTGTATAATTAATTTCGAAAAGAAAATGTATGCTAGTGATAGTGACATATATATTTACGTATAGTTATAGTTTTTAAATTATATTATCGAATTTTCTGTTCAGTTACTGTGAATGGTGTTCGCTACCGCGAGCTGATAACGTATTTCTTGTTGCCAGAAATTGAGGATATGGGCCTGGATAATAAGTAGTTCCAACGGCCAACGAAACAAAGCCTCTTTTACGCGAGAAATTCAATGGGCATTTTAATTGGCCGTCATGATCATGTAATTTGACGCCGTTGCGCTTCTTTCTTTGGTAATATTTTAAATTAAATGGGTACGTCAATAAACCAAGAACAATTCAAGAGCTAAAGCATTAAATAATTCGGCACTTTAACGACAATGAACCTCAATTATGTCACAGAGTCATTGACAATATGGACCATCGAAGCTGTGGCGAGCATTTGGCCGATATTTTGTCTCACACATAATTGTAATAGATCCTTCTATAACAATACAAATATTAAGATAATTCTATGAAAACTTTTTGTTTTATTTAACATTAACATCGTGCATTATGGTTGGACCACCCTGAATAATTAACATTTAATTGCCTAACAATAAAATTAATTTAAGCAGTATAGCAATAATTCCATCTATATAAATAACCGTTGTGTACTACATCCTAAAAAAACTCTACATATAAAACGAAATATTTTTTGTAACATGCCTGATATACACTTACAACACACATATAACAAGATAACGCAAGATTTTTTTTTAATTTAAAGTTTTCATACGCTTTTTGTCGTATATCCACAATTATGCTACATACGATATTATAACGCATTGAATTTTTCGCAAAAGTCGAATACAACAAAATGGCTTCGTAATATCTCATTAACCATTTGAGATATAGACATGAGGATTGCGCAGATCGATAGATCTGTTAAATTTACCACAGGAAACCTTATTATCTCATTTTTTTGATTTTGTGATATACGACAAGATAACTCCGGCACGACGATATGGCAATCGTATTATGGTTAAATTATTTCTCAATCAGGAATCCACATGTATATTAAGGTTGCCTCTAAACATGTAATGGTAAAATTTGATGATAATTTGTTTTTAAATTAACAATAGTCAGCCTTATTCCGGTTGTCGTTGTCGTCATCAAAGGCTGATTATTTTCGCCTTTTCTAAAAGCAACATGCTATGGTTGAAAAACAACCATGCTATTATAAGTGTTAAACATATTTTTGTTATTATTTACCATAACAAGTTTGAAGGCAACCATGGCGTGGCTCCTTGATGGAGAACTAACTGACGGTGGCGGTTGACGATGACAATAATATGGTTAAGTTAACCATAATATGGTTAAACATTTTCATTAAAAACAGTTTTGTTGTTGGAGGTGACCAAATTAAAAAGTGGTTTTTCTCTGTGTGTAGATAATAACGTTTAAGCGTACCAGTGATGCCAACTTAGCCATTTTCAGACTAGACTCAGTCCTTTTCTAAGTAGTATCTGAAACGCAAAAAATGTGTTTAACGCTAAACTAAAAAACACGCAATGTTGGCCCCTTTTGTTATTTCTATTTAGCCCTTTTAGCCCGTTTTTGCTCTTAGTTCCATATGATTTAAAATTTTGGTTTTTATGGCATTACCGAATGGTTAAACTGACCCTAAAATTTAAAAACCTGCGAATGGAAAAACATCGAAAGTAGGCTAACGTTTTGGATCGAGGTGTATAGTTGTAAAAATGCAATAATGTACAATTCATTAATAATTTTCTAGTTTTTTCTATAAATATATCGATTTATCCGTACTAAAACGCTCAACTTGAGAAGGCTCTGAGTGTCATAAACTTATTTAAAATAAAATGTTGTTAAGGAAATTTAATTTATATTAAAAATTGTCACAAAAAAGTTAAAAGTTGTTGTTCAAGCTCCGAAATCACTGACGAGTTATGCTTAAATATTAATTATGATGAAGTATATTTATAACTTAAAAGATTTTGTTATTCGTGCTAAATTCCCAGTTTTTATTCTTGATAAAAACACTATATAAATAACTTTTTATGTGATGATAATGATTCATGGAATGAAGACGAGGCTCACTAAATATTGCAAATTTTAGAAAACAATGGTCAGCTATAAAAGGATGTAAAAGCTTCTTAAGTCAGTAGTTATGTCTTAATTTTTTGTTTAAAATTTTTGATATTTTATTTTAAAAAATATTATTAGTCCTTTTTTACGCTTTTTCAAAAAAAATACCATGAAAATGTGCTAAACCCGTTATTTTTATACCCTTCACCACAGGTGGTGAATAGGATATATGTATATAAGTTTGTCATTCCGTTTGTAATTTCTATAATATTGATGTTAGACCCTATAAAGTATATATATTCTGGTTCCTTATGAGGAGCGAAGTTGATTTAACTATGTCCGTCTGTTCGTTGAAATGGATTTTCAGAAGACCCCATATATGATGGGGGCCACATATGGTCCGGAATTGTTTGCTATTGAAATTCAGCAAGATCGGTCCACAAATGGCTGAGATATGAGTAAAAAACCACGACTGCCTCAAATTTTTTCCTTTAAAGGTCCAATTAGACGTGACATTACCATACCAACACTGTATTACCAAAACGACATAAACATACCATACAAACCAATTCAATTTTGGTTTCTACGGCCATACAGTGTTTATGGTAATACAGTGTTGGTAATGTGTTTTTTTTTTGTTTGTTTTTTTTATGCCCTTCACTACAACCCAGCGGGAAAAAGAAGGAGTAGGAAGGCCTTCTAGAAGGCCTCTGTACCCCTTCTTTTGGATGTACAAGGCCTTCTTGCTCCATTCCATACTCATATCTTTTTTACACACGTTGTCATTGCGGAGAAGGCCTTCCGCTCTCGCTTCTTCAGCAGGTACATAAGAAGGGTAACGGGACCAAAAAAAAACTGATTTTGCTTTTGCTTATGCAAAAAAACAATACAAAAAATGTAACTCCCTTCTCATAAAAGCGAGTGTGGAAGGTTTATCTTATCTTTTATACGAAAGAGCCGAAGCCTTCTATGAGGCTAGTGATGGGACAAGGGTAAATACCCAAATGGTAAATTAGGTATTTAAATGTAAATAGCCAGGTATTTACCCAATCACCTGGGTATATACCCAAAATGTGGGTATAAATCAGAATAAAGAAAAAAAGAATTTAATTTTTTATTGTGAATAAGATTTTTTAATAACAAATGAAAAATTTTATCCAAATATGTGGAGGAAATCGCTTTTCTAGTTGGAGTCTTGAAATGTGGATTAAGGACAATGGATGCTCCACCATAGCCAAAGGAGCGCCGGTTACAAATATAGCCTTAGCTAAGTTGTGTTGTGCTAAATTTGAAGAAAGATGCATCTGTAAATCAGATGAAGGCAGAGAATCAATTGCTGAAAATTTGAAAATTTGTACCGCTTTTCGCAATGTGAGCATGAAACTTCATTGCTATTTCCGCTTCTATGAAAATGTTTCCAAATAGTTTCATTTTTCTGTCTTCCCATCATTTAAAATATAATTATCAACACACGCACTTCATTTCATTTACTAATCGCTGGGAACAAATATTTAAGAATGAATGAATCAAATTCATTTTATGCTCCTGAGGCTCAAGCTTGCGTTTCGAAACTTTAATCTTTCTAGTTGCTGCAGCATTGTTGTTGCCATCGCTCCCACTCATTACATTGAATTGCCATAAGCACGCTGATTAGAATTGTTGGTGTGTTTGATGCAGTCAAAACTGCCTTATCTGAGCAAAACGCATCAAGAAATGTAAAAACGAAATACACTTAAACAAAATATGTTCAAATTAAATTCGAAAATGCGTAAAATACGTAACAACGAGTATTGGTTATTCAAATGAGTATTTACCCGAAATAAGATAAATACCCGGGTATGAAAATGGGTATAAATGGGTAAATACCCAGCGTAGGGTAAATACCCAGGTCTAAACCCATCTCTATATGAGGCCTTCTTTAGCAGTTAGATAAAAATAGTAATTGAATCAATAAATCTTTTAAGCAGGCCTTTAAAAAGGTAAGAAGGTCTTCTGAGTTTTCCCGCTGGGAAGTGGTGGATTTTATTTGTAATGTGTTTAATTTTACGCATACACATACACATTAATGCATGTAAATGATATGCCGCTCAAATAAAGAAACAAACTCAAAGAGTCAATATATTTTAATTTAACGCTTCTTCAGTAAAAGCATTCGTAGCCGAGTTGTTAAGTTCTCTCCTGAGACGGATGATATTGCCAGTTCGAAACCCCAAAAATAATTTTTTTTCATTTTTTTTATTTAATTTTTTTATGTTCTAAAAAACGATTTTAAGATAATAAAACGAATTTCAAACATCAACTTTGGCAAAAGAGGAAACGGGCTTAGGTACATATATAAATTGTTTGTTTTTTTATATTCTTGGGCATGGCGAAATTAAAAGTTGGCGTGGCTCAATTAATATTTATTTATACCTATCTAAAGAACGTTATTTATTTATATAACTTTTTGTTCTTATATCATCATGGTGAAGGGTATATAAGATTCGGCATAGCCTCTTCTTGTTTTTTTCTATTTTTTACCATATTTAAATAATTTGCAAATAGCAAAAATTAATTATATTGTTTAAAAGAATTTTTAAAAAGATAACCCCCTTAACGGAGCAGTTGTATCCGCACCTGGACATGATGCTTACACAAAAGTAATTATTTGCACCAAAAGTTAGACATTTATCAAATAACAGTTCAAAGTATTTCATAAAAAGTCAGTTTAGTGTTTGCGGAAAAAAAGATTTGTTCTAAAAAGATGGCTTTTCGCAAAAATTACTAAAGGAACATTGGAAAGAAAGTCAACTTTCCGTGAAAATTGGAAATTCTTGTGCAAAGGAAACTTTTTGTGAAAAAAGTTTTTTATAAAAAAGGGGGATTTTTTTTTTTTTTTTTTTTGCTTAAATTGTGTTCGCCTGTCATTAATATTCAAATCTGTTTAGTTTTCGAAATACCCAGATTTAAAATAACATCATCTAAAATTCACCTCAGAATTTTTCTCTTTTCTTTACAATTTGTATTCGCTCCACCCCGAAAATTTCCTATTTATTGCTTATTTTAACTTTTCAAAGTAATTGGCTTTTTGTTGGATTTCAAATAACTGGATGTCTGTGCAAATAAAATGCATTTTGTTGATTTTTATTTGTCATACGATCTTAAAAGCTTATTGTTTGTAATTTTTGGACAAGTGTCAAAACGCGTGCCAATATTTATTTGGGTTTAAATTGAAAATAAATACAAAAACTTAATTTCTGTAAACAAAAACACATGTCAGGCAAAATAAAGAAAAATCAGAAAACTAACGAGTACCTTTTTTTTGCTTAATCCTTCTTTGCCTTATTTTGGGAACTAAAGGGGGAAAATAGTGGTTGTTATAGATTTCGTTTTATGCCTTTTTGCTTTTTATAAATACATTCAGAAATATTTGCACTCAATTAATATTTGTTAGGGGATTATGTTAATGGGAATTAATTTTAAGTTTATAGGAAAATACATTTTTTGCCTAAAATACTGGCATTTGGAAAAAATTTCTTTGATTGGCGTTTTAAGATAAAATTTTTAAGGGTGGGTTGCATGTTATTTAAGCCTTTCACATCTCAAAAATGATAAATAGTTTTGTTTATTTATATTATTCATTTTAAATACATATATATTTAATTTTAGTTTAACCTGTTAATTTTTCTAATTTTTATTTGCTTTGTCAGTCTGTTGCAACATTAAGTCGCCATCTAGTCACATGACTTTTTTTTTTTTTTTTTGAAAGGTGCGTCTACGATAAATTACCAGAGACACACAATCTCATGCAGATCCCATCTTAGTTTCATATCACCAACAAGACAAATTACAGTTTAAGTAGGATTTCACTTGACGATGTTGTTGCAGATGATGATGAAAAATAAACAGACCATACCCCATGAGTACCTGTGTAGGATGTCACATACGACGGTGAAAACCGCAAGAAAAAAAAAACTTTACAAAATTACAAGTGTGTTAAAACTTTTAAAAAGCTTTAATAATAGTATACACACCAAATTATGAGTGGGTTGTAAACTGACAAGACATTCAGGATATTCAAAGAAAAATTAACACAAAACTAATTTTTTATGTAAAAAATGGGACTTTTTTGTGTGAAAAAGACTGAATTTTTGTGTAAAAAAACTATTCCTGTTAAAAGTTACCTTTCGTTTATAAAAAGACTTTTTGTAAAAAAATTGACTTCTGGTTAAAAAGTGCTTTTTGTGTTTTTTTTTTTTGTGTATAAAATGCGTTTTTTGTGAAACGAATTTGTATGAAAATAGCTTAAAGCCAACCTTCGTAGTGGTTTCTCGTGTGCTGATCACATTAACACCATTCGGTTGGGGATTGAAGAGAGTGTCAAATAGAAATCAAATCTTCATCTGCTATTTATTGGTTTCACTGTGTATAATTTTTTAAGTCATGGAAAAATAACCATATACGGAAACCACTACGTGATAAAAACCATAAAAAAAGACACACCCGTGTTTCCCAGTTTTGCCCAAAGTCATGAACTTTTTTTTTATGGGCCCCCAAAGATTTGAGAACTCGGTGTAATTTTTGCAAAAAAGTGACAATTTTCTCAGGCTCCTATCTTGCAAACCGTTCGAAAATTTTATTAACTCTCTGAAGCAAAGTTGTAGCTCTTGTTATAAAGAACAAAAATTGTGAACATATAAAATCAAAAAAATTTCATATTCAAGATCAAAATCGCAAAAAACTTTAAAAAATTCGAATTTCTTTTGCCTTTTTTCGCCTGTTCAGGTCCATAGGTTGCAAACCTTTCAAAACTTAAGGAAACAATAAACTACAAAAATGTACATAAGATCTCAGTTAACAACTTTCTGGAACATATAATCTTCCTAGAAATGATTCTTAATACCGTTTAGGTAGCGCTTATGCAGCCGCAAATGTGAAAATTTTCGGGAAATATTCGAAAGTGAATGTATTTGGAACGCACTGCACAGGCAAAACATTCCGTCAAAACTCATTGCTGTGATTAAAGAAAGCTTCAACGGTGCAAAATATTATGTATTGCACAGAGAGAAATGATCACAACATTTCCAGGTAACGATTGGAGTGCGACAAGGTTGTATATTATCTCCACTCCTTTTCTTATTCGTCATCGGAGACAGAATATTGTCAATATTCTTCCAGCGTAGATGAATCCAGTGTCAAAAAGACAACAGCTTTGTAAACTACCTTATATTTATTATATATGCCTTCTATCGCAAAGAGCGCATTATCTTGAGCTAGCGACAGCTGCCCTTTAGTCGGGTTTCGATGGCACTGGCTTAAGAATTAACAGAAAAAAGACCAAGGGACTAGCAGTGCGGGACGATGCGCCCGCATTTATCGCTGTAGGAGACTACAATTATCGATGAATTTTGTTATTGAGGTACACTATTATACTATTATACTATTATACTATTATACTATTATACTATTAAACTATTATACTATTATACTATTTTACTATTATACTATTATACTATTATACTATTATACTATTATACTATTATACTATTATACTATTATACTATTATACTATTATACTATTATACTATGTATTATACTATTATGGGGAATGGTTGGCGGCAGCAATGTGATTTTCACTGATAGCCAAGCGGCCATTAAAGCACTCTCTTCTTGGAGAATGTCCTCGAGGTTGGTGGCGGAGTGCCGTGAAAAGCTACAGGAGCTGGGAACAAGGAGCAGATTGACGCTCTGCTGGGTGCCAGGGCACTCAGGGATCCCGGGTAACAAAATGGCTGATGAGCTGGCCAGGGCTGGTTCTAACGCGCGGATGATAGGTCCGGAGCCCTTCTGTGGACTAAGTTGGGCAGGGGTCCAGTCCGTCATGGAGGACTGGGCTCTGGACGAACATAGGGGATACTGGGTATCGCTTCCGGGAATGCGTCAGGCAAGGAGATTTATCTCCCCCGGGAATGTAATGAGGACGAATGGTCTCGGCAGACGGGATCTGCGACTGCTGGTGGCCTATTTGACTGGTCACCACACGATCAAATACCACCTTTATCGGATGGGCCTGGCTGAGCATCAGGAATGCAGACTATGTCTAGACGGGGACGAGACGACGGAGCATGTACTGTGTGACTGCCCGGCGCTGGCATGGGCCAGGAGAAGGCACTTGGGGCATGGTACAATGTGTGCGTCCCGAATCGGTAATATATCGGCAAAGGCCCTGGTTGGGTTCCTATGGGAAGCGGAGGGACTTTTGGCCAGCTAAGGGGAGTGGGTACAATAGACCTGACCTGGTCGCGGTACCTGTCACTGTGGGGAAACCTCCCCGCTCTATTGTGAAAAAAAAAAAAAATACTATTATACTTTTATACTTTTATACTATTATATTATTATACTATTATATTATTATACTATTATACTATTATTATACAATTATACTATTATACTTTTATACTATAATACTATTATACAATTATACTATTATACTATTTTACTATTATGTATACTATTATACTATTATACTAATATACTATTATACTATTATACTATTATACTTTTATACTTTTATACTTTTACACTATTATACTATTATATTATTATACTATTATATTATTATACTATTATACTATTATTATACTATTATACTATTATACTTTTATACTATTATACTATTATACAATTACACTATTATACAATTATACTATTATACTATTACACTCTTATACTATTATACTTTTATACTATTATATTATTATGCTATTATACTATTATACTATTATTCTATTATACTATTATACTATTATACTTTTATACTTTTATACTATTATACTATTATATTATTATACTATTATATTATTATACTATTATACTTTTATACTATTATTATACTATTATACTTTTATAATATTATAGAGTAACACAAGTGTAAATCATAATAAAATAAGGAAATTTATTTTAAATATCAATGAAACGGACTTTATTGGAAAGAAAATTTTATAAAATTTATGCTTAAATATGGTTTCTGCCGTGTGGCACGTCTGGCGCGTAGAAGGCGCAACATGGAACACCAATTTTCTACAACTTTTCGCATTCTGACCATCATTGTTTTTGAAGACATATGGGCCAATGACTGCGCCGGCCCATAAAGTGCACCAAACAGTAATTTTCTGTGGATCTAATGGTGTTCCGACGAAAGCTTGTGGATTCGGCTCAATCCAAATGCGACAATTCTGCTTATTTACGTACCCATTTAACCAGAAATGGGCTTCATCGGAAAATAAAATTTTGAATGGAAATTCAAAATCAATTTGTGCTTCAGCCCATTAGCCGAATTATTTTGATTAAAAATTTTAACAATTTGCTCGCGTTGCTCTGGTGTAAATCGATAATGATAATGAAATATAATAAAATGTTAAAGCAAACTAACCAAAAAGCAACCATCAGCTGTTAAATGGGTGCTCAAATAAAGCAGTGATGCCAACTCAAAGTTGTGACACTCTTAAAAACACCCTTTATAATAGATAGTATGACATGTAAAAATTGTGTACTAATAAGTCTAGAACTTACCATAAACCCCACATATGCCCTCCCTAAATATTAAGAAAGTGAAAAACTGTTTAAGCCTTTTGCTATTACATTACTTAATATAGTGAATATTTTTTACAGATTCAGCTATTAGTGAATTCCCTTAATATATTCTATTATTCTCTTATATAGTTTATTTACCTGTAATTTTACACAAACGTTTATATATTCCGCTCTTCCAACCCAATTTAATTTTAATAATGCCAACAAAAAAAAACTTTAAAAATTATGTGATCATTATATTTAACAAAAAAGCAAAATAAATTTGTAAGTAAAACTTAAAAAAAGCCAAAAATATGCATAAAGTAACAATGAAAATTTAAACGAATTTTTTCTTAATACAAGAACTAATAAAAACTATTACATTTTAGTTTGTAGGTTAAAATGTTTTTCTTTTCATTGAGTTGCACTCAAATGGATTCTCATGATGCACAGATGAACTACTTTCATATGCAACGAACGATTACAATCAAACCGGGAGACTAAAAGACAGACAGATCCTGCGACATATTCAAAGTGACATACATACTAACATCTGTAGATGTCTTTTGATAACAGAAATAAAATTTTTTCTATACAAAAATTGCTTAAAAAAATAAAAAGTACTTTAATACATTTGATGTTTCTTGTTACCAGCGTTATTATTGTTATTTAATGGAGTAAATGGAGTAAGTTGGAGTAGCTTAGGAGAATTAACTACTGACGGAGGGAGGGAGTCAAGAGAGCTAAAGCATATAGAATAATGGCAAGTTAAAAATTTATTTGCCTCTTTAATTTTATGGTAATTTTTGAAGCCAAAAACTGTTTTAACTCCAATCGATTTGCATTTTTATTGCAAAATAAAAGGAAATGGAGGGATTGGAAGCGCATCGATATGAAACGTTAAAAGCAGATGCTAGAGAAGATGTTGTAAATGGTTTTTAGTTTTTTTTTTTTTTCAATTTAAAATTATTTCATGGTAAGGTGTGTAACAGTTGGACTTGCTTTGCAGTGGGATGGTGTTTATGAGCGACAAAAAATTTATGTTAAACTAAGCTTAATCTAGAGATCTGTTTAAACATTTGTTTCAACAGGGCTCGAATAGTTACATCCGTGATCGAATTGCACATCGTATGAAAGATAATTATGTGATACGTCAATCGTATGAACGATGTGTCATGATATACGATTCCAATTGGACCGAGAAAGAGAAAATTTCAGCTTACGAGGATTTAAAGCTGTCAATAAGGAAAATGATGAAAAAAATAAAGGAGGTTTTAATAGAGTTCTATAGCACACGAATAAAAAAGCAATTTTTTAGACAAATCGAGCTCTAATGACTTAGCTGAAAAAATCAGGGAAAATGTTGGATTTAAAGCGAGCTTATATACTATCAAAAAATTAGTGATTTTTCATTATTTTCTTAACCTTTTTTCACCATTTTTGGATATAATTTCCGTTTTAAGTTTTTGGGACATTTTTGGTTTAAGTTTTGTGGGTCATTTTGCCTACAGCCGTTGTAAACTAGGTCACTTTTACCCTTTTTTTTCTAAAAAATTTAGATAAAACACAAAAAATCGAGATAATACCTATACGTAAAATAAAAATATTTAAAAAAATCGCTAGAAAAAAATAAAAAAAAGTCAACGAAAAAAGAAATACAAAAAAGGAAAAAACATAAAAAAATTTACTTTGGACTTTAAGAAGAATTCTTGACAAAAAGTATGAAAAACAGAAGTAAGGAAAAATATGTTAGTCAATTAAAATAGATAATCATTCAAAGAAAATTTCGATCAACCAAAGTAAAAATACCACTTGGTTTAAAGATTGGATTTTGACTAATGACTGCCAGCCGTCGTCAATGGCAGTGAGTATTAAACGGCAAAGATTTCTGAAGAGACTATCGAAACATGTCAAATCGACCTGTGCGTGAACGTGGGTTCGGTCCCCCGGTCAGTCAGGAGTTTAACATTCACCCTGATTACGGTTGGCGTTGGTGTATACGCCTGAGTCGTTTTTTGTAGCAGATTAAAGAACTTAGGTTTTGTGTTACTTTAATCTATTACAAAAAACGACTCAGGCGTATACGCCAACGCCAACCGTAATCAGGCTGATTATTAATAAATTTTAATTCATTTTATGTTGTAAAATTCTTTTCTTCATAAAAATAATTTAATGAAAATTAAGTTTGATGAACTTTAGCCTGATAAAAACATATAAATATTTAGATTAAAAACCACAGACAGTTCAACAAAATAACCACAATACTAATAAAATAAAAAATTAAAAGAAATAACAACAATTTTGAACAATTTAATTACTTTGTATAAAACCAGTGTTTAAAAAAACTGCAGTCGAAACCAAAAACTGTCGAACAAAAAACGAAAATTTGGGTGCAACTTTTCGCTTTTTGAGTTGGAATGACAGCGACTGTTTACATTTAATCAATCAGAAGTCAAAGCATCAATTTTCTGTTGGTCAATGACAAATGAAGAACTGGAGGAAATCGCAGTTTGCTGCCAACTTTCAAGAAAATCTGTTGATTAGTTAAGATGATATTAGGAGGGGGAGCTTTTACCCGTGTTGCCCTATTTTACGCCCTCTAGCGATATAAAATATACTTAACGACCTATTTCGAATGTCATAATATACATAAGCCGCCTGTGTTCGAATCTCAGGTCAGTCAAGAAGGAAAAATTATCAATAACAATTTTAATTAATTTTCATGTTTTAAAATTCCTTTCTTCATAAAAATAATTTAATAAAAAAAATTAATTTGATGAACTTACGCCTGATTAAAAATATTAAAATTTGGATTAAAAACCATAAATAGTTCGACAAAATAACCACAATACTAATTACACGGTGCTACAGTGAAAATATACTTGGAAAGTGACCTAGTGTAAGTTGTAGGCATTATTGAGTAGATCATAAATCAATTTTTAAAAGTTCGGAAACACCCCCAAATTTCGGAGTTATTCCGAAAAAACTATTTTCGGGTAGGTTCGAGTACTTATGAACACGTAACCCAGTTGATTTTAATCCGATCTTCAATTTTTGAACGCTTTAAGAAAGACAAAGAATAGATCTTTCCAACCGTATACATTTTATGCTATATTAATTAAATATTGGTAGTAATTTTCGTAATAACATCTGCAATTTTTTTATTTTTTTATGTTTTTTTTAACTTGGAGTTCTTTTTTTTATAATTTTTTCTATAAAAGCAGATGTATTTGTAAAAAAAATTTGAAATAGAATTTTATAACAAATAAAATGAACTTTGGTTTTTTTAAATCGGACAATATTTGTGAAAGTTATTAAACTTTATTTAAATTTAAATAGCACTTGATACCCCCAAGCGGAAAAAAATTTAAGTGAGAATAATTTTTTTTTTTTATACTGAGATAACAAAAGAGATAAATTAAATACTTTAGTTAAGTTGCTTTTGTTTTTGTTTTAATTTTGCCGTTAGATATTTTGACATTTATTTATTACTTGAGTGCATTGCACTTGGTAATGCAGAATTTAATATACCCTTCACTATTCTGAAGTAAATTTTAAACATAAAATATACTATAAGGGAAGTATTGTAACTTTTGTGATAAACACACAAACTGTAATAAATGAATCCGTAATGACAAAACATACATACCTAAAGTAGAGGGTGTATAAGAAATAAATTGTTTATTATTTTAAAAATAAAGTGTTACTATTTTGAATTTGTGAAAAGATTAGTGTTACTTAAATATTTAAATTAAAAAAGTAAGTTTGTGTTATTTTTTTATCTTTAATAAAAAAAAATATAATGTGGATTTTAACTTCTATTTCAGTGTGTGATAAGCGTAATAATTTTTGTTTTATCTGTGGCCAATACAAGCAAAAAAACTGGCCATCAAGAACAATTTTTCAAATTGGCAAGAAAAACGTCTTAAAAATTCCACTGGTGAGTACCGAAAAAATAATTTTGCCACCATTACATCTCAAATTGGTATACATGAAGCAATTCGTGAAACGCCTGGATAGGGAAACCGATGCCTTTTTACACTTAAAATCAGTTTTCCCAAGAATAAGTGAAGCAAAAATAAAAGAAGGTACAAATGTTTATTGATTTCTAAACATAATTGTATTATTTTTTTTTATTTTTAGGTATTTTTGTTGGACCTCAAGTCCGCAAAATCTTGTTTGACGAAGAATTCACAATGAAACTAAATGTTGTGGAAAAAACAGCATGGAGAAGCTTTATTAGTTTATGTGAAAATTTTTTGGGAAATAAAAAAAGTGAAAATTATATAATATAGTAAAAGAATTTCTTGAGGCTTATGAAGGAATGGGATGCAAAATGTCCATTAAAGTTCATTTTCTGCATGCACATTTAGATTTTTTCCCAGAAAACCTAGGACAATTCAGTGATGAGCAAGGCGAACGATTTCACCAGGACATTTTGGATATCAAAAGACGCTTTGAAGGAAAAAGCCAAGTAAGAATGATTTCAAATTACTGCTGGTCACTAAAGCGAGAAACAGACGATTTGATGTACAAGCGAAAGAGGTCTAGCAAGCATTTTTAATCATATATTCTTAATTTCTAAATAAAATAATTTGAATACTGTTATTTTAAAATATTTATATAATCATATCATTATAAGATTAAAAAAATAAAGAAAATGTACACAGAAAAAATAAAACACCAACTTCAATTAACGCATTTGTTAGAAATTTGTACTATTAATTAAATTCTTTACTGATTTTCCGCCTGCAAACAAATTGATCATATCAATTAACGCATTTGTAAGTTTGAGCTTTTCTTGCTGTTCAGTTTCAATCAATAGGTTTAATTGAAATTTGACCACCAGTAAAAGAGACTATATAAAACGTAAACACAAATCAAAAAATTTTTCTCAATCAACACAGTTAATTGAAACAATTAAAAAATTGTTTGAGAATTTAAAATATTTTGAAGTTTGTGTGTATGTTTTCATATTTGCAAATATACACACAAACATTATAATTTTTGTTTTCAATTAAGGCAAACTAATTGGAACAATTAAAAAAAATTTTTTAAAACAGCATTATTGAATTAATTGAAAAAATTTTGGTGAACATTTTTTCTGTGTAGTAGCTATTGATCAATATTTGTAAAAGCAAAATTTTTTAACTTTTGAAAAACCTTAATAACTTTTTTATTTTTTACTCGATTTTATTTATTGAAAGCTGGTTTAACTCAGAACTAAATTAGCTTTAATGAAATATATACATAAGGGTATTTTTTTGAACAATCTAATTTAAAAAAATGGCGCCAAAGTTGAAAAATCTAGAAAAAATAAAATTAAAATCAGATATAATTAAAAATATCACTGCAAAAATTTAATATATATACCAAAGAGAGTATATATTTAGAAAAACACATTTTTCTTCTTTCTGAAACCATTTTAAAATTGTAAATCCGATTAAAATCAACTGAGTTACGTGTTCATAACTACTCGAACCTACCCGAAAATAGTTTTTTCGGAATAACTCCGAAATTTGAGGGTGTTTCCGAACTTTTAAAAATTGATTTATGATCTACTAAATAAGGTCTATAACCTACACTAGGTCTCTTTTCAAGTATAAAAAAAAAGTGCTCATTTGTAGCACCGTGTTATTCATAACACATTACGATCAGGGTTGCCGAGCTTGCTCTTTTGCGACCAAATTTGGTCGGATATTTTTGTTTTGGTCGGATGGTAGGCCAAGCCGAATTTTGGTCGGTTTTAGAAAATGTACAACATATATAAATAACAAATAAATCTTCAAGCTCGAGGTCCTTTTTTGTATAAAATATTCTTTATTTTATTTATCCAATCCCAGAAAAAAATGGGGATTTTGAAGCACAGCTGTAAATGATAAAGAATAAACTATACAAAACAGCTGCTATTTTAGTGCTGACAGCAAAGAAGGTTTTAAAGCGAAAAAAAAATATATTATGGTTTGCGAAAATGATTGAAAAAGGGCATTTAAACAAGTAAAAGCAAAATATTAATGAATATGTTAATATAGTTAGCTCTTTAAAAGCACTTTAGGAGTGCTATGTTTGCATGTTAAAAGAAGCGCTTATTTTCAGCAGAAAATAGTCCTCCAAACCAGGAACACCCCATACAAAACCAGGCATCCCATCAGCAGGTTTAAAGCGATTTGAGGAATGAATTCATTCATAAAACCTGCTCCTTTTGGAGCACATTTTTTACTAGGATATTTCGTTATGCTTTGAACAACATCATCATTTGGGTCGAAAAACAACTTCATATATGTACAACATATATTTAATTTAACAAATTTAGAACACTGGTCGCAAAGCAGACATGGCAAATCTATTATTTTTTTTTTTAATTGTTGATGAAACTATAGATGTGGCAATGAAATGAAATGTATTACGTTAGTAGCAAGTTACTCTGACGGTGTTAGTTTAATAAGGATAGTTTTGTCACTTTATTCGAGCTTACCAAGTCAGATGCCGTTTCATTTTTTTAATAAAAACTTTTAGCTTAGGATTAGCTTAGGAAATTAAAAAAAACAATATTCCTTTAAGAAATTTAATCGGATTGGCAACAAACGCCATGACTGGTAATTTTGGTAAGCTTAGTCTTACTTAGCAATGCAAAAAATATTAAGCTTCGTTCACAACAACATTTTCACTTATGTTCAAAATACAGCAACAATATTTTTCAAACACACTCACACATTTTGCATTAAAAAACCGTTTGCAAATATTGTTAAAATTTCCATTCAAAACTAAATAAATTTACTATAAACGTCATTTTCAATTCCAAATCAAACAAATTGTTGCTGAAATAGAAAAAGACTCAATTTTTTAAAAATTAAAGGAAAATATATGAAATACTTTGGGAAGAAATAAGATAGAAGAAAAAACCGAATTGCTTCTCCCATTGTGAACGAAGCATAAAGGTTCTTTGTGGTAATATTTAAAGATTTCTCATCACTTCTAATTTTTTTTTAAATGATGATAGCCCCTTTGCTTTTTTTTGACGATATACTTTATTTTAAATATTTAAAAAATTTGGTCGGTTTAAAAGGATTTTGGTAGGTTTTGCAGACAATTTTGGTCGGATAACAATTTTTCAAACGGCAACCCTGATTACGATACATGTTTTGTTAACTTTTCAAGTGACAATAAAAAATCATAATATGGAAAATGGAAGGCATTTTGTTGATATTTGTATGGGAATATTCACATAAACCATCTACAGACTATCCCCAACGTACCCTGAAATTTTGGTTGAAATCGGTCGACCCGTTCTCGCAGTTAGTGGTGACAAAAAAGTGTACACTTCTTTTTATATAGATAAATCGCAAATTTTATTGAACAAAAGAAATACATTTGAGGCAATTTTACAAAGATTTTCTTTACGCAAAAATGTCACTTTTAAATGAAAATGCCGCATTTGCATTATATATCATTATTTGTGTAGTAATATTCAAAAAAAAATTATAAAAACTTTAATATAATGAGCAAAAATTTAAATTAAGGTTAAATTTGTAAAGTGGTTTCCATCCCTGGAAACAGAACATATCGCACACCTAGTTCAAAAGTGACTCAATTCAAAATTTTAGTTTTTGGTGTTTATATCTTAAACTAGGCACAATACACTTGTCTATATATGTACATGAAAAAAAAAATATCAGTGTATTTTGTTGTTGTAAACGGTTGCCTTTCTTTATGTTTCAATTGGTATAAAGCTGCAATTTATAAATAAGACTTATTTTCAGTTGTGTCGAAAAATAAAATGGTAGGAAAATCCTAAGTGCTAAATAGTCTTAATTCGAATTGTGACACTTTTGATAAAATAAATCTTGGTTGGAGATTATATTAATTAGACTTGTCAGTTTGGAATTTGGCAAGTGTCAAAACTTGAAAAGAATTCAGCTAAAGTGAAATAACTTGAAATAATTTGGTAACTTGTGCAAATAATACTTCATCAAAAATGACACAACTAAAAATTGTTCATTATCTAGTGTATAAATATTGAAAAAAAAAGTTTTTAGATCGAAATCTGTATGGATTTTCTTTTTCTAAATGGTCTTGTTTTTAACTTTTTTTTATGTCAAAAACTGTTTTTTTTTTAATTTTCTGAAAAATTAAATTTTTTGAGTTGAGTCACTATTGAGGAGCTAGGTGTGCGATATGTTCGCCCTAAACATATTCTAGAAAATGTTGACAAATCTCGACAAAAACACAAATAAAATAACTGTCATATAAAATTATTTTCTTAAATTTTCTTTTTTAAAAGCAGTTACAAAATTATGCATAAAAGTGCTACCCCTTACAATTATAAATAAAAATGTACTAGATTTTGGCGTTTTTCCCAAAACTACATCTGGATTTTCCTACATGGTCAACTTAAGGACAAATAATACTTAGTTCGTAGTTATTTATGGATTATAGCAAATATAGCCAGGCATTTTCGGCAAGTTTTTAATAAAAGCTAACCAATAATTTTATACAATAAAAGCCAAAAATACTGAACTATTTCATACTCAAATTTAAAAGCATAACAATTACTGCCACCTTAACTAAAAATTAAATCAAAATCAGAAAAAAAAACATATTAAAAAACAAAGAAACTAAAAATGCACCTTGAGGTGTTAAAATGTTTGTGCAGTATTATTATGATTATTACTATAATACTAAAAATGGTTGCATGACTTTTTTTTTTGTTTTGTTATACTTTGGTTTTTGCTTAAAATAATGCCAATAACATTTTATATACTTATACTCTTTTTAAAAGCATTCTCTATATGGATATGCCCCTTCAACAGCCATTTTAAATAGCGGCAGATGTTAAAGATTTCCCGGAGAATATTTATTTATAAGAAAAAAAGTTAAACTCCAAAAAATCAGCAAAATTTGCAAAAATACAAAGAAAATTTACCAGAAAAAAAATTATACATTTAGATGCAGATTACCACAGAACAAACGAACATCTTAACTCTGACTCCAATCACCACTTGTAAATGTAGAAACAATTAAGTTTGACATCCTGTTTGTAACATCAAGAAATATAATTTTGTGATTTTATGGGAATCTGGACCCATGAGCATTTAACTTTGTCTGTCTATGGAAGAAAACACGATAACTTCCAGAAGACTCAAAGGGGAAAAAATTTTTAAATTTCAACTTAGCAATTTTGGATAAAAAAATTTTGAGAAAGACAGCTGTTATTTTTTTGAAAAGATGACGTCTTTTTAGGTAACTGTGACCTTTTTCTGGCAATAGTGACTTTTTTTGCGAAAATAGGATTTTTTTTGTGAAAACAGTGTCTTGTTGTGGGAAAACTGTGTTATAAATACGTGACTATTAATGTTCAGAGTAAAACTTTTTATGTCTTAAGGGTGTTTTTTAAGCCCGATAGTACTTACATGTTAGCTCTCAAACGAACAGTCATACTCCGCTCAGTTTTTGACATTTATCTTCAGTATACTCTAGCAAATAATCATGAATAGATTCACGCTTAAACAACGCTACCAAATTATTCATATATACTTTTAAAACCGTCATATGGGAAAATTGCACAAATATCTTGGACTACAAGCGTATAAGACCCAGCTGGAATTAAAGCCATGGAGCCATCATCGTTCTGTTGCCGATTGTGCTGTGGAGCAGCTGGAAACTGACCCGACGTTTTATCGCTAAGTTATAGCCAGCGATGCGGCTCATTTTTGTTTAAAAGGTCTGTTAAGCCTACAGTACACGGAATGTTAAAGGCCACATGCATATGTGGTTTTGACGTAATTTTGACGTCACTTCAAAGCCTCAATAGCAAGTTAGTGATGTGTGATGACGATAAAATAACTTCAGAACGACATTCGCATGTGGATTTTTACATTCCGTGTACTGTAGGCTTCAGTAAACAAAATAATCGCATATGGAGTGAGACAAATCTACAACAGACCCTAAAGACTCCATTGCATTCAGAAAAATTTACCGTTTGTCGCGGTTTACACACTGGTGGCACCATTGGACCCAGGGGTGCCAGATGATTTTGGAAAGAAGTCGGCATATTTTGAAAAAAAAATCGGCAAACCAAAAATACCTATTTTAAATACAGTAAAACATTTTTTAGAGACAAAAAAGTAACAAAACAGAACAAGGGTATATTGTTTTAAAGTTTTATACTTTTTTTCATTCTAGATACATATGAGCTTGAGATTTTTAATAAATTCTAAAACAAAATAGCTTAAAATTTTAAATTTAAAATAATCTTTAGAATGAAGAAATCCTTTCAAAGATTATTTTGCAGGGTACATCAAAATTTTGTTTTATTTAGTTGACTTGTCTAAAAAAATTTCCTCATTGGCGGAAACATGTGAAAACACCATAATTTGCTAGAAATGCATCAGGAGAATTCTCACTTTTAAATCTGAATTGTTTGGCCAAAAAGTTTGTAAATTTACTTGACTTTCTTGCAAAAGATTGGCAATCGGATGTACCTGCGTCATCCTCAATTGCGCTTTTTTGATTAAAATTTTTTCATTAAAAGTGAATGTCAATTTAGCTTGCCACAATTTTTTTGTAAGTATCAATCTCTTTCCAAACTCAAATATAAAGAACTTTATATTTTTAAATTTAACTTATTTCTTTTTTATGCTT
This sequence comes from Pollenia griseotomentosa, assembly GCA_963931875.1. Classification (NCBI taxonomy): domain Eukaryota; kingdom Metazoa; phylum Arthropoda; class Insecta; order Diptera; family Polleniidae; genus Pollenia; species Pollenia griseotomentosa. The sequence continues at coordinate 69,392,852 of OZ007564.1, read as the reverse complement.
TTGTCAAAAAAATTGTTGATACTTTTCTTTTGTTTTGATTAAAGCTATGGTCACACTTATTAAATATTTGATCAAATAAGCGTAACCCCTACTTTTGTTAATAGTTAGTGAGATTTAAAATGGTCTTAATATTATAAAATAAACTAATTATACTACTAGACATAGCAAAAAACAGTTTTTAGTAAGATGTGATATTTTAATTAAAATAAATATTGATATTAAGTGAAATAATTTTTTAGTTTGGTTGTTGGTCCCGTTTTCTTCGTCAAATATTTGATAAGTCTGACCGTAGCTTAAGTCTTTTATTCTTTACAATTGAAACATTTTTAAATACATGTGTGTGTTGGGTTTAGACATACATAACAAAACAATCTAACCCTAGAAGCGCTGAATTAATAACAGTTCTTTCTTTTTCATGAAACAAATTTTTAAATGTTACCCCAAATTAATAAGTTCTACTAAATTCTACAAAGAGTTACCGTATTATAGATGTTTATCAAAAAATCGGCATTTTTTGAGCAAAAATCGGCAAATCGGCACTTTGATAATTAAGAGGCAAAAAATCGGCAAAGTGCCGATAAATCGGCAAATATGGCAGGCCTGATTGGACCTTGTGTCTTCAAAAATGAAGCTAGAGCTTGCGTAATGGTCAATGGAGATCGTTATCGTACTAAGATCAATGATTTTTTTATGAAAATAGGGATAACATAACATTGATACGAGCGAGATGTGGTTTCAGTATACCGGCGATACGTGTCAATACGACTACAAGAAATGGATTTGTTGATTGAACTTCAAGGTCGTGCGTTTTGATACCTCTTGATTATTTGACAAGAACACAATTTTACATGAGAAGGTTTTTTTTATTTTATTTTATGAAAATTTTGTATGAGGGTTGTCGCTTAAACTAAAATTGGTTTTGCTATAACATCTAAACGGTACATTATGTGACCATGACATTTTAGGAGATGATGCAAATGTTGCCAACAAGTTAATTTATTAAATAAAAACGAAAACTAAAATTTAGGTCGCCTAAGCTATTTTTGCAAAAAGGGTTCGATATACCAGCAATAATTAGCGCCTTGCAGGCCAATGTAGTTCGTGCTATTCGTGACATACGGCCAGCTATGCTCAAACAAACGTCCCGAAATTGAGCGTCCATAATGCGCTTCGCAAATAACAGCTATGACTATTTCGTCTAAGAGTCATTCCATGTCAAACCATCATGCCATTCGGCATCAACACCTCCGATTTCAATGGAATTCAACACAAATGTTGGATGTTATTGGACTTTAGCAAAACATAAATTTTCAGACCCCAGATTCCTTTGGCTTCCGAAATATGACGTCATAAAATATGTGAAAAATGTTAAAAAAACACAAAAGTCTCCTTACAAAAGGGGATAGAACTTTTGAACCACGCAAGATAATTTAGTTTTTTTTATACCGTTTTAAAGGTGAAAGTTCACCCTTTAAAATGATATGCATATTGTGTTTTTTAAGAAAAGGTCAAAGGTAATTTTTTGGGGTCTTGAGTTCAAAGTTCCATATCTGAAAAAGTATATTTTTTAAAATTCTTAAAAAAACATATGTCAAGTATTAGACCCTCTTCTACATTTCGAGAAAATTTAAAGGTGGAGACTCGATTGGTGTAAAAATTATAGACCAGAACGTGATCCTAAGTATGTTTTGTGTTCATACAAGATAAATATTTTATGTTGGATTTTAAATAAGACATTAAGGCTTTTTATTCTAAATGTATTTCCCATGCGAATTATTTATATTGTATTATTGAAGAAGACATTATAGTTTTCATTTATTTTTTATTACATAATATTGAACAACACATTAAAATAATTCAATTCATTTTTTTTAAATAATACTGTTTAAAGCTTTCAGTTGAAATTTGTAATGTAAATTTAAAATGTAGTACAAAAATAGTAAGTTTTGAACAAAACAATTATATAATTCAGGTAATTTTTTTGTATTAAATTTATTATATGTATATAATACTACTTAAAACTCTTAATTGGTAATTTGTGTTTTAAATTTTTACGGCCTAATTTATAAAAAATAAAACCGGTTAATAAAGGCTTTATGAAACGGATTTTCATACAAAATCTGTTTAATAAACCCTTTATTAACATGTTTTATTTTTGATAAATAAGGCAGTTAAAATTTATTACAAAAATTGTTTGAAACCTTTAAAAGTTTGAGTTAAATATAACATTTATTCAGAGAGTAAAACATAAATTAGTAACGAACATTTTCAATTAAAAATTCGCTATCATTTGAAAAAATCTTTACTTTTAACTTATTTTCTCCTTCAGGAATGAAACAATGATATTTTTGTGTACCTGGAATTGTGCGTAGCCCAAAAAAGCGTTCTCTTAAAAATTCATCTTCTTCTCTATGATCATCTTCAGAAAGATATATGAAATTGCAATTTTTAAGGTTTGTTTGGCACCAATCGAACAAGAGTTGTGGCGTTGTGATCTGGTTATCTAGTGGTCGTTGTAAGCTTACTTTACGTGCCTCTCTTTTGACTGTGCCTCCAAGGCCGTCACTAGGGCCTATTCCATGGCTAGTAGCGAAAAAGTGCCATTCAGCATCGCATCCGAAATCTGCCTTATGATAGCACAAATTCACAAAATTTTTTTTATTCTTAAATTGTCCTGCACATCCATCCGAGAAGTATATTATTTTTAGTGGATCTTTTTTAAAGTTATTTTTTAAAAATATATGAAGGTGTTTGTGGAATAAATGGACCGCTACAGTATTATGTACAAGACAGCTCGATATAATTATAAAATTTGTGTTTTTCAGTATTCCATCGGATTTATAATAAATGACAATTGGATACAATGTTGCTTGTGCATTGTTCCAATGAAATCCTTGGACAGAATCTTGAATAGTAAAAGACACGTTTTCAGAAAAATCACAAACAACGACATATTCGTTTTCTTTTAAAGATGATTTTTTGAATGTTAAAAAGGAATTCTGTTGTTTTGATATAAAAGAATGTGGAAGTAATTTTTTTAGTTTTTCAGAGAGTAAATCTAAAAAATCATCGGCTGGTTGGATCATCGTTTCCAATTTGTCTCTATCAGTACTTATCCATTGTTTATACTTTATTTCATCAATGTTATTTTCTTCGAATAATTGACGAAGTGTATCTATTAAATTATTTGTTCCAGGACAAAATTTACACTTTCCAATATAGCAGTTTGGAGATTCTGAAGAGCACACAATTTTTTTAAAACAGTCTTTGTATGATTCCATTTCATAATCTTTTAAGTTTTTTGTTAATTTTTTTAAATTTATAGAGTGAAGCATTAATTTAACGTTCTGGTGTTTTATACAGACGCATACATTATGGGTGCCACATGCGTTGACGAGCACTACGTTTTTTGGTCTGAGCTCACAAAATTTAGATAGACCTATTTTGGGTTCCCCATGTCGTTCTCGAAACAAGGCATACATTTCCCGTAAGTTCCCTAGCAAAAGCCTTTTTGTTTTACGAACTTTTATTCCATTTTCCGTAATGGATACAAAATCTTTAATTCCGGGCATGCACCGGCTGATGTCATCGCATTCATAAAACTCTTTAACTGTATTAGCAATTTCACTCGGTAAAGATTTGCCCAGCTTTTCATTCGGGGTACTTAATATACCTTTTTCATCGACAAGTTTTTTCACTTCACGTGCCATAAAATTTGATATGTGGAATTCCTCTACCATCTTGAGAATAGACCAGCTTTTAGGCAAAATAGTAAGTAATTGCATTTTCTCGCTATTTTTCGCAAGTGTTTTAAATTTTTCTTTTAATTGTGTTATTATTTCTGATTCCGGGCATTGGTGTGATGTTGAAGGTGTCGAATCTGGAAAAACAATTTTTCTGATTGTCTTGCTCACATTTTGAAACTTGCTGCTTCTGTACTTTTTATATACCATTTTTCTGGATGAAATTGGAGATTCTTCAAGATATGGTAGCGTCTCGTTTAATTTAGAAACCGCAATCTCTTGAATCACCACAGCTTTGTCTTTAGGCAACGATTCACTTTGCTCCAAGCCTTCAACTGAATCTATCTCTTCATAGTCTATTTCTTCTTCTGAATGTAAACTGTTTTCTTTTTGAAGTCGACATAATCTAAGTCTACATGAATGGCATATTTTATTTGATGTTGAAATATTTTTGCATATGACAGTCATCCACTCTTGAGCTCTTCTTAGTCCTAATGATATATATTTATGCCCCACTTTTTGGAAAGGGTTGCAACAATACATTTTTTTATGTGACATTTTAAACACAATTATTAAAATTTTTTAAACTAATTTTTTGCGAGTTTTTTATATAACAATTTTTAATTTTGTTTGACTTAAAACACAAATTGTTCAATACTTACTATTTTTGTACATTTTTAAATTACATTACGAATTTCAACAGTATTATTTAAAAAAAAAAAAAAAAAAAAAAATTTATCTTGTATGAACACAAAACATACTTAGGATCACGTTCTGGTCTATAATTTTTACACCAATAGAGTCTCCACCTTTAAATTTTCTCGAAATGTAGAAGAGGGTCTAATACTTGACATATGTTTTTTTAAGAATTTTAAAAAATATACTTTTTCAGATATGGATCTTTGAACTCAAGACCCCAAAAATGACCTTTGACCTTTTCTTAAAAAAACACAATATGCATATAATTTCAAAGGGTGCACTTTCACCTTTAAAATGATACCAAAAAAACTAAATTATCTTGCATAGTTCAAAAGTTCTATCCTCTTTTGTAAGGAGACTTTTGTGATTTTTTAACATTTTTCACATCTTTTATGACGTCATATTTCGGAACCCAAAAGGATCTGGGGTCAAATATTTTTTGTTTAATTATACTCTTATAGTGTATGACATTTGTGTTGAATTTCATTGAAATCGGAGGTGATGATGCCGAAAATGCCTTTTTTTCGTGATGGTTTGACGTGTTTTAACTCCTAAATCATTTTTAAATGTTAATGCCATATGGATTAAATTATCGAAAAAGTTATTATTTGAATAAAATTTAATTTTTTGTGTTATTTTTTACCACTTAACGGTCTATCGGGTTAAAAATGACAACCTTAAGTAACTTAAAGTAGCAAAAGCGTCCCAATGTAGAGTATAGACTGACTAAGAAAAATGCTAATAAGTTTTTCGCGGTGGAAAAAGTGTGATTTTCAATGGAAAACGCGATTTTTTTTTTGTACAAATTGCCACACTTTGGTGGAAAAAGTGCCGGCTTTGGTGAAAATAGCAATTTTTTTGTATAAAAGGTATTAATTTGTGTGTAAAAAGTATGACCTTCCGTGTAGAAAGTATGACTTTTTGTGTTAAAAATATGACTTTTTGAGAAAAAAGGTATGATTTTTTGTGTTAAAAATATACCTTTTTGTGTACTTGTAAGACTTTTTGTGTTTAAAATATGACTTTTTGTGTAAAAAAGACTATTTGAAAAGTGCGACTTTTTGTGTTAAAAATATTACTTTTTGAGTAAAAAAAAGACTCTTTGTGTAAACAGTATCACATTTTGTGTAAATAGTATGACTTTTTTTATTGTAAATAGTATGACTTCTTGTGTAATAAGTTTGCCTTTTTGTGTAAAAAGTATTACTTTTTGTGTAAAAAGTATAACTTTTTGTGTAAAAAGTATAACTTTTTGTGTAAAAAGTATAACTTTTTGTGTAAAAAGTATAACTTTTTGTGTAAAAAGTATAACTTTTTGTGTAAAAAGTATAACTTTTTGTGTAAAAAGTATAACTTTTTGTGTAAAAAGTATAACTTTTTGTGTAAAAAGTATAACTTTTTGTGTAAAAAGTATAACTTTTTGTGTAAAAAGTATAACTTTTTGTGTAAAAAGTATAACTTCTTGTGTAAAAAGTATAACTTTTTGTGTATGACTTTTTGTGTTGAAAATATGATTTTTTGGGAAAAAAGAATGTGTTAAAATGTTATGTTCCTGTATTAAAAGTAAGACTTTTTTAAAAAAAAAGCTAATATGATAAAAGTTTGGGTTTTGTGTTAAGGTTGTGACTATTTGTCTTCAAAGTGTAATTTTTATTTTAATTGTATGACTTTTTGTTGCAGAAATTTGATTTTATTTATGTGACTTTTTTTAAAAAACGTTTTATTTTTGCAAAGCTTATGACTTTTTATATTAAAAACTACTTTTTGTGCAAAAATTTGGCTTTTTACAAGAACCAGAATAATATCCTAATGTAAAGTTTATGACTTTTTCTATAAAAATACAACTTTTTGCTTACAATATTTTTCTTTTTGCAAAACTTTTGAGTTTTTTAAAGAACTTAAATAAAATTCTAGTTCTTGGTGAAGCCTTTCAAAGATTCGGCGCAGCCAACGGTTTTGAAGTTGTTTTTTTTTTTTTTTTTTTGTAAATATTTCTAAGAGTGAAATAATGAACCATTCTGCCAGGCAAAATAAAAAAAAAATTAACAAAAAGTTAAGGCCCATCATTCAAAAGGTTAAAGTTGTTGAAGTTTATGGAAAAATAAATTCCTCTTGAATTTCAAGCTGCAAAAAAGTGGGAGTTAACCCAACAAACTCCTTAGGCTACTAGAAAATAGAGATTGGACAAGGGATAGAATAGGAAGAAAAAAAAGCATTATGTATATTAATACGAGTGTTGTAAAAGTTCTTATATGATGGTTGGTTTTTGCCAAAACCATAGTGTATTATTAATTTGAAGTTTGTGTTGAAAATTCCTCATAAAATTACAAGGTTTTTTAATGTTTTTATTTAAAAAGGCTGCTTTCTATAATTTTTACTAGAAAATAGGAAATAAAAGAATACGAATTTTCTGAGAAATACTTATGAACTAAAGGACATCGATATATCAGTATACTAAAAATGGACTTATTATTATTTTTATTTGTTAAAAATTTAATAATGATGGATAGTTATTATTATTGACATGACCTGTTTCAGAGTATGCGCAATTACACTGCAACAATATTCGTACATGTTTTTGGTGTCCCTGCGAAAACTCGAATACATTTAGACATAACGCTTTTATTGGCAAGCCACAAGCTATAATTTTAAAATTGAACTAGTCAATTAAGGAAATTTTTACGACACATATTTAAGAGGAAAATCAAATTGTTGCTTGATTTCACATTTCGTGCGACTTTCTCTCTTTAAGTCTCATCAGTAGGGATGCAACATCGTTCTAATAAACATCGATGTTTAAAAACGTCGATGTTTCCACGATAAGCATCGATACTAAAAAACATCGGTAAAAAATACGATACATCGATGTTTCAACATCGATGTTATAAACTACTTTGCAGCTTTACTTACGGGCTGCTCAAATTCGTCTTTGGTACTGAAAATCTTAAGGCCCAACTATAATATCCATAAGATTGCTTAAGCTTCCGTTAAAAATGAACAAAAAACCTGTCAAATGCATTTAAAACACACAACAACAAAATAAAAAACATTTGATTCCGTACAGAACGTGCAATCAGTTTCACACCTTGCTTAAGCAAATTACAGATTTATAAAACTTAACAGAAAGTTTTCTTCAGTACAATATGATTTGACGCAAATTATAGTTGGGCCTTTACACTTGCAGTCTCCAAAATTGTTTTAACATTTCTTTAAATTATAAAAGGGGCTACCCCTTATTACATAAAGCTATGCAATGCATAGTATGTACATTTCTACCAGGGTTGTCAGACTTGGGGATTTATCCCCAAAGTTGGGGATTTCATGTGAACAAAAAGGACAAGGAAAGTCATTTGGGGATTGGGGATTTTTTTGGGGATTTCAAAAAAGATTTCGGGGATTTTTTGGGGATTTTACACTTTTTTATTATTTTTTATTATATATGAATAAAAATAGCAAAACTTTTATCTTACTCTTATATAGTGTAAGGGGTCCTAATTAACATTATCATTTTTATTAAGTGTGTAAAAGGTACTTTATAAACTTGTTATTTTTCTTGAGTGAGTGTTAAAAAAAAGAATTTTAAAATAGAATCTAAAATCGTTGAAAACACATAAAATTTTTGAATTTTTAAAGACAATTTTGAAGCAAATATGAATGTATTCCCCAAAAATAAGTAAATATGAAAAATCATATAATAAAGATTGAGGAAAAAATGCTAGGCTATTGGTTAGTAGTTATGATGCATTATATACAATACAATATGATGGATCGAAGTACTAAATAAATTTGGATATATGTATTTTTATTGTTGATTATAAGGATGACTTTAACCGATTGAACAAGCTCCAAATTCTTATAAACTGGCTCATTCGTCTTCAAAAACAGCATATTGTTCTGCTTGTAATTCCTCACTGGAATCGCATAAAAAGGATTTAAGAAAACATACAGAAACCAGTCCCTACAAACAAAATAAAATGATTTTTTTGACTAAAAATTTTTATTTGGGGATTTTTGGGGATTTCTTATTAACATTTTTCTTACCTTTTTTTTAAAAAAAATTTTAAATTTGGTCAGAAAAAAAACAAACAAAAAATATTAATTTTTTAAGGTTTTGTTTTTTGGGGATTTGGGAATCTGGGGATTTTTGGGGATATTTTTTTAATTTTTTGGGGACAAGGACAAAAAGTACCTGGCAGCCCTGATTTCTACATATGTACGTGCCGTGCCTACTTTGTACTGCTATGCTTTGAAATAAACTTTTTATATTTTTAAAAATAAGATTTAGTTGAAAAAATTAAAAAAATTTATTATTAAAAAAAATTTAAATAAATGAAAACATTAAATGGACGATGTCGATGTTTTTAGTTTTGATGCCGATGTATCGCCGATATATCGTCCATCAAAACATCGATGTTAATATCGATGTTTATAGCCGATACATCGATGTTTTCTAAACGATGTTTTCTAAACATCGATGTATCGTTTGCATCCCTACTCATCAGCCTTCGTTTAGATACGCAGAGAATTGAAATTGACTAAAAGTGAGGATTAATTCAAAAGCTGAACTGCATCGTTCACAGTGGTAGTTGGTACATATTGGGTAAAAGTAAAGAACAATCCACAACATTAACTGCTAAAATAACTGCTTTGGTAAAAATAACTTTCTTTATTGGCAGTTAACGGTCAAAGTCAAATAATTTTTACAAATTTTGCGTGCCGTGGTTAAAACTGAAAATTGATATATTTCGCAAGCAAAAACTCTTTATCCTCCTCTAGTGTAAACGTTGTCAGCGTCGTCTAATTCTTCTACCTTATGCGACAGTCTTCTCTTTTTGTGCTTTCGTTGAATTTCCTCCATCAACTTGCTTAACGCTGGGTCTCCATGTAGCAATTTTTTTTTGCTAAGCACAAGCAAAAACGTCGTTGCTGGAAAATACGTGAAAATGTCAGAATAATGACAACTAATTTTACAGCAGATTGCTACGCAATAATTGCTCAAGTAATCATTGCGCAATGGATTGCCACTCATGGCAATATGCGGTCTATACGTCGCAAATTTAATAGAGCAATCAAATTTGACGTTTGCTGAAATATTGGGGACACAAAAAAATGGGGGTTGTTCATACATTTTATCTGCCTAGGGGTGACTCCTGAGTAGCTATAAGCTTCTTTCTTTCCACCCCCTCCACGATCCAATGACCTTTAACCGCCGTGCGGCACACGAATTTTTAACCGATTGAGCTTATACTTTTGTCAATTTTTTTTTTTTTAAATCCTTACCTGAAAAAAAGTTGCCCACTATTTTTGAAACAGATACTTCGAAACGTCTTTTATTTACTGACTTGGCTCGATTAACCTGTGAGTCCCTCATATATAAAACCGAACATTTTTGTTTAGTTGTTTGTTGGTTCCCTATAGACATCTTAACTACTGAAATGATTTTCAGAATATTTTCCTGATCAGAGTCCAAACACAATGTAACGATAATTTATTGCGGTGCGATTTTTCATACGATTTTGAAGTAAAAAACCGCAGTGCGGAACGGCATAAAATTAAAATCTATTTTATTTTCATTGCGGACTTTCTTTCTCTCTCAACAAGGCGAATTTTATTCGCCTTGTCTCTCAATTTTTGATACTAGTTCTCTTTCTGATGTTGCCATAGTTTTTGAATAATTGGCTATGTTGACAACATTATTGAAAACAAACAACATGATAAAAATGTATGCACAAATAAATTAAAAAAAATTTAAACAAAAAATGACAACTATTTCCGTCGCCGTCTTCCGTTGTATTATGTTTATTTTTCTCTCCCGCAACGAGAAATCGCACCGCACCGCAATCATTGTGTTTAGACTCTTACCCGGCGCCTAATGTCAAACTAACAAAAGCTGCAACAATCCTCCAGAAGATGGAACAACAATCAGCAAGGCTAGCTGGTAGCGAGCTAGTCTATCAGCGCCGAGGTTGCGGGTTCGATTCCCGCCAGAGACTCTGGTTTCTTTCCTGCAGCCAAGCATAGAGCTTCGCGGGATTAGCTTAGGAAATTAAAAAAAAAAAACACGCAACTATTCGTATTCAGATGTAACCACTTAAAATAGAAATGTCAATAAAACGATGTAGATGACACCACGGTAAGACATCAAAAACACCGTAGGATTAGCTTTTTACAGAACGTCAAAGTAAAAGTGGCCAAATTTGGAACAAATAGCGAGCTGACCTGAAAATTAAACGTGGAGCATTTTATACAAGGACGGTATGCTTGTATAAATATATTAAGAAGCATAATATTTAGTAGAAGTTTAAAATTGGTACAGATTGCTTCGATATGAACACACAAGATCTGTTTTAAAAAAATTTAACCAAGTTTATAGTGGAAGGCCAATGAACGCGGCATGCGACTGCGGGCGGCGATCGGCTGCTTTGTTTTTCGCTTGAAATTTTTTTGATAGGCAAATGAAAGCGGTACATTTTAAAGCGGCAAATGTTGAATAAGCTGTTAAAAAATGTTCAATCTATAAAAAAAAGAGTTATTTGAACATTATAAGCATTTACTAATCAAATTAGTTTTTTTCCACTTCATTTGTAATGTTTTTTAAATTTATTTTGTTAAATGATTATTTTTGTGTATGGCAACGTCTACTTCATGCGGCTTAAAACAAATGTTGAAAAAATTCAACTTTGCCGCGCGGCATCTTTTCCAAGTAATACCAAGTCTTATTTTTTGTGATGTGTATTTTTTTTATATGAACATTTTTGTAAACATTGCTACAATTTTCACAATGGCAATGCTATTGCCGCCCGCATGCCGCGTACATTGGCCTTCCACTATAAGCTAGTGTTTAATAAATATGTATGTGTATGTATATTTTTTTCAATCTAAAAATTCTTTAAAGAGCGATTCACCCATCAAAATCTTTGTTTGTCCGGACATTTTTTTTAAATGTATTTGGACGTCTATTGCTATGTTCACACTTGGTTTTTCGTTTAAGCAAAATGTTGATTAACACAATCAAAGCCGTTCACATTATTATTGAGATGATTAAGATGGCAGTTGATTAAGAAAAAAACACTATAAACAAATTTATATTTCTTTAAATTATTAAAAATGTATAAAAATACTTTTATTAACTTATCAGAAGATTTTTTTAAAGTTATTAATGATTTATGGGTTATAAATTTTCATATTATTCGATTGTGTGTTCTAAGTCAAATAACAATCCTAAAAAACTTTTATATGTACTTTAATAGTCTTATGCCTTCAATATTTTCCAGGAATATTTTCTTTGCACTATCAGAGTTTTTCGTTTGTATATTTCTGTTACGAGGCTTACTTTAGCTATCCTTTCGGCTAGCAATGAAGTAAATTGTAAAGAAAATTTATACAACTTTTAGATACCAGCAGAATGTAATGCATTTTCTGACCCGCTACGGCCTTCGTCAGCATTCTTTGTATCTTATAACTGGATAGTGCCTATTGTAAATTTTATGTATTTAACTAAATTATTTCAACAAATAGAATCTGGGAATTTATTTCTCATGGTGAGTAACATTTTTTTTTTTATAAATTTTCATATTTATTCGAATGTGTATTCTAAAACAAATTACAATCTAATTGTTCTGTTTTTTTAACGAAGAACAGAACACTATATAATGTTGGGCTCTTTCTGGAAAATAGTTACGAACGGTATTAAGGGTTTTGTTCATCTGCACATTCACTAAAAAAATAGATATCGTTCTTGGGTGTGTGAGCCGAACGCTAAATAATGTAACGTTTATTTTCGAACATTGCTTCAATATGTGCGTTCGTTTACTTTTCCAGTAAACTCCCAGTAAAATCCAGTAGGTGAGTAATATAAAAATTTTGCAAATTTATGTGTACGCGAACGCATTTCAGTAAAATCCAGTACAAATTCGTACAAATTTTGGGGTAAACGAACGCAGCTAATGTATCACGTTCGAAGGGCTTTATCGCGTTTAAAAACCCCAGTGTAAACATAGTATTTCTTTTTGAGAGAGAGAATATTTTTTGCGAACAGCTCTCAGCCTGAATTAATATTATTTTTTATATTTTGAACTGAGTTGCCAATAGGTTAAATTTGTTTTATTCAAATTTTGTGTTTGTGAAATAATATTGTGAGCGATCATCTTTTTTCCATCTATTCACGACCATAACACAACAAGGTTCTATCATACATGTAGATTCGGTGCAGATAGAACCTTGTTGTCCTTGGGTCGCGTATTTATTTACGCACAATCTATGGAAAAAAATTAATATATGAAGCTTGACAAAGATAAATATAATACGTCGCTGAAGTACTATGACCTTTTGACACTATTCGATTTTTTGTACATATGCCAGCTTTGATTTTCCCTAAAAATTTCTGAAATTAATAAATCGGTCTGCAGTAAACTCTTAGTAAAAATTTACCCATTAACCTACATTAACTTTCATTTGAGTCATCATTAAATTTTCTGTCGCCTAAAAATGGGTACACGACGTCGACTTAAAGTCCTTTAGAAAATATAACTGTAAATAAAGGGTGGTTAAATTTTAAGGGCCGATGTTGGTTTTGAATAAAATACAAATTATTTAGGAATATTGTAATTTCTTTTTATTATGATAATATTGGTATGGTTCAATTATGTATGGAACAAAATATCGGCCAAATGGCCGCCGCGACCTCGGCGGCACACCTCCATCCGATGGTGCAAATTTTCGATGACGCTGAGGTTACATACCGTTAATGTGCCTAATTATTTCAACCTTTAGCCCTTGAATAGTTGCTGGCTTATCAAGGTACAACTTTTCTTTCAAATAACCCCAAAGAAAGAAGTCCAACGGTGTCAAATCACATGATCTTGGCGGCTAATTGACATCGCCACCACGTGAGATAACACGGCCATTGAAAAAGAGCAAAAGAGCCATTGTTTCGTTAGCTGTGTGGCAAGTGGCACCGTTCTGTTGAAACCACATATCGTCTACATCCATATCTTCCAATTCGGGCCATAACAAGTTCGTTATCGTCTCACGATAGCGAACACCATTCACAGTAACTGCCTGACCGGCCTCATTTTGGAAAAAATAGGGTCCGATGATGCCGCCAGCACATAAACTGCACCAAACAGTCACTCTTTGTGGGTGCATTGGCTTTTAGACAATCACTAAAGATGATTTTCTTCGAATGCATTTTGATTTGAACGCTAATTTTCATAATAAGCCTGAATAACTTTAACGCGTTGCTCAAATTGAGTTAGTCTGAAATTGAGGAATGTCAAATGAAATGCAGTAACAAACATGTTAAGGTGTGGTTTACATTCAACATCGGCCCTTAAAATTTAACCACCCGTTAGTATACAATTGTTATTGAGAACGATTTAGAAAATACAATTATTGTGCCGTTGTTCGTCAACTTTGTGTGAAAGTTTTTTTTTCACTTTTTCTGCAATTTTTTCAAGTTAATTTTTCCTGCAAATGACTTTTGTATTTCCATTAAAAAATATTATACTTGCCATTGAAACTTAAATTTTCAAACATCACTTTTGTAGAAGAAAGAATTTGTGAAGTATGAGATTGTTGTTGCATTTGTTATCGCCTGTCAATAAATTACTTTTAACATCGATTAACTATATTTTTATTCAATTTTTTTTTTTTGCCTCTAGCCACTAGTCCTGTGACTGACTACTGGTGTGGTTGATTGGTTACTACGTGATATGGTTAATTTAAGGGTTGCTAGCCATTTAACTTTAACTTTTAATAGCAAGACAATCTAAAAAAAAAAATAAATAAACCACATGACACAAATGATAATCATAAAAGTATATTGTAGATAATAATGACGATGACGAAGTAATAAACAAAATGTTTTAAAGAGTGAGAGTGGCTACTCGTAAAAAGAGTCCTTAGAATTGAGGCATGATTTAAAAGATGAACAAGCAATCAGACGGACGGACGAAAATAGTGAAAAATATATCCTAGTGAAGCATGAAGAAAGCAGACATAATTACCGTTCAATCACAAAAACAGACTAAGTGGTATTACACTCGTCCAAACTCCCGATAGTTCCTAAGCCACTTTATGTAGTAATTTTTGTTGCCGTTGCTGTTGTGGCATTTTGCAACAGTCACTACTTCTACTTTTTCCCAAGAAAGTGATTATTAACAAATGAAGTGTAAAGAAGTTTAAGTTGTATCCAAAGGTCTAATTGTGGTTGAATGTTAGTTTGTCTGTGATGAAGAAGAAGTTGGTCAAAGTCATTATAAAAAAGTTCCCGTTGTAATTACATTAACTTCAACAAATGACAGCAAGTCAATAATGTGAACAGTAGTTTTTAAGTAGTAAATATTGTTAGAAATGCTGCTTATATTACTCAAGAAACCATGTAAATATATTTAAGGGTGTTTTTGTTAAAATTAAATGAAAGTTTAAATAAAAAGTACAAATTTGGTAAAGAAATTTTTTAACAGTGTTTATTTCTTACTAGAAGTTAGTTAAAATAATACAGTATTAAGCTGGCTAAAGTTTAAAAAATAGCTTTACGCTCTTTAAATATTTGTAAGTTAGAGGACCTTGAAGCTTTCTAAAACTTTCTTTAATAAACAGATGTAATACGGAGTTAAAGCTCGTGAATATAAAAATGTACAAGTTTCTTAGTTTAAAAAAAACACCAACCTAAAGCTTTCAGGAAATGCGATTGGTAACTTTGAGAGCAGCATATTAATCTTAAAAACTTTAAACTAAAAAATATTTGAAAACTTTTGAGCTTTGAAAATAAACTTTAATGTAATAAACTAATCACAACGTTTTTACGAACTTTAAAACAGTTAAAAGTTTTCCCGTGCTACAATAACACCTATAATAATACCTATGTATATATATAACATCTGCTGCAAGTTCTTTAGAGACCTATAAAAACGACTTAAGGCTCTTAAATAGTAATAGAAAACATAAACTATGACGAGGCAGTCTAAAGGTTGATTTTTTTATAACTATAATTTAAAATGATAAAGTGATTTATATTTCAGTTTTTTAGTTTTGAAAAAGAACAAGGTAAAGCTTTAACTAAATAATAGCTTTTTAAAAGAACAACATACTAATCTTAAAAGCTTAGAAGTAAAACATAATAAAAATCTCTAGAGTTTTAAAAATACACTTTAAAAAGAACAGTTAAAAGTTTTCTAGTGCTATAAATAGCACCTGCTGTAAAGACTTATAAAAATGACAAAATTCTGTAGAGCTTACTATTACGATGTATTTCAAAATTATTTTAATAACTACAATACAAAATAATTAAACTTTAATGTGCTAACAATATTAAGCTATACAAATTAGAGACCTACTAAATATTAGATCCCCAAAAAGCTTGTAATAGACAAACTTGCAGCACACACAGAGCTTTTTTTATAGTAGAAAAGGTTTTTGTCACATACTTAACTTTTTTGAGGTTTAAAGGAATTTCCAACGTAAGGGTGGTCCAACCAAAACGTAGGGGTATGTAAGAAAAGATAAACTCATTGTTTATTGTTGGTGTTTTGTTTAAGCTTTGATATTGTTACAAGTAAGACTTTCAGTGTTTATAATTCTTATTCGCTTTAAGGTTTTATTTGTATAATATTTTTAGTTTTTCTTAAATCTTTGGAAAAGGTTTGCTGATGGTCTGGCCTAAGCAACCAGTGAAATGCGCATAGAAACTAGCTTTCCCTCAACAACTAATTTCAGTGTATTTATCAGAAATAAAAATTTGGAAATTAGCACGTCATACAAAAACCTTATCAAATCGCACGATTTTAATTGTAAATTGAACATAAAGTTTTCAAAGAATTATCTTAATAATTTTTATTATTATAGAAGGATCCATGCTAATTATGTGCAAGACAAGATTCTCGACACGACTTCGGTTGCATACCTCTATCCAGTGGTCCATATTTTCAATGACTCTTAGACATAACTGAGGTTCAATGTCGTTAATGTGCCAAATTATCTCATGCTTAAGATCTTGAAATGTTCTTGGCTTATTGACGTACACTTTTACTTTTAAATATTCCCAAAAAAAGAAGTTCAACGGTGTCAAAGCACATGATAGTGGCGGCCAATTAATATCACCACGCCATGTGATAACACGGACATTGAAGTTTTCGCGCAAAAGAGCCCTTTTTTCGTTGGCAGTGTGGCAAGATGCACCATCCTGTTGGAACCACTTATCGTGCAGGTCCATATTCTCAATTGCTGCCCACAAGAAGTCCGCTATCATCTCGCGGTAGCTTGTGGATTCTCATTTGCCAAAATGCGGCAATTCTGCTTGTTAACGAATTAACTAAGGTGAAAGTGTGCCTCGAAATGAATTTTGATTTAAAACACCCATTTTCCTAAAAGGCTTAACGCTTCAATAATCTTGAGCACAATTGTCAAATTAAATTGCGTTTTGGTTGGACCACCCCTGTTAATCTCGTTTTTAATTTACAATTTTGTAGGCATCAACAAATTCAATTTAAATAAAACACATGTGGAAAAGCTTAAAGCTCTATATAGAGCTTTTTCCTTGTATATCTTTCTGTGGCAATAAGGAAAAATAAGCTTAATTCTATTTTTTAGTTTTGTAGGAGAGCAGTTTTTATGTATTAAAGGTTTTTTTTAATGTATTTTTTTCTAATAAGACCATCACTTCTCTTTGATTATCGTAATAAAAAAATTAAACTTTGTTTATTAGTACTTCTAAGCATGAAGATTAGAGAGATGCCATAACCTTAAATTTTGATTAAGTTGCCTTTAGCACTTTTTTCCTTATTACTACAGATATAGGGTTCAACGCTCTATATAAAGACCATTTTAACAGAATAGCTTAAAGCTCTCTAAACGTACATCTTATTATTTGAATAGCTTTACACTTTTTATATAAATCCTTTGACTAGAATAACATAGCTTTTTTAGGCTTTATTTATACAGTTTTATACTTTAATGGTTTAAACATTTAGTATATAGAATAGCTTAAAACTTTATAATAAAGAGCTTATAACTGTGTTAAAGCTCAACATATGAAACTTCTTAATATAGGAGCTTTAACCTTCCTATAAAGATATTTTTTCTGTAAAACCTTAGACCTAAATATATATAGGACTTTAAGCGAAATATATTGAGCTTTTACTAAATAGCATAAAGCTGCATTTACAGAAATTGTTACTAGAAAAGCTAAAAAATTTCTTAAAAACTTCTAACTAGAAAAGTATTAGTTTGAAAAAATATACATTTTTCAAACAATAATATTTGTAACTACACCACAAGTCTGTGGTTTTCTCGAATAATAGCGTAAGTTATAAAACCAAACTTTTCAGGAGAGCAAAAACAATTATTTTTTTCAATTGCGGCTTCTGTAGATGCTTTTTTAAACTTTTTTCTTTACTATCCTCTTAACAGTGACTTTCTACGTATTATACATAGTTTTCATGAAAAAATTCTCACAGGATCACAATCTGTAAAAGGATTAAAAATGCATATGTTTGATTGACTCATTAAGTGTGTGCAATATAACATCATATCTCCACATAAGTTCTATTTTGTGAAAATAAATGTTATCATTTTAATCACACATGACGACTTACGTTGTTATTTTTAGCACACAAGTTGGCGACATATTCAGAGTTTTTGATACTTATAGCACAACGTATGGACTTAAAATTACAAACAACCGCTCATCTGCTGTTGTTGCAACTAAAGAAGTCAACAATAAACGCACATGTACATATAAGTTGTTATTAATAGAAAAATTTTCAAAAAATACTTTCGTATTTTTTGCACGAATAACAATATAACATCACATATGCTTTTTATTTGGAAACATATTCAGCAATTTTACAATTTTTGGCGATGTATGTCGACTAGAGTTTTTTTTCCCCCGGACTTTTTCGATTCCCGGGAAAGCGGGAAAATTTTTTTAAATTTCCCGGGATCCCGGGAAAAAACGTAAGGAAACTCTCGCCTTTATTCCCTAATATTATGCTTTTAATCAGTATTATTATGCTCTGGATACAAGATAAAAATATTACATAAACATAGCAATTTAATTCATAAAACAATTATAAAAACAAAATTAAAATTGAGGTATTAAAGATATAAGATCAAAAAGTTAATTAATAAAATACTTTAAAGAAATATATAACATTTGTTAATGGCTTAGGAAATAACTTTCTGACACATTCAAAGCGCTTTGTAAGTCGTCAAAAAGTATATTCTTGATTTTATTAACTAATACCATGTTTCCGAAAAATTTCGTTCATTTTTTACCGAGGTTGGACAAATAGTTAAATAGTTGTAGCATGCTTCAGATTCACAATCAGAAACAATTTTTTCTTTTTTATAAACAACGTTTATATCAGTCAAATGTATGTCAAGGTTGATGCAAAAATAGCATCAACCGGACTGCTTCTTACAAACCTTTTCATTTCAATAGATCCATTTGTTATCTTTAGGACAATGTGTTTTTCAAGTTGTATGTTGTAGTATCTTACACGAGTTTCCAAAATGTTATTTTATTTCGGTTTCTCCGCACTTCACCGGTATATAAACCAACACAAATTTTAATTGAAATAGAAAATTTGTGTTTATCACCTAATAAACATATCGCTCCTTCATTGCATCATAGTCATATCTCAAAATTTTAAGTAACTTAAGCAAAGTTTTCCTTTATACCTTCTCGTATTATATCTCAAGCTGAACCGAAGTTATAGCAAAATATATCTTTAAATCGGTACATTTTGAAAATTATAATCGCATTTTGCCAAGATCGTTTGTTTTTGCAGATATGACTATGTTGCAATAAAGGAGCGATATGTTTAGGTATCTCCTATTTTTAAGACTTGTTCATGGACAATAAAACTTAACTGCCTGCATATTATTTTGAATTAATGTACATACTTTATTAACTCTTCACTTCACTAAATGTAATAATTATCAACTGTTGCACTGCCCATTCTGCTTTTAGTAGATTTATTGCATCAGGAGACATTGATTTACGTATGTACTTACTTCTTGTAATTAATCTAATCCACTACCCATCCACAGATGCTAATTTTTAGAGAATAGAAAACAAAATTTCAAAGTATAAATAGCTATTATGAGGAATTTTTATTTCCCGGTATCCCGCAAGAAAAATCCCGGGAAAACGGAAAATAAAATAATTGAATTTCCCGGGATTTCCCGTCCCTAATGTCGACATAAATCGTTATAATAGCAAAATATTTTATTAAACAGTTAACTTAAGTTGTTTTTAGCAGAAAAAAATTAATAATACTACATTATATTCTAAAAAGCTTAATACTTATAAAAACCTAATGCAAAATGTAGCACTTTGACATCATTATCTCAATTTCGGTAAAAACCGACTTACGCGATTATTCGTGAAAACCACAGAAGTGTGGAGAGGGTATTATGCGTTTGTGCTGATGATTGTGCATCTTAAAATATTGGTCCTAGACCAGTGATACTATTACATTTTACGATTGCATGCGTTGCATGAATTCTACATGTGTTGTTGTTAATGTTATTAAATTTGCTTAAATGTTTGTGCACATAAGTGTGTCCCAAAAAATTTTTTGTTTTTATTTTCATGGGTGCTCAAGCATTATTTAAAAGCTTATAGGATAAAGTATTTTTGAGATTTTTCGGAAGAGGTTTAGAAGTCACTCAAGACGAATTTTTTTTTTTAAGTTTTTGCAATGCATTTGCTCATTTAGGCACCCTACATTACAATTTTGAGTACTTTTTGGATACATTTTGTAAATATGTAACGCTTTATAACTTTTAAAATTTTTATGTAAATGAAACAAACTAACAACGTAGTTTGAAAGACAAATTATTTCTAAATAATTTAGAAAGAAATATTTTTGAATTTGCTCTTATTGTTCCTGAGGTATACTGGTTTTCAGCTTTGTACCCAGTTTATGAAAACGCGGCGCCATGAACTTGCCTAACGCATTATTAGACCCACCTTTAAGTATACGGTTTTTTTTATAAATGCTGGTTTGTACAGAAAACTTGGCGGCAATAACTTCTACGATAGCTACTATCGCATGACAAAATGTTGTGCTGGTAGGTCCAGAATTACTCGAATGTTCCATATAAAAAACGCCCACTCTAAAAACACTTCAAGGCCAACAAATCTCATATCGATGCCGATATCTAATAATATTAAGCACAAGAAACTTTAACATGAATCTTAACCTCATTACATAATATTGTTCTGACGGGTCTATTATTGTAGGGTGTTCAATTAATCGGGTTTTATTAATAAGATTTCTGTATGACGTGCTAAATTCCCAATTTTTCAAGCAAGCTTATATGCGCATTTCACTGGTTGCTTGGGCCAGATCATCAGGAAACCTTTACCAACGATTTTAGAAAAGCTAAAAATATTATACAAATAAAACCCTAAAGCGAATAAGAATCTTAAACACTTAAAGTCTTACTTGTCTATTTTATTTTTGTTCGATTAAATGATTAATCGATATTTGGCATTTTTAACTTATTCGATTAAACGAATAACATTGAACAATTAATCGATTAATCGAATAATTCTAAATACAGAAATTTTATATATAACGAGATTTTTTCGATAATATTGGAAAAAATTAGTACTTGAGTAAAAAAACGTTATTTTCTATATCACTATGTCACTGTGTAAAGCCCTTATGACAATACATTTTTTATTCATTAAATTGATATAGAATTGAAAGAAATAAACAGTAAATGTTAGAAAGAGCAAACCATAGAAAAAGTAAACAAAGTTTTTTTTCTTTAATTGTGGTTTTGTTTATTTTATGATATGTTGTCATCTTTTTGTTTATGACAAACATAAAAACAAAACAAACAAAAAGCGGTAAATCGCTGAATTTGCCCATAAACCGCTGATTCAGCAACACTTTTAATATTTCAAGTTTGAAATGTCAACTTGAAGTTAAACAATTTTGAATTTTTTTTGACATAACTTCATTTTTTATCGATAACTTTAGTAAATTTTTTGTATTTGGAAGTGATGGACGTAAATCTGTCTGTAGAAAGGAAGGGGAAGCACTTAATCCACGAAATATTTCTCATACTCTTAAGCACGGTGGCGGCAATGCTATGGTTAAGGGGTGTATAAGTGCTAATGGAGTAGGTAACCTTGTGTTTATCGAGGGAATTATGAATAAAATAGATTATTTTAATATCCTGAAAAAAAATAATTTGCCACAATCCGCCCAAAAAATGCGTTTAGGGAATGATTTTGTTTTCATGCAAGATAATGATCCAAAGCATTCGGCCGTTATCGTAAGGGGTATGGTTTCTTTAAAACACAAAAAAAAGTGTTGTCTCATCCTCCCGTATTTAAATCCGATTGAGCGTTTGTGGGCTCATATGAAAACAACATTAAGAGATTACCACATATCCGACAAAGGATCCTTAAAAAACGCTCTCAGAGATATCTGGAGTTCTATTCCCCAAGAAGTTACAAAAATCTAGTCCATTCGATGCCAAGAAGACTTCTATCTGTTAAAGAAGCTAAAAGACACCATACAAAATACTGAAAACCTAAATATTTTACTATTTTTTAAAGTTACGTTAAGTTTTTTGTCCTGTACAACTATTTTTTTTATGAGTTTTAGCATGTTAATGTTTTTGTGGTTTTTTTTTTAACGTTAAAATATAAATACAAAACGAAAAAGATGTTTTATTTCAATTAAAATATATAGATCTTAAAATTTAATTAACCCCCCGTTTCCCTATGCAAGTACAAGTTCGAAAAACTCAATACTCTCACACTTTTTCACTGGCATTCACACAATTTTTGTACTTTCAGCCAATCGGCTGTTTCATCGATTTTTCGTTGATAATACGTATACACAACTTGCAAGTAATTACTTGCATGTGGAAACGTAAGGTAATGTGAAATAAAAGTTATAATATGGTTTTATTTTAATCTCTGTGTTTTCTTTTATTTTAATTTAGTTTGTTTATTCGACCTTAAACTTCAAAAAAAATTATACATTTAACAGAAAAAACATAAATTATTATTATTCGATTAATCGGTATAAATTCTTCGATTAATCCTTTCATCGAAATTAGCAATTTTAAATTATTCGAACAATTAATTGTCTAAAATTGTTCGATTAATCGAACATGAATTAATCGACTAAGCACCCTATATGAATTCCATGGGTACCAAATGGCGTTCACTGTCGAACATTTGTTTTAAAATCCTCTGGTGTAGGATACCATATGGCCGACTTTAGCCGACTATACATTCATACTTGTTTTTTGTTGCACTAAATATTTTTTTAATTTTAATCCCTGTTCTTTTCTAAATACTAACATTTAAATTTTTCACAATAAAATTACACAAAAAACCACTTAAGGACTTCTTGTGCTTCTTTTACGATTTCTTAGTTTTATTATCGCAGAAAGAACAACAACAGCATCTTGAATAATGTTTTACAATATGTCAAAATTTTTATTTGACTTAAAAATTTTATTAAACAATAACAATTTTTTAGTTACTGCAATAAAATTTAGCCCAGAATTTTTACTGCTTTTAGCGCTATAACTGCCCGTTTGACAAAATTTTAAAAATTAAACTGACTTTTGGTTTTATTTCGAAAATAGTTAAAGTACAACAAAAACCGAAAAACATTCAACAATAAAAAGTAAATGAATCGTAAAACAAATAAAAGGATAAACAAGCAAAGAATTATAATTAGATTTGAAATCAAACCTAGAGGACGAAGGCAAATGAAACCGAAAACAAAGACAGATAAAAAAGTTGTTAAAGAAAAGTTATAAAAATGGGCGAATAAATTAGAATAAAATGTTAAGAAGAAAAATCTGTGGCAACAAAGGTAAATGGGAGTGAAGCAACAGAAGAACTTAAAAGAAACGGCAAGGCGATGCAACAATTTTTTCAATTCATACTTTTGGAAGTTTTTACGACGAGGAGAATTCGAGCGAATAAATTTGATTCCAAGAAATAATTTTTATTTTTATTTCTTCTACAAGTACAAGCTAAAATTTATTAAAAGTCTTCATGTTTTCCCAACTTCTGCCAGTGATTTTATTTATTTGCTTAATAAAAAGTTTAATTGAAATCATTAAAAGTGTTTTGAAAGTATTTGAATGGATATTTACCTTTCCAACACACACACACACAAACACACTTATTATATAAATATGTGTGTATACGTTTGTAGGTATATGTATGTGTGTGTGTTTATGTAAATATACACGTGAGTGCTATTTTATTTCCTTCACAATACACATCATTAGATATTGGCGCCACTGCTGTCAAAGATACGGACACTTATACCACGTTCATTGCAAACATCCCAACATGAATGAATGAGTGAGCGAACAACTGACTAGAAGAAGATACATTAGATGTTCGATACATGGAGAGAAAATTTTGAAAATGAAATGGGAAAATTTAATAATAATAAAAAATTTTTTAAATTTTTTTTTGATTACAAAAGCTCTATAAATCTTCAGGCGAGAAACCTTAATTTTCTTAAGCTCTATAAAGTTTTTTTATAATAGTTGCAAGCTCTATATATGGAATTTTTTACTTAAAGAATTAAATTAAACGACTTAAAGCTTTATAAACAGAGCTTTTTCTAAAATTTAAACTCTATTTAAACCTTTTCTAATAAAAAAATATCGTAGAGCTTTTAATAGGAACATTTTGAAGCTCAAAACAAAAAGCTCTTCTCTGTAGAAGCTTAACCCTCAAATCTCCCTCAAAAAAAATTACGTTAGTTACCCTCGTGTGTGGTTTTTCACACATATGCAATGTCTGTCTACTTTACTGTGGCGCCATAGTACGTTTGTTATCAAAGTCATGATTTACGTAACATTAATGATGTATTTTTCCCATTGGTAATCAAAAACAAACCATACAAAGCTTTGTGTATTTTATAAAGCACTCACTTTAAATCAACAATTTTTTTGTTAATGGTGTAAAAATGATTCCTTTTGTGTGGTTTTTTACACAAGGGTGACTTAAAGCTTAAAACTTTTTTGCATAGAACTCTTTACTGGGATAGCTTAAAGCTCTATACAAAAAGGTTTTAGTAAGAATAATTTCAGCACTTGAGCTAGAATTTTTATATGCTAATTAAAAATTTCCCCCGTGTAGACCAAAAAAATAAGCAAAAAAAAAAAAAAAAAACAGCCATCAAACCAGTCAAACAACCGACAACAACATAAAATCGCTTACACACATCACGGCAGCACATCACACGTAGTCATACAAATCACTTGAATGTTGTTTTATGCAAAAATGTGCTTGTAAAACATTTGTTGTGTATGACTTCCTTAGGCGATTTTTCAAAGATGACACATATAACTTATGTTGTTGTTGCTGTTATTGTACGAATATATTTTTGTTGGTTTTTTAAATTTTTACATGACATTCACATCCAGGTTTTGTACGTTTTTTCAGATTTTTTTAATTCTACCTTCTATTAAATATTTGAAGAGAAAAACACTCCCATTCAAATGCTCTCTAACAAATTATTCATTACACAAATGCAATTAATTCATCAGATAATTGTGTAAAATAACCTGTGTGATATATAGGGGAAGTCTTTTTTTCAATTTTGTGGTAATTGAGGTGGAATAAATTAAGAGAAAAAACCGGATGGAAAATATTGTAGAAAAAGTGGCACGTTTCTTCAGTTTTAAACATGTTCGTTGGCTTAGAATGGAGTTTTAAGCTTGAGATTAAACTAAAGCTGTAAGTTGTAAAAAGCTTTCTCTAGAATAGGTATTAGATCTTTTGAGTTTTATGTGACAACTACTTCATGTGAGTACTGCTCTAAAACATCACTAAGCTCTCCTTTACAGCTTTAATCAAAAATTCGATATCTTCGAAGCTTTCCGCCGCAAGTTTACTTGCTAATAATTCGCGCTGAATGTAATGTATACAAACAAAAAGAATAGCATGTGGTATCGATAGCTCAGCTGTGCTCCTTTGTACTCCTACTTGGAGGCCCTCTTATCATATTTTGTCAAGATTTTTTTCCTGCTAACTACCGTTTTTGTTACGTAAGGAAAATATAAAGAATATTTTTGTTTTACCTTTTAGTTTAGTTCTATTTATTTACTTTTCTTTTTTATGTTGTTTTAATAAAATTTAACGTTTATAGTTTTCTTTTCAAATAAATGCTTGCGTCTTTTTTTTTTTTTTTTTTGAACATACATTCTAAATTTGTATGTTGCAAATATCAAGTTCTTAATCGGGCTTTATTTCGTTGTTTCATTCAGTTATTGAAATTATTTTTAGTTATTTCAAAAATGTAATACTAAAAAAAAGAAAAATATATTTTTAAGTGACAAAAGCGCAATTTTACAAAAACTGTTATCTAAAATAACGTGCGTACATACATACATACATAAGCCTTATTTAAAAACAACGAGCTGTAACCTGATAAAATATTAGTTAAAGTTGTTCTACTCCTGTGTTATCCATAGTATCGATAGTGAAATCTAAATCTAATATCGATGGCCACCTTGCTAAAATATTACAATAGAAACTTAAGTTGAAATTAAGTGTACCACATCGGTAAATTAAGTTTGATTTAAGCATTTAGTGAAGAAGAGAATTCTGTATTTATAACGATTTTAAACATAAATGTGTTTTAATATCAATCCGGAAAATTGGCCATTAAGCTTCGTACAGACGATGGTCAGATCTTACAATGTTGTCATTTTTCTGACAATGGTGCCATTGTCAGATGCATTAATTTAACACATCTACCAAATGAAAATAGCGTACAATGTCCACACAGTTACAATACATTTTTAGTCAATTTTAATGACAGCATTGTAAGATCTGACCACCGTCTGTACGAAGCTTCAGTCTCAATAGCTTAAAGCTTTTTTTAGAATAGCTTTTGGACTTATATATAAAGCTTTAATGGAAAATAGTTTAAAGGCATTTTCTGAGATTTTATTTTGCAAATAGTTTTCTGCTTCTAAAGTAGCTTAAAGTTAGTGCTGGTTCATACTCTTCAAGTTTTAACAGTCAAGTTATGAGCTTTTTGGAAAGAGGGGAAAAGAGAAGGCCATTTTTTTCCTGCCTTACCTCAAAACTCAAGACTTGACGGCTAAGACTTAAAGAGTGTGAACCAGCACCTATATTGAAAAAGATTTATGTTTTTCATATAATTTGAGTCTATAGAGTAACGTTTTTGTACTTCTAGAGATCACTGAACTTTTATCAACCTCAAATCATTGATGACTTGTTCTTATTTCGTTTAAACCAAAACCAATTGAAATCTATTTGAAAAAATAAATCTTTTAGAAAAAACAAAAGTTTTTTTTGTAGTCTTTTAATGGATTTTTTGTACAACTTTTCTGTTTTAGTCACGTGCTTGCAATGACATGACGTTGTACAATTTTTATTTTTTTTGAGGCCATAAAAAGATTTGTTATTGAGCTACCACATTATTTTTTTTTTTTTTTTTGTTTTTGCCAATATTCTTCACTTTTAAACACATGCTAGAATTTTTTTTTACCATCTTGCATTTTTGGGGTAAAGAAAAACGTCAAGAGAATGGGAGGGAGGTGGGGTGGGGGGCATAATATTGTGTCAAACCATTATATATGGTCATACATGTTTTATGATACGAGTAGTGGCAAACAGGCACAATTTAATATTTTTATGATGTGGAAAATTTTTATGAAGTTTTATTTTAACCACATACGGGAAATAGGCAATTTTTTGTATTCTTATAAGAGGAACTACTCTTGTTTTTTTTATTCTTTAATTTTTTTAGTAAATAGTGTAAGAAATTGTCTTGAATATAAATTATTTCCGGATATTTAAGGGACACTAAAGGAAAATGTTATCGTATGATGGGGAAATTTTTAATAAAAATAAAATCTAATGATGCCATCATAAATTTAGTGAAGTGCTGTTAGATTAAGTGGTTGCGAAAAAGGGAAAAAGGAATCTTTAAGAATTAATATAGGGAGTTTAGTAATTTACTTAGAAAATTACGTTCAATATGTTTATAATTCATACGCAAAGTATGAAGTATTGAAAAAGGAATATTTTTAAGAACTTTCCTTACAGGCTCGTTTTCAATACTTGTTCGATTTTAAATCCACTTAATTTCGATTTACAGAACATAATCGAATATTATTTTTCATTTCCCATTAAATACGTAAATACATTGCAAAATATTGATTGGTAGTCTTACTTAAAAGTACGGTATTCTCAACAGCTGCTGTGACTTTATGACATGGTTTCAGTCTTTAATAACTTATATAGATTTTTTGAGAGGAAAAATCTGTCATTTGTTCTCATAAAGTCATTAAACCAATAAGTGTAATAGTCAAACTCTTTCCTAACAAAACACTATTTGTTGGAAATTTAAGTTAATTGTTAATAATGAGAACATAAGTTTTACCGAACTTCCCTTATATTTTAGACCATGGCCATTATAATCATCTAGTGGTTTTTTCTTCGAGACGAAGAACTTAAAAATGGACACCATTGTCTTCTGAGGCAGCTGATTTGACAGTATGTTGTTTTGCGTTTAGTTAATCTGCTTAATTCTTTCTTGCTCTCGAGGAGTAATCAGTTATTTAAAACCGTAATCCGTAATATGCACTGTATTTAAAAACTTAACAAATAACTATAAATTAATAGCAAATACTAATCTTATCGTTATCTAAGCAAGCAAAAATAAAAAAAAATAAAATTCCTTAAAAAAAAATTATTTATAAAAACCATTCATTTAACTCAACTGTCAATTCAAGACCCAAGAGTTAATCCCAAACCAAATTCCCATATCAAAATAATATAAACTCGAGAAATAAATACTTACGGCAGCAAACAAAATTCAAGCAGTCCAATAGATTACTCACACATGTCCAACAATTCTAGGCTTATTTCTAAATAAATGCTGATATTTTTCTTTTACTTAATTCGTTTTCTTTTCCAAATATTTTTTTTTCTTCAGTTTTGTTTTTCAGGCCTTAAAGGAAATCCAAAGTAATAGTCATTCAAAACCATTTATCCATCATCCACCCACTACTTTTTACAAAAGCAATCAAGATGGTCAGTCATTGTTTAGGTAACTTTTCATTTTGTTTTGTTTTCCTAACAATTTGGATACAGTGGGGGTATAATTTTAATGGTCACTGTTAAGTTTAGGTTTGTCTATTGCTGTTGTTATATTGCTTTGCTAACAAGAGGTGGAGTAGCGCCAGATAAGCCCATTGAGCTTTTTTTCTTAGTTTTTGTTTTCTTTATTTGCAAAATATAGATTTTAACAGATTTTCTTAAGATTTGAGAGAGTCGGTCTGTTTTGTATCTTTGTGTTTTTGAAATTGACAAATTAATACGTTTTGTTTAAGTTTTAGACAGCTTTTTTTTCTTACTTGCCAAAATAGATAAGGAAAATAACAACGAAAAAAAAGAAAATCGCAAAGCAAAAACAAAAAAAAAAGGAAGGAAAAGCTAAAGCCAAAAAGTTCTGTAATCTTATTCTTAGGTAAGATTTTCGGCGTAAACTTAGTTAAATACTTAATATGATAAATAGAGTATTTTTGCTTTTGTAACTAAAAAAACATTTTTCCTAAAGGAGCTTCAAGTTTTATATACAGAAAGTAAATTGTTAAAACTTACAGCAATACATATACAAACAATAATTGTAAAAAGTTTTTAATTTCATCAAAATAATTTGAAGCTTCTCAAACTTTAAGCTCAATAGAGTAGGTTTTAGGCCCGTTTTCACGACTTACCTATAAAGTTCGAAATAGTTAACGGTACCTTTAGCACTAGTGAGGAATAAAGTTACCTTCAACTATTTTTCGTTTTCACAACTTCTGTATAAAATAAAATTAACATTTTTGAAAATGTGGCAGTACTAAAGAAAATACCGATTATTTTTGCCAAGATAAAAATACGAACTGGCAACTACGTACTTTTTTTACATTTACAAAACATACGTATATTGGAGTTGCCATATATAAAAAATATGTGAATATAATATGGCAATCTCAAATCTAAACCTTACGACAAAAGTTAAAGGTAGAACGTTCCTCTCTTTAGTATCCTTCACTTTTAGATTAAAGGGAACTTGTGATAATTAAAAACTCATAATCTGTTCGATAACTTCCTACATTTAGCTATCGCTAAGTCGTGAAAACGGGCCTTAGTCTTCTAAAGTTGTATTTAAGTTTAATCTAAGAAAACTCTAGAAGACCTATTAAGAACTTGAACTAACAATATATAATTATTTATGCAAATGTAAAGAAAACATACATTTAAGTATTTATGGACTTACATGTTTCGAGCAGTTGTTTTTTTCCGTCTTAGTGGATGGATTTGTTGTGAGATGAACCTCTGCTGCATATGTTATCTTCCACTCAAGTCCTTTAATAATTCACTTAGTTTTGTAACCAACTAAAATCAGAAAGTACCATTTAAAAAACTAAAAAGTACCAAAAAGTCTCCTCTTAAATTTTCTCAATTACTCTGGATTCTGCACGTTGAATTTTATGTTTCTAGGTTCAGTATTAATAAAAATTCAAAAAGTACCAGTTAGAGAACGAAAAAGTACCATAAATACTCATCTTACAGATTATCATTCACTCAGGATCTTCTTGCATGTTTTTATTTTATGTTTTTAGTTCAAATATTTACGAAAATTCAAAAGATACCAGTTGAAAGGCAAAAAAGTACGAAAAAGTTTATAGATTCTCCTCCACCCAAAAGCTCCCCTTTACAGATTTGTATTTACTTAGAAACATGCATGTTTAATTTTATATATCTTGGTCCAATACCTCGCGCCTATAATTTAGTGTTTCTAAGTTCAATATTATAATATAGTTCAAAAGTAAAAAATTATATTTACATTCCCGTATTTCCCCTGTTTGATACTTTTTTCTCCCTATTGAAGTTTCAAAAATTTCAATATTGTAGTGTAAACCCATTATTTAATACGTATGTACAGTATACACGCAGAGAAAAAACAAAACTATTATTAAAGAAAATTTAAAACATATTATGTTTAATATCACCATTTTACTGCCACCTACAACCATATTATGGTTGAATTAGTCCTCCATCAAGAAGCCACAGCCATATTATTGTAGCCTCTAAACATGTTATGGTTAAAAATGACAATAATTTGTTTTAAATTTAACAATAATATTTTCCTCTTTTCCAAGAGCAACATGCTATGGTTGAAAACCAACCATGCTATTACACAGTGCACTCGGGAAAACGTCAACTACTTAAAACCGCGGGTGTTGACGTTTACGAATGTAAAATTTTTAAATAAAAAACATATCGATAATGTGCTTTTAAAGATTTTTATTGATTATAAACTAAAACCAAACTTAAACAAATTCAAAAAGGAAACAAAAATGTCATTCAACCTGACTAGAACCATAGAAGACAATTAGAACCAAAAGAATATATTTTAAATGAGATCATATTTTTAATTTTACATGCACACATATGAATTTTAAAAAAACTTATCTTGCTAATGGTTGACTTTGTTACACCATATTGCTTCGCTAAAGTTATCGCACTTGAACCCTTTTCTAATAAGTCCAAAATATTTGCCTTTTCTTGTAGATTAAGCAATTTCGGTTGTTTTGAGCTCATTTTGTTAATGTGATACTTACGAGAACAAAAAAGCAACTGAACATAAATAAAAAGACAATAGTACATACAGTTGCAAGTTCTTTTCTACTCTTCTTATAAGGGGAATCCCCAATTTCTGATATTATTTTATAAAATAAGTGTGTATGTGTACAAATGTGTGTATTTTAACTGCTGCTAAATTCAAACGTTTGTTTTATTCAGAGTTGACGTTTTTGAGCTTTGTGGTTGGGATGACGTTTTAGAGTAGGCAATGTAAAAAAGAAAGGGTTGACGTTTTGGGATGTTGACGTAAACGAGCGTTGACGTTTTCCCGAGTGCACTGTAACTGCCGTATTCATAAAAAATAAAATAAGTTTGAAATGTGTTTTAAGGCAAAATTTTCATACAAATTTTTCTTAAAATGCATTTCAAATCAATTTTCATTTTTTATGAATACGGCAGAAAGTGTTTAACATGTTTTTGTAATTTTTAACCATATCATGTTAGGAGGAAACCATAATATGGCTGTGGCTTTTATAGGTACGAAATTCCAAAAAGTACCAAATTCATATTTGTATTTTTTGCATAAGTTACGAATTTAGTATAATCTTTAATTCTATATTTTTTGGCTTAAAAGATAGATGGGTTGACAAAGAAGTTTCCAAAAAAGGTTATACCCGTTTACTCCCAAAAAGAGTCGAATTTCAAAAAAGTACCAGACACCTGTCCGCTTGTTTTTCTAATGAACAACAATAAGTATTAAATATCTTTTGTATCTCTTTTAGTTTTGTGGATATGCGTTTACCTCATATACCCTTTTTACCCCTTGAGATTTAAAGAAAATAAATACTTCTGTACGTTAATACCTTTCAAATGGTGTATTGTTCAAATCGGTTGACAGTGTCGATAAGACACATTTATAGCACTTTCTGCCTAGAAAAGCTTGTAAATAGGAATATTTATATTAATTTAAAGCTTTTTTATCTTGAATAATTTAAATGTTATTTATTGATTTTTCTGCCTATTATAACTTAATGCTCTTTAAATTAAACTTTTTTTCTGTAAAAGACACATGTACAGATTTTAAATTTTTGTTAGCAATTTAGGACGTCAAAATCGATCTTTAATAAAACAGAAAACTTTAAAAAAAATTAGTAACTTGGACCTATAGATAATACTTATATATTTAAAACTTGTCGTTTTTTTATTTAAAATCGATATATTACGATCAAATGTACGAAAAGCTCTTTGAAGCCCTTAAAATTTATTTATAAAAAATTTTTCTTAAATTAAATACTTTAGAATTTGTTAAATATTTCAAATAATTCATAATCCACTATGTTAAACATTTAAAAAAAATGTTTGTCTAAATATAAAATTGATTTAAACATTCACGTCTGTCTTAAACACGTTCGTCTGAGTATGACGAACATGTGATAAAGTGTGATTGTGTTCCTTGCCGGCTGTCTTTCGCTGTCTGTCTGGCCTGTCATGTAAATCTTATAAATAGAAATTGTATTAAATGCATTTTGTAATGTTATTTATGGTAAATTATACGGTTTATCGTGTAAATTAAATACTAAAAACTAAAAATGATACAAAAGTAGACAAAAACAATATTGGAAAAGAAAAAAAAAAGTTAAAGCTACAGAACTCCTGTACTCCTGGCAGTATTTACATTGGAGTATTAATAAAAAGGCAAAAGAATACAAAGAAGAACAAAAAGATATAGATGAATAAAAACAATCAATCAAATACGAATTAAATGTACTCTACTCACAATTTGTTCAAAAGCAATATATATAAATATATATGCCCGTCGGCTTGGCCTCGGTACAGGTCGAAATTTTTATAAATTCTAATTATATCGCAACAGTAAAAACCCGGTTTATGATTAGCCGCACCTCTTATACAAGTTCCAACCAGTAAAATATGTTTCTATATGAAAAACTTAACTATTTCTTGACGATATATATATATATATAGGTTCCCATCGATCCTATACGGAGCATAGGGCCTTGACAATAGTCGAACAAAACTTTTGAAATTATGTCTAAAAATTAATTATGTGTGATATATTGACTTTTCGAAGGCGTAAAGTAACGGCTTGATCTTGATGGTCAATTGACAGTAGAGAAGACATAATCAGTTTGGTAATGTAATATACTGATTTCCAGTAAATATTTCTCACTCCTGATCTGAATTATTAAGTGAGAGCGTTTTGCAGCGATCCAAACAAATAATAGTTCATTGAAGCAAAATCTAAACTACCAAGTGGATAACGCAAAACTTCGCAGCCACTATTATTATACCCTTAAAAGCGGATGTTAAGGGTATATATAAGTTCGTTTTTTTATAAAAATTCTTATTTAGCTTGAATTTCTACAATATTGCCCCTATGAAGTGTAAATATATTGTTACGTTACTGCCTTTTCAATAACGTTTTCGGTTTATTTCCTTTATAATAAACCTCTTGAGTTCGTTAATTGCAATTCAAATATAACCAAATAAACACAACACTTTAATTTATAACACTTATATATTACGAACTTTGTCACTTTAGCAACCGTAATTTAAAGCTTTTATTCACAACTCACTATTGTGGTCAACACACTTCAATGTTTATAATTTTCTCTGCGTGATGCGTTCTTATCTTCACAAAGTTTGAACTAAGAAAAATCGTATGCCATTTCTTGCGCTTCTATTTATACTCTAGCCCAGACGGGCAAATGACCATAGAACGTTCGAGCTCTGACGTCTAGATGGCTCTAGAACGTACGACCCCTAACGTCTATTTTGTTGATTAAACTTATGCATCTATAGTTATTAACATTGTGCATAAACTAATGGCTAAATTCAAATTGAGTTATTATGCATTTTAAACTAAGGTATAAATTAAGGTGCTACAATAAATTAATGGCGTTTTCTTTTCTGAGTAAAATTCTGCATTTATTCTGCCTTTTACATTTTTTTATGTTCTTTTCTGAAAAATATGTGATATTTTAAAAGTGTATAGCGTTCTTTTCTGATGATGTTCCCTTTAAAATTAAAAAAAATGCTACATGTTCAACACTCATTTTAATTAAAGGGGCATGAGTGCAGCACTAGATTAAAGCGAATTCAGTACAAGGTGGTGGTAAGTTTTGTTGTGGTTTTGTTGTATCTTGCCACCACCTGTAGTAATTTACCTTACGCTAGATTAACAGCTGGATTTCTCATTCTGAAAAATAAATTATTTTTGTAGTTGATATGGAAGCAAAAAATGTTGTGATACAATATTTGTTGGAATCATCTTCGTCATCAGATGAAGATGAAGAAATATTTGCAGTGTTGCTTAGAAGAAACCTTTTGCCGCGAGCTAAAGACTTTGTTGAAAATGTAATTCATCAATACTCTGAAAACGATGTAAGCAAACATAAATATTTCAAATGTTTTTATTTAAAATTTAACATGTTTTATTTGTTTATTTATTTTCAGTTTAAGAACAATTTACGACTAACCCGAAAAAGCACACAGTACCTATTAGAAAGGTATTCCAATTGGAATATTGTCCGGAAATATCAGGGAGGAAGAAAACAGACAAGCGAAGAAAAACAAGTTCTTTCATTTTTATGGTAAAATATATTTGTACATATTTAAAATAATATTCTAAAAGCATAAACTTTATTTCACGTTCAGTGGCAACAAAACTACCTTTAGAGAAGTGGCAAATGTGTTTGACATGTCATTGTCAAATCTTCACACGTCCATTCAAAAAGTTATAAAATTTTTATTGGAAGAAGTAGCCCCTGAAGTGATAAAATTTCCACAAACTTACGCTGAGAAAGAAGCAGTGGCCAGTGAATTTCGAAAGGTAGGGAATACAGTAAATATTATTTTAAAGAAACACATTTTTATCAAATTTGTTTTAAAGATATCTGGTTTTCCAAATGTTTTGGGGTGTGTTGATGGAAGCTACGTATCTGTAAGAACTCCTAAACATAAAATTCGTTCCACCTACGCAAATAGGCATGACACTGTGTCAATTACTCTTCAAGGAATCTGCGATTCAAAGCTGCGATTTTTAGATGTATATACAGGAGTTCCCAGTAAAATTCACGATTCACGGATACTGAAACTTTCATTTATAGGTAAAGATTTGCCAAATTTATGTGCACCAAAGTATCATTTGCTGGGTGATTCTGCCTACCCGCTAAGAGAATACATTTTAACAACGTTCCGTGATTATGGCAATTTAACTGCTTCAGAAAAAAACTACAATTTAAAATTTTGTCAGACGCGAGTGAAGATAGAAAACGCATTTGGTGTTCTTAAATGTCGTTTTAGGCAATTGATGCGACTTGATTTTAATAATGTTGAAAACATGGCAAAATTTATAATTGCAACTTGCGTCCTCCACAACATTTGCATTGAAAAAAATGACTCTTTTGACGAGGAAATATGTGTTAACGAAATTAACAATAATTCCGACCATTTTGATGACGACCGACGCGATAATTTGTTAACACAGTTGGGCCAGGTTAAAAGAAATGAAATAAAAACTTTACTATTTAATTCACAAACATAAAAATTTATTTCTAATGTAATAAAAAAACATTAACAAAAATAAAAAAAATAACAATGCATTTTTTTTTTAAATTCAATAAAGTAAAAAGAAAAGCAATTTAATTCTAATTTGTACCATCAATTAATGTTGTTAGTTCGTAGGGTTTTTAACATAAAAAAATTAATTTTTTTGGCTATCATCTAAAAAGTTCCTTTTAGGCATAAAAAAGCCCAACCACAAGATAAGATCCATATTTTGACTTTCAGTTTCGTATTTTGCAAATAAAAATAATAAAAAAAAAATTTACAATTTTGATGGGCACATTCTTCTAGAAAATTAAATTTTCCATAAAAAATCTCTCAGACTTTGAATACTAGCAAAAATGAGAAACAAAAACAATATTTGTTCAAGTAGTTACCGATCACCGGAAAAACTATTGTATTCAAAGTCTGATAACTTTTTACCTGTTAAGTTGACGGACAAATCATGGAAGAGATTTTTTATGGAAAATTTAATTTTCTAGAAGAATATGCCCATCAAAATTGTATTTTGCAACAAACGAAAACAAATTTTTCCCTATGTAAATTCTAAGAAAAACCTTAAAATCTTTGAGCGTCGCTTAGAATCAAAATATGGAGCCTTTCTTGTGGTTGGGCTTTTTATGCTTATAAGAAGCTTTTAAGATGATAGCCAAATAACGTTTTCTTTCACTATTATTATCTACAGCCGTTTTCTTTCTTCTTAGAACGGTTTTATACCGTTCTTCACACTGCTTTGGTGTCTTTTCCGGTATCATTGATGAAATTTTGGCCCACATATTTTTTTTTGTTCGGAACTGCTTTAAGGGCCCGACTTCAACCATATAAGCAGCGTAAAGATCCAAAAGTTTCCTCGTTTCTCCATCTGTCCATACTAATAAAGAAGATTTTAACATTTTATTTGCATGAGCAAAAAAATTATGCTGTGCTTACCTTGGATTTGCTTGTAATTTGTTGGGGATTCAAGGAATTCTACTTCAACAAACTCATCCAAATTGCTGCAGTTAATTTCGGTCATTTTATTTCCAATAATGTATTTTGTGTTAAAACTTTCCGCCAAATTAGAGTTTTTTTGGTTTGTTTATGTATATTTTAAATCAGTAATGTTTACCCATTTTTTTTATTTAAAAATTACCGGTAAAAAAGCGCTTAAAATTGAAAACGCTAATTGTACTTTATTGTTTTATGCCGAAATTTGTGTTCTTTTGTAAACGTAAAATATGCAGCACTTCTTAAAAATTAGGGGAGCATTTAAAAATGTTGCCAAATTACATGTAACACTTATGCAACACTTTTTTTTAGAAAAGAAAACGCCATAAGTTATCTATAACGAAAATTCTAGTATTTACAGTGGGGTTGAAATACAATTATGCACAACAATTTTTAAATTACATCTGTTCATTGATTTTTACTCTAGAAGTGTGCATAACTAACTTGAGGGTTACACGATCAAGTTTTGCCTATCAAGTTTTAATACTCTCACACTTTTCTACCAATACACTCATACTTTAAAAAATTTAAACGAACTTGCCTTTAAAATTCTCTTTCCAGGGAGTGCTTCAATTTACGTTCAAGAAAACAGCTGATTTCAAGGTTAGTGAGCAAATTTTTCGTTTCCCTTTATAAATTGTTTTCTTGATGACATCTTGAATGTAAATTGCTCAAAAATTGAATGCAGACTACGTCACAACTTTCAATTTTTGTTAATTTTGACAAATAGTATATGTAAAAGACTATCAAGAAAATCTTGATCGTGTGGCTGCACTGTAAGTGAGAATAATTATCAGATATGGGTAATTCCAAAGTGTTGAACGTGACAGTCGTACGCATCAAAAATGCAATAACATTTTAAACAACAAATATTTTTACGTTCTTTAAACCCTTAAATTATAGCACAAGGAAAGCACTATTATATATGCTAAAGTTTATGGGGGGCGCGATTCTAGGTCAAAGATAATGGCAAAAGAAGTAGCGGTTCGAACGTGAAAAAAATAGAAGTAGTTTTTGTGGCCATGTATAAAAGGGCGTAATTCAGCGAAACCTTGCACAATTTTTTAGTCAAACTACTTTCAGAATTTTACGTAGCAATGTAACATTTAAATGTCTTTGGTTTGATTCCAAAATCTTCTATATTTTTTTTGTTTAAGCAAAAATCTGGTTCGATACGTGACATTTCGAACGTGACATTTTTTCCATAATAATTTAACTGAATAATGATTAAAAAAAAAAATAAAAATTTACCGTTAATCCGAATAACATATTTCTTTTCGAACTCCTCCTTAGATTACAAACCATGTAAAAAATTTTTTTGGAATAATTTTCATCAAATATTACCTCTTTTAAGGAAGATAATATTAAAGAAAACATGCAATAAAACATTCTCACAAATAAGAAATTACGTTTGCACAACTTTGCAGTCTGATTGTTTATCTAAGTGAACAAATTTATGGGTTAATCTATAAAATTAGTAAAATCTAAATATTTCTCTATAACAATATCGTAAAAAATTAAGCTTTTTATAACTTTTAAATTTTCGGTCACGGTGGTCCTTTTGACGGAAATGCCCATATTTTCCCTTAAAAGTGCGATATAAGTTATCAAAGACTCAAACCATGTTTAAAAGATAAGCCATCTGTTTTTAATCTCGCATAAAAAATTAAGCTCCAAAAGTAG
Organism: Pollenia griseotomentosa; assembly: GCA_963931875.1. NCBI lineage: Eukaryota > Metazoa > Arthropoda > Insecta > Diptera > Polleniidae > Pollenia > Pollenia griseotomentosa. The sequence goes on along the minus strand of OZ007564.1, from coordinate 69,354,530 downwards.
CAGGTTTGAATATTAGAAATGCAGATGATTCGGAGAGATCCCTCTTTGAAGCAATACATTTTTTTTCGCAAAAAGCGCTTTATTTAACGCATATAAAAACTAGTCAATGCAACGACCAACTATTTTTTTTGTTGTTATAGTTAGGCTTTAATAATCTCCATTACAAATCTGCGTCGTAGTAAAAAAAAAATTGTTAAGAATTCGTTCACTTACCTTACTGCATCCCTGTATGCCTTATTGCGTGAGCCTATTTTTTCGAAAGTACCACTAATGCTTTGCAAAAGAGTTGATTTAAGTAAGCAACTTATAATCGTTTAGGTCAGGTTGGGATATTAGATTTCTAGATTAAGAGTTTGTTAAATACTGACTTAATAGATCAGCCCTAAACTTACAAACTAACTAAAGAACTTAAAAACTCTTTAAAATCCCTATACCTTCTAAGGTTATGGAAATTAAAAGAAACAAGACGTGCATAGATTTAAACGTAAGCAGTAGTTTTATAAGGATGTTCTTTCACATCCTGTCTGTGCATGTAAATATGCAAGAAGAAAAAATCCCTTGTTTCTGTTTGTAAACAATGTATATTATGAGTATAAAATGTATAAGCAGCATATTTTTAATGTATGTAAACATATTGAACACATGGCTGCAAGGATGCATTAGTGCTTGCAAGGATATTTACGAAGAAAACCAACAAAAGCTGCCACAAAAACCTTTAAAATATCACCATTTTTATAAACATCAACACCATTTTTTTATATATATACATATAGTTTTCATTTAAACTCTAAAATCAACAAGGAGTAGGTGGAGTCCTTGGAAAAGCTAAGTTTTCATACTCCCTCGTATAAACTCATGCACACATCATTTTATCTAATGTTTAAATATTTTCCTTATGACTTAAAGAAAATCTTTTTTATTTATTATTATTTTTTAAATTCAAACAATATTTTGTAATAATCTTGAGCTTAAACAATAGGGTGGATCAACGGTGTATTAAGGGAAAAAATTCATCCAGAATTAAAAGAAAATATTTTCCGACATAACTTTTAGCCCAGGGCTGAAAGTTGGAGTAATTTTATGACTTATATTTAAATTCGCTGAAAAAAATGGAAAATTTTATTTTTAGTTGTTTCTTTTAAGCCTACACGTAAAAACAATAAGGGATCCGCCCATTTTTACCTTAAATATTTATATTGACTTTAAAGCTACCCGTTCAAAATTGGATGGCTCTAGTTCACAGATTTACTTTATAGAGGAAGTGCCACGCCCACTATAGGTAACCCATTTTTGTCCAAAATATTTAAATTGACACTAAAGATTCTCCTAGAAAAATTCGGGATTCTAGCTGTTATAGTTTTTCAAATGTACACATTGTGGTATTTAATTCAAAATTTGAGGATTGTAGCTGTTATACTTTTGCATTTATACGAATTTTAGTACCATATATTTATATGGGAGGTGCCACGCCCACTATTGCGTTTCTTATCCAAATAATCATATACACGTCAAAGTTGTTTTTTTTTTATTATTTTTTTTTATTATTTGCGTACTCTACTCTAACTGTTGTTTTCCAGGTATACTCATTTTAGTATTTAATTCATGAAAGTCCGCTCATTTTTTACCCAAATATACGTGTGAGTGTCAAGGTTGACTTAATTTGAAGACTTTAGCTGTATAAGTTCCCGAGATAAATAATTTTTAATACTTTAATTAGGCGTGGCACCTTGTAAACTTGCAATTTCAAAACAACCCATGTTTTCTTCCAGACATACAGGAATTGAAAAATTTCAGAAAATCGGTGTAGCCGTTTAACCGTCTATAGACTTCAAACAAACATACATGTGCGGTTTATTGTGTGTAAATTGATCTACATAAGTTTTAAATTTCATCAAAATCGAAATTGCCCATCTGTCCCTTCATATTCCCAGCTTTGAAAAACTTATAAGCCCTCTGTGTTTTTATTTCGCTGATCTATTTATTTAAATTTTATCTAAATTCGTTAAACATTTTCGGACTGGCGGTAATTCTCCGTATGTCCCCTCTTGGTCGCTTTTGCATTCGTTCAGGGGACGGTCAAGCGGAGAGATAGACTGGAGGCGGAATAGAGGGTGTCCAGCGCACTCATGTTAGAATGGCTTTCCTTTTCTTTTAAGTACGGAAACTATTGCTTTAATAGATCTCTTCTACAACGATAATTAATATTTTTTAAATATAGGTGGCTTAGCGGCCCTGAGCCCTTTTCTAAGAGAAATACAAACTACAAAAAAAATCGTTTTTACAGATTCCCATTCACTCAGGACTTTGCATATTTCATTTGATGCTTCTGGGTCCAATATTAACGGAAATTCAAAAGGTACCAGTTTAAGAGTAAAAAAGTACCAAAAAGGCCCTCCTACAGATTTGTATTAACTCAGGACATTGCAAGTTTAATGTAATGCTTCTGCGTCCAATATTAACGGAAATTTAAAAAGTACCAGTTAAAGAACAAAAAAGTATCAAAAAGCCCCTCGTACAGATTCTCATTCACTTAGGACATTGCATGTTTAATTTTATGTTTCTAGGTCCAATACTAATGAAAATTAAAAATTTACCAGTTTAAGAACAAACAACTACCAAAAAGTTTTGTTACGAATTCTAATCCACTCAGGACCTTGCTTGTTTAATTTTAGGTCCAATATAACCGAAAATAAAAAAAGTACCAGCTAAAGAACGAAAAAGTCCAATACTAACGGAAATTCAAAAAGTACCAGTTAAAGACCAAAAATGCACCAAAAAGTTGCACCATAGAGTCCAATCACTCAGGATATTGCATGCTTAATTTTATGATTCTCGGCCCAATATTAACGTTAATAAAACAAGTACCAATTGTAGAACCAAAAACCTAAAGAAAGAAATTTAATTTTCCGTATTTCCCCTTTTTGGTACTTTTTTCTCTTGAAGTATCAAATATTACAATATTGCAGTGGGAGCCCATTTAATACGTGTATGTCAAATAATGGAGAAAAATACTTTGTAAAAAAAGTCCCACAACAGTAAAGAATTTCACGCCTTAAATGTTCGAATTTCTAAAAAGCACCAAATTTGTATTTGTATTTTTAGGATAAGTTTCGAGTGTCATCTTATGTTTATTTTTACGTTTATTGGTTATAAAGATAGAGGGTGTGACACAAAAGTACCAATCTTCAGGTTTTAGCCATTTACTTCCTAAACGGGCCGAATTACAAAAAAATACCAGACACCTGTCCGCTTATTTTTTAAAAGAACAACGATAAGGGTTACATTTTTGCTATGTCTCTTTAAGTTTTGGAGATATGAGCGAGGTTATAATAAGAGGTTTAGATTCAATTCTTCATTTTGTTGGAGATTATCTCTTGCAAACACACAAACATAGAAACATACAAACTTTTCAGCTTCATAATATTAGTACATAAATTTTGTTTTTTTTTTTTAATTTCCTAAGCTAATCCCGCGAAGCTCTATGCTTGTCTGCAGGAAAGAAGCCAGAGTCTCTAGCGGGTATCGAACCCGCAACCTCGGCGCTGATAGACTAGCACGCTACAAGCTAGCCTACCGGGGCCGTAGTTGAGGTTTTTGTACCGGAGTCGAACTCGAAGTTCCCACAAAAAATTGCGACTCCGACTCCAAAATATTTCGGCATACAAAATTTTCTAATATTTTTCAAAATCAGAAAACTTTAAGTTCTGCTTTAAAAATTTTCAAGTCAGAAAATAAAGACCTGTCAGTCTACTCTTCATATGTAAATAACTATATTAAAGCTCAATGCGAACGTCTTAGAATTAAAATCAGTGTTCGAAATATTATATAACGTTCAGCTCACACACCCAAGAACGATATCTATATTTTTAGCGGTTGTACAGACGAACACAACCCTTAATACCGTGCGTTACTATTTTCAAGAAAGAGCCGAACATTATATAGTGTTCTGTTCTTCTTTAAAAAATAGAACAATTGTAGTGATACTGTAGACAAACATTATATTTTAATGTTCTGTAATGTTTCTTTTTTTTACATTGATAAAGAAATAAACAAACAAACAATTTTAACAACGACCGCAGCACGAGAAGCTTGTGTGTGTATTATGTAAAATTATTTTGCTGTCTTTTTGTTTTTTTTCGTGTGTGTATTTTGTTTTTCTAAAAAATGTTTGTTTTTTTTGCTAAAAGGGAAAAACATTAATCAGGCGAACCGAACACAATGAAGTTTGTGGTTTAAAAAAAACCGAACGGAATTAAAAGTTCTCATCTTTTGTTAAGTTGGATAAAAACAGTATTATTTTTGTATTCAAAAGATGACAAGCAGGGAAACGTTGTTTTTTAATGATTTCAACCGAACCGAACACTAAGGAGCGATATTTAGCGTTAATTTTCGAAAACTGATTAAAACATCGAGTTGAAATTTTTACAGTATCATTTTCTTGCTTTAAAAGGTATTGCATTAAAAAAGAGTTTAAAGTCAAATAAGTACCAGTCTCATATAAATTTAGCATCAAGGTTAGAGTAGAAGTCGGAGTTGGAGTCGAAGTCGTACTCAAAAAATTTCAGCGAATTGAGTCCGAGTTAGAAATATTTATAGACGACCACACAGCCCTGTATATAGATATGACAAAAACTTAGGAATTCGAAAATTGGAAAACTGGCTCTTCAAAAATACAAGATATGTTGAGTGCAATGAGTTACACCAACTATTAAAATGCTAAATGTTGCATCGTATAATGTTTCACAAATTAATTAATTAATCGATTTGATATATTTTTAAAAACAAGGAGGCTGCGCTAGAGGGCTTAAAGTTGGTCCCAATTTTTTTCATTATTTTTTCCATGTATCTGGGAATACGTTTTAGTGCTATTCGAAATTTAAGTTCGATCCACCCTATTAAACAATATAGCAACGTATTAACGTCAGAATATAGTTTTAGGAGTGGGAATGTATCCAATACACTTTATTTGTTTCAACAATCTTTTCCATACGCCTCAGTACTATTTCTTTTCCTTTATACTATACAAAATTATGTTTTCGAAACCCCTTAGGAAAACACATACAGACACAAACACACACACATATTGAAGATGATTTTCTTCTTTGTTTTTTAATTTTCTCTTAAAACAAACCAAAAACCAAAAAATCTTGTAAGAAAGAGAAAAAAACAAAAAAAAAAACCAAAAACATCTTACAAAACTGCATCATCCTTTAAAAGGAAGAAAGGAAATAAGATTTTGTGCATGTATGTGTGTGTTTAAGGCTGCATATGTGTTGAATGTTTTAACATGTGTCGTTGCATGAGTTCGATTTCATGCAATTGAGTTTGTTTGTGGGTCGTGTACGTGTGAGTTTAAGCTCTCAGTAAATTGAATGATAGCAATTTGTTTGACTGCGTGTGTGTGTGTGTGTGTGCATGTGATTGCTCTTTTATTTCTTTTGAAGTTGATAAGTTTTAGGTGTAAATTGAAATTGTTTTCAACTTGGTGGTGTTTTTGTTTTTGGTAAAATCTATTTTGAATTGAATCAAATTGATGGATTATAAAATAATTTAATTTTAGTTGGAAAATTTAAAGCATACTTCTTAAACGATTTTAATACACATTTTAAAGCATACAATTGGGTGTTTAAAATGCAGATTACTTTTATTTTCAATTAAAATTATATTACCAGTGACGAACGTGTGTTACACGTACTGGAATACGTGCGGGATAATTTGTGGTTACATGTTACTCGGAATTTTTAATACGTTTTAGGTTTACTTTGATATATACATGGCCGCTTTTGTATTAATTACCACCACCAACCCACAAAGCATATGAAAAAATATCCATCCGTCTTTCTCGCAGTCCTGTGTACTTTGTATAATCTTTTTGTAATCAAAATAAAAGATTTTCTCATATACTTAGTATACGGCGGTGTTATTAACATAACATACTTGTTTATATACAAAGTAAATGGAAGTGTGTAACAAATGTACCCCTACCGAAAATTAAAAAAATGTTTGTATTTAATTGTTTTTTTTTATTTATTTATGGTTACTAGGGCGTGGACTTTCATGCAAATGCATGTCTTTCCTCGAAAGTTTAAAAAGTAAGTGAATACGCTACTTATCCGAATAACACTTTTTGCTGAGAAATGGCATCGTTGTTGCATATTTTGCATATTTTATCGTTAATGCAGTTTTTATCTTTTAATGTTTAGGAATATAAATTAACTCGCATATTTTTTGGTTTTATTCAAATAATTTTTGTTTTTTTCCCCAAGGGAAAGTGGTTCTATTACTCAATCCAAAATTTGAAAGTTTTAACAACAATATTGGGGACAATGAATGACTTTGTAAAATTCCTTGAAACTTTGATCATACAATTGGTAATTTCTCTTCGTTTAAAAGAATTTGAGTTCTTTTAAAAGCAAGGAAATTGCGTCTCACGTAAACAGAAGCTGGAAAACCATGGACGCCTACGGTGAATACCGAAAATTTTGCTCAAATGATTCGTTTAGATAATTCCAAGCTTGATCTGAAATATCTTATTCCTACAGCGCTATTCGTATTTGGCGGGAATAGCAGGGCGTTTAGACCGGAGTTCGAAAAAAACACTAACGTACGGCACGTTAGTGTACCGCACCGTATTTTGCTATGAACAGTACACATACACATTAAATAAGAAACTGCAATATAAAAAAAACGTTGTGTTTGTAAATTTGTTCACAAATAAAATACGGTACACAACGATTGTAAGCCGATGGATGCATATACTCAGATAACTTACCGATATTGTTTTAGCGTACGTGTAATGTTCTTTTAGCGTAAGCGTTCTGTAATCACATGCAATATCATTCATAAGATTACTAAAATATAGCAAACGTATGTTCAGCACTACACGTACATTTAAAATTTACTTTATATGCATATACAGAACGCGTGCGCTAAAAGAAAACCCCAGTTGACCTGAGATTCGAAAAAAGTGAACATGCACCACTGTGAAGAATAAGCGAAACAAAAATGTTTTCTAATGTTCAAAAATATAAAATAAAAGTGAACGTTTGCAACAACGACCATTTCGCGAAAATACATATGGCGCACTAAATTTTGAGTTAGAAAAAAATATAGTTTTTTTCAAATCTTCATAAATGATATTGCGATCTTTTTTTTAGCAAACAAAATCTTTAAAAGCTTAAATTTCTCGCAAAAAAAAAGCAAAACCAAATGTAAAGTTCCTTTCCAAAAAAAAAGACGTAACGTAGTGTTTTTTATTTGAGGAAAAAGAAAAACATGAAATTTACAGAGAAGTTGCAAAAGCTCCAATTAAGGCTAGCTTACTTAGTAATACAATGCGTTACGACTTTGTAGAATCAAAATAATAGGAAACAGTCTCCGTGTTTAAAAGAAAAAAATAAAAGTCTGTTGTAAGTATATTTCATGTTTACACGCATGGTATAAGTAACAGTAAAAAGATGGTTACAATTTTACAATTTTTACAACAACAACATGAAAACTTCCTAAATGGTTTTTCTAATAGAATAAAAATGTTACCACCTTCAAAATGTGCTGCTAAAATACACCTCTGGTGTGATGAGAATACATAAGTTTCTAAAATGGTTTAGAAAAAAAAACATTTACCGACCGCTTGTCAGATTTTGTATTCGTATTCTCTCGTACTCAATACATTTTGATTTTACATGATAAGATTTTTCTCATTCTCCATAATTTTTTGCATAATTAACTAGCCTTTATCGATATTGAAATCGAATCGATATTATATCGAAAATTTAAAACTATTTTTAGTGAAAATTTGTGATATCATTAAAGTTTTTTCTATAGATATTGCTAAAGATTGCCATTTTTAACAATGCAAACATTTGAAATCGAAAGCGTCGCTGGCGCAAACTGAGCGTCGGGTGAACTCGACGAGGTATTTTTGAATAGCAATAGTCGTTATCGAATATTGTTCGATAATAATATTATTTTCGTCTGCCGTGGTCAAGTGGGACTAAAGTACGCAAAAACAAGATCGGTACGATATATTTGTATTTTTTGTTCGTCAGCTAACAATCGTTGTGTAACATTTTTTTGTTCATTTACAAAAACACAAAAATTTTTAGAAATTGTATTTTCAAAAAATACACTACGTTAGTGTACAGATTTTTTCGAACTTTAATTTAGATTTTTAGAGCTTCGTAGAAAGTTTTTTTAAAAGATTTTGTTCGCAAATTATTCAAAAAAAAAAACACTTGCTGAAAAATATGCAAAATTATAAATTTACATATGCGCATAAATAATACATTTCGCTCATTTGTTGCAGCAATGTCATAAGTCAAAAATCGCAAAATTTTGACTAAATATCAATAATGCATACTAAATCAGGGTTTTTTTTAAGTATACATTATTTTATATGAAGATATTGTAAACTCAACTATCGAGATACGAATAAAATTTTAGTTTTCCATTATGTTGTGCGTATATTTAAAACTTTTAAGTCGTTTTCTGTAAAACTAATACTTTTGAGTTAAGGCGATGTTGCAGCAATCAGGCAATATATATAAATAGTTTTCTTCAGCCTCAAGCAATAGCATGTCAAAACATGTTCAAATAACGATAATCAAAAAATCAATTAATAAGAAATCATACACTTTAGACACGGCAGACAGAAGGTGAAAATGACTGTGTCTGCTATCGAAAGCAAAAAAAATAAGATTTTCTATATTTTTTGCTTGAAAACAAAACTGCAACATGTAAAATTAAAACGCCACAAGGCTTTTAACTGTTTTCGATTTTCTCAGTTAATTTTAAGACAGTGCGAGTCAATTTTGTTTTTTATTTAAATTTAATTAATTTTTCCCATAATATGTAAAGTGTAGTAACCAAAAACTTACGCCAAGTAAACTTAACCAGATCTGGGTGTTTTCAATTACATACTTTTAAATTGATTACTAAGAACTTAACAATTACAATTAAAAGTTATGTTGTTCAGATCAAAAGCCTATTAAGATCAAAGACAAAACTTATAATTATTATTAAAAGGTTTTTTAGTACCTGGGGCTTTAACAAAAAAGTACTTTCTTGCAAGTAGAAAACGAAAAATCGAAGAAACAGCCGATTGGCTAAAAGAACAAATTGTGTGAGTGTTAGTGAAAAAGTGTGAGTGTATTGCTATGTTAAATAATTCGTATTGTCGTATTGTGCACTAATTAGTCTTATCAGCTTTAGAGCGAGGCCACTCTGCCATAGTGCTACCCAGATACACTCTCTATTAAACCTAGCAAATGTCGTGCTGTAGTCGAAGAATAGAAGCAGCAGGACTGCTTTCCATTCGACTTGCCGATTGATTATAATTATTTTTGCAAATTATAATTCACTTATAATTTTGTAATTACGACTGCTATAAATTTACAAACTGTTAATGAAAGGCCCCAGTTCTGACTTTACCTTAAACTACTAAATTGTCTTACCAAGATTTAGAGGCATACAAAAATAGAGATACCAGTAAGACAAGTCATGTATAAAGTAATTTATTAAATAATTATTTAAACAACAAAATCTTTAGTCTTTTAAAACGAAAAAAAATAACTACTTGTCATAAATTCATGTTTAACAATTTGTAATTTAACACACTGTGACTGTGAGAGAAATAGATAGAAATAACAAAAAATAAATAAAATAAATTTGAATTAAATACAAAAATAAATGCAAATTTTGCAGAATTTTATGCAACCAACCAACAATTGAAATAAGCTGCATTAAACAAACATGACATTTTGTACATGAATCAAATGAATAAGTTAATGAATCCCTGCATAAATCCAAATACAGCATTACATATACATACATACTTAATGTCTTTTAAAACTTCTAAATAAATGAACGAGCGCCTATCTTTGTAGATATAAATTGCAGGAGGACATGGTCATTTGTTTGTTAAGGTATCTGGTATCTTAATATACTATATCTTCATATTTGAGGAAAATAAAATATTTAATATTTATTTGCAATATTATTGTAATATTTTTTTCTATTTTCTTTGGCTTGAAGCAAACATCTTCATAAAGAGTCATGTTTACTTTTCAATAGTTTTGTAAGGAAATATTTATTATTTAAATTAGTTAGGCTGCTTACAGTTTGCAAATGCAAACTCATAATTTGAATTTACAAACTCAAAATCTAGCAAATATTTAGTTTGACAGTTTTTTATTTATATTAAGTGCAAAAAAGTATTTCTGTCCGCCTTTTATTGTGCTCAAGAATGTTAGAAATAAAGATTACGCTATCCCGAAACAAAATGTAATGCTATGTTCGCTAGGAAACGTTTTTTCGCAATTCGCTCTTTCATTTGTAATTCACAGCCCAATTATGATCGAAGCATAAAATTATAAAAATTTGGTTTTTTGTGAAATTTAAAACAACGACTTTATTATAAAATAGGAATTGTTAAAAAACGAGACATTTTAAATTGTATTAATTTTCAAAGCAAAAAAAAATTTCATAAATGTTAGAAGAAGAGTTATTGAATTAAGAGGATGACGTATGAACAGTGTAATTCGTATTCGTAATTCAAAAAGAGAACAACGTAATTCAAGATGCCGTGGGAACATTGCATTAAATATTCTGTCCATGTTCACAAATGACGTCATGCGAACAGCATTCCTATTGGCTAATAATTGTCAACTACCAAACTCAAGATTGTTGTTGTTTAATTGCGGGGCTTTAGCTCTAACATATCCCATAAGAAATTCAAAAATCGAAGGGACTTTTAAACTTGGCAATCCATCTAACGGGAAAGCTTGTGCAGGCTGTAATCTTTATTTCTATCATTCCTGTGTTATGCTGAATTTTTTTGTAATTTCGATTTAACCCAACAGTTTTTTTATTTACTTCAAAGTTATTAAAAACAGTTTAAATTTGCCATCTCTCGTTTGCTTTGTAGAGTTTTTAAATTTCGAAATTAAACTTAACTTTTCCATACATATTTTTAACATCTTTTCTACAAACTTTAAAATTATTTAAATTGATATAAAATTTAGAGTTGTAAGCAAAATTTGCAGGATTTCGAAATCAAGTTCGAATTTTTTTTACCTTTTAGCTGAAATTTTTCGTTGGTCTTAAAACTTAATTGAACACAGATCAAATTTTTAATATTTTCATTAAGTAAGCAGAATTTTAAAATTTCGAATTTAGCTAAAATTTTCGAATATAGTTAAAACTCAAAATTTTTTTGTAGAAGCTTTGAAATTTTATGACATCATGTAAAGTTTAAAGGTTTAAGTAAAATTTACCGAATTTCGAAATTAAGTTCGAATTTGTGAATATGATCCAACAGATACAATTTTGCATTGGACTTCAATATTAATTAAATGCAGATAAATTTTAACATATTTTGCTAAATTTATAGAAATTTAAAATATCGAAATTTAAATGAACTTGTCTAAAATGGTTAAAAAATTAAAAATTTTTTGTAAAAACTTTGATATTATATAAATTGATCTAAAAATTTTAAGATTAAAGTCAACTTTGCAAAATTTCGAAAATAAGTTCGAATGTTTTGATATCACCAAAAAGCTGAAATGTTACAATACAGTTAAATTTTTTTTTTTTTAATTTGCAGAATTTTAAAACTCCGAAATTTAACTGCATATTGTAAAAACTTTTTTAATATAAGAATTATTGAAAAATTAAACTTTATATGAAGAATTTTGAAATTTGTATTTGAAAAAGTTCTTTAAATTTTAGTTAATTGATGTAAACTTTTGAAATTTTAGTGAAACTTGCAAAATTTCAAATTAAATTTGAATTTTCGAAAATGCTTAAAAAGTGAAAATATTTTGTCAGGACTTTGAAATTATATAAAAAAAAGTTTTGATTTATTTATTTGTATGATATTGTATGAATTAACTTCAAATTTTTAAGTTTTAGAGAAATATACTCAAAAACATGAAAATGTTTATAAAAACTTTAAAACTGGCGAAACACTTATAAAATAAAGAATTCGAAAATAAGTTTGAATTTTCAAAAATGTTCAAAAAGTTAATATTTAATGTTAATTAGTAATTTGAAATTTAAAAAAAAAACAAAAGAAAAAGTGACATATTTCAAACTAATTTCAAAATTGGAACTATTTGATATTCCAATTCGAATTTTCGAAAATGCTTAAAATAATTTTATGTTTTACTATCTATTAATTTTAAATTTTCTATATATACAAACATTTTTGGATTTTAAATACTATTTTACATCTAAAAAAATTTCGAACATTAACTCGAAAAAATTGTAAATAGTAACAAACGGATTTGCAAATATGAACTTTTTACTCACAAACTTTAAAAATTAGTAGAGTTCAATTAGAAAAAAAAAATTTTAATATTTTCAAAACTATGACACCTTTAAATATTTTTTTGTTATAAAGTCACGTTTATTATGTTTCTTAAATTTCAACTTGACAAATTTATTAAATTTTGATATGCAATTTTTTTTTTTTGGAAATTCAGTTTCAACAAAATGTTAAAGTTAAATACGTAAACAAATGTTAAGAAAATGACTTAGAGAAATATAATGGTATAAAAATAATTTTTTATATAAAAGCATTACAGCTGCTTAGAAAAGGTTATTAAATAACTACTACAATAAGTGCTAGTTAAAAACGAATAACTATAAAGTAAATTATTTAGACAAATAGAATTTAAGAATTTATTTCTCATGGTGAGTAACATTTATTCAATTTTCATATTATTCGAATGTGTATTCTAAGTCAAATTACAATTTTGTTATACTTTAATATTCTTATTCCTTCAATATTTTCCAGGAACATTTTCTATGCACTATCAGAATTTTCGTTTGTACATTTCTGTTACGAGGCTTACTTTAGCTACCTTTGGCTAACAGTGAAGTAAATTGTACAGAAAATTTATACAACTTTTAGATACCATCAGACTTATGAAAATTTATATAATGTAAAAGTATTAGGCAGAACATATATTTTAAAATTTGCTTAAGCTTTAAAATATGCAATTATACAGTTCCTTAATATTCAGCTAAAAATATGCAATAATTTTTTTGTAACATTATATAATTTTTTTATATGAAAATCATCTTTTTGATCTTAAAGTATCAAGTTGATTTTTAATTATGTTCAAGCCTTAAAATAGGCAACTGTACAATATTAAAATTTAGGCCTACAACTATGCAGAAGTTTTTGTAATATTTTTTAATATTCAATCTTAATTTTTTTTATTATATTTGACTACTCAATTTTCCGCTATGAACTTGATAATTATCTTTAATTTTACTTTCTTCTGACTATTTTTGTTTTTCTCTCCCACTTAAAATTTCATTTAGGTTGTTGAAAAAAAATGAAGAGGCGTCTGCAAGACCCTGAAGTATGCTTCGCTTTTCTGATGTTAATGTTCGCTTTTCATTTGCAAGAAGTTTACATCATTATTATTATATTTTTTGGTATATTTTTCTCAATAACAATTTTCATAAATATTTAAACGAAATTATTATTTTTTAAGTTTTTCAAATGAAATCAGAAAATAACGAACGTACAAACAAAAACACCTTCTTTTTTTTTTTTTTTTTTGCTTTTGTAATAAACAACTCACGACTTAGACAGACAGTGGAGGGAAAACAAACAATTGCACAGAAAATGCAATACAACACAGCCGAAAAAAAAAAATGTTTTTAAAAGGAAAGAGGAAAAAAAATCACAAAAATATTTATTAAAATAATAATACAAGTTATAATAATAATAACTATCAGGAGAATCCACAACCACCTTGGTGGTATCAGTTGCATGGGATGGTGGGTTGCCTGTATCGACACAACAAAAACAATTTTGATAAAACTTATAACAGACGTCTGGGCCAGGTTTTTATTCCTTTTGTTGCTGCTTGTTGCCACACCAAACTGCTGTAACACGAAGTTTGAAGAGGGAAATAATAAAATATTTAAAAAACATTTGTTGGCCTTGTTGGTTTATAATGGTGCAAACAATGTGTTGGCTGATTGTTTTTTTTCTTTCTTTTTTTTCAAAGTTTGAATTGTTTGAAATCATGTCTATAACAACAGCTGACCAGACCAAAAGCTGTAGACATAAAACAGCGAACCTGGTCTTAGAATTAGCGACTAACTAACGAAGGAATATTCAAGCCAGCACTTGCAATTACTTGTATGGGTGTTAAAGTCAACATTTATTTTCGTGCCCAAAAGCAGGAAAGACCAGCCAAGTTTTTCTTTTAGTTGGACGTCTTCTTAATGTGACTCATCATCATCATCATCGCTTCACCATCAGCACCAGTTATGTTCCATTAAAGTTTCCAATAGTATTAGCAGACACAAGCAAAGGAAGATAATGCGATGACTGCGATCGTTATAAACATTGTCGTGACCATATTTAGTTTGGCAACAACATGCAGCCATACAAACAGACAGACATGCAGACCAACATTCATCTATACGTTTATTATAGTGGCAATAGACAAATATCTTTGGAATGAATATGAGTATTAGAAAATGTCGGTTAGGTATTTGAAAATTGCTGCTACTGTTAAATTGCCTTTTTCATAGTTTGGATGTTGTTAACGATTTGCCAAATTAGCTGAAAACCACAAAAAACAAAAATCAGACAACACAGCAACACCGGCAACACACAAAAAAGCGAAGAAACCCAAGACCACAACATATGAAAATGATGGATGATTGATAATGATTTAAAAAAGGCGATAATTTGTAGAAAAATGTTATAGAAAAGCTTAAAAAAACTATGCATCTCCATACATTTTCAATGAAAAAAAAATTACAAAAAAAAAGAAAAATACAGGAGCCCATTTCTTTAAAAAAGATCGTAGTAACAAAAACTTAAACAAAAAAGTTTCTTTATAGCAATAATCTTTCCAACAAAAGAGTAAATTTTATTATATATTAAATATAAGTTTTCCCAAACAAATTCTATAGAAAATATAAACTTGCTTAGCAAAAAAAATAAGGTTTTTGTAGAAGTTTTTTGATAGAAAATGTACTGGTTTCAGCAATAAGAAAAGTGGGAAAAAGGACCATTCCGTGTGAAACATTTTAAATATTCATCTAAGACCCCATAGTTATTCTCCGTCTGCTTAAATCACAGAAAAGAAAAATTTGTGTGTCAAAGTCTTCCTAATTCTCCTAAAGAGTTAAGAATTTTAATCCAGCACAATCAGTTCAGTACACACAGAAAAAAATACCAATGTAAAATTAACATGGAAAAATGTTGATTGAGAATCATAGTAAATTTCTGCAAAAGTATGCCCTTTATTTAAATTTATCATTATTTCATATTCATTTTAAATTAAATAACCTTAAATCATGTTTATTTAATATTATTCACTGTTAAAATAAAAAAAAAAAAAAATATTAAAATATAAATAAATATGGATTCAATATTGAATCCATAAAAACCAGTTTTATATTAAAATCAAAAGTGTATCTTGTTAAATTAACATGCATTCTACTTAAGTATGTACATTTTTTATTTTCATTCTTAAAATATGTTATAAAAAGAGGACAATTCCCGTATTCTTTTAATTAAAATTAGTTACTTAAATAGTGCATCAAGTTTTCAAAGTATATTGATGACGAAATCCATATCGGGCGATGCTGATGCTTCTGTTGACAAAGGAGAACTCAAAATAAGTGAAACATGTGTTACAGGGGTAAGTGTATTGAATTATTCTTAAATAAATGCATATGTTGTCTCCGAAGCTTCTTCACACTGTTGTAACACACTCAAACCAATTTGATTCTACATGAAATTCACGTTGTTTCAACTTGAAATAACTTTCATTCAACGTGATTCGGATTGTTATTTCAATATAAATTACATTTTACTCTAACTTTACTGCAATGTTAAATTAACATGAATTATAGTTATTTTAAAAGAAAAAAAATGTTGTTCGCAGTTATTGTAAAACCAGGTTGAATTAACATGAAAAACGTATAAAGCAAAATCACCACCGAAAAATTTTAAATCAACCTTGTTTTCTACGTTTTTAACTTGATTTTTTTCTGTGTGTAGGAAAAGAGTTAAGAAAATAAATGTAAAACAACGTCTCTGAAAAATTGATAATAGAGTATTTATCGCTTAAAAGCACTTTATAATTTGCAAGTTTTTGGATGCTTTTAAACGAGAATTGCACTAATGAAAACACTTTTATGTGCATGTACTAGGCCTATAGTTTATAAGCACCATGAAAAAAAGCTATTTTACTTGAATTACAAGTGCGTAAATACATTTAAGGTTTGATTAAAATTTAGAAAATTTACTTTTGAAGAAATATTTTTGTACGCTTTTGATTGTATTTGATTCAATTTTGCAAAGATGCTTATATGAGAATCTTTTTAATGCAAATTATTAACATCGCATTATATTGTAATGCATTAATGCGGGATATGCATATAAGCAAATACCTTTACACGCAACAATTTCGGCTTCATTAAGGGCCATTATTACAACTTACAAATAGTTATTTTTAGGAGGCTATCTGACAGATAAATATTTTTTTGTTATTACAAGTTAACATCGACCTAAAAAGTGACTGATAAGCTAACATCAGGTTTGTCCTCATGGTAACTTTACAAGTGAACTTTAAGAACTTGAAAATGCCACATTTTCTGCTGAAGATATGGTAACTTCAATGATAGTCTTAAATGACTCAACTTTTTCAAAAAACACAATTTAACACAAAAAACAAAACAATTTACCATTAAAACCAAAAATAAAGCACAAACATTTTTTATTTTTTTTTTATTTTGCTTAAAACTAAAAGTTTTTGGCGAACTATTTAAGATATAATGCCAGGGTATCACACAATTTTTGGAGCTTCAACCACAAAACCTCGTTCGACCTAAACCTTCGTATAGGAAGGCGAGAGCTTCCAGAATCCGCTCCAGAGTATTTTGGTCTCCACCAGTAAACGTGTGAGTTATTTCCTTGGTACTCCACCAGTAAAACGTCTGAGTTATATATGGTTCTCCACCAGTCACATTGAGTTAATTTTGGTTCTCCACCAGACAACACATAAAAACATTGAGGTTAAAATCGATTGCATATAGTTAATGTAGAAACCGCAAAAACTGTTACTCGGTACAGTTATACGACGCCGAACCACTAACCAATGCGGGGTGACAACGCAAAACGCACGAAAAGCAGACAAACAAGAACGACCTGTTTGTCCTTAAGAAATAATGACAAAAAGCGCGAGCTGCTTCTCCACTCAGAGCAGTTTTACGAGTGGCAGAAAAATTTACTTTTGTTTTTAATTAATAAATAAAACAAAACTAAGTCGTTGCCACTACGTATTTTAAACAACCAAAAGTAGTCGGTATATACTGCAATGTTGCCACAGTATATAAATTACATTTTTTATTTTATCGGACAGTTGTAATAATGGAAAAAACTTATTGGTCACTTTATCGTTCAAGATAGCTATTGTTCACGTTAACTATCAGCAACTTTATTATTAGGTTGTAATAATGGCCCTAAATAGCAAACTGTAATTGCACAAGTTTGGATGCAATTAAACGTAAAATGCGTAAATGGTGTGCAAATAAGCGATAAAAACTGTTTTTCTGTTTTAAATTTTTATTGCAGAAACTCATATTATTTCACAAGGAATCATACAATTGAATTTCGTAAAGATCGATTCATTAATGGCCTCTAGGAAAACATGCATAAAACAGTAACAATGAATGATATTGTATTTAACTTTGATCTTTCAGAGTTTCATAAGATAAGAAATCACTCAACCAAATTTTGTGGCATATGGGATAATCCCATATAAATGGATGGATGGACAAAAAATTAAAGAACAAAAAAATGTACTTTGGACTTCAAAAAAAATTCTTGACAAAAGTACGAAAAAACAGAAGTAAGGAAGAACATGTTAAATCAATTAAAATGGATAATTATTCAAAAAAGCAAACTTCGATCTACCAAAGGTTAAAATACAATTTGGTTTAAGGATTGATGTTTGACTATTGACGTCAGCAGTCGTCGATGGCTGCGAGTGTAAAACGGCCAATCCATCTGAGGAGATCGATTGGTTGCGATCGAAACATGTCATGGTAACCTGCCGGCCCAGGTTCGAGCCCCGGCAACGGTCAAGAATGAAAGATTATCAATAACAATTTTAATTAATTTTCATGTTGTAAAATTCCTTTCTTCGTAAAAATAATTTAATGAAAATTAAATTTAATGAACTTAAGCCTATTTAAAAATATAATAAAATATAAAATAACTTTAAAAATGAATTCTATATTTTAATAAAATATCTTACAAAAACAAATCTCAACTCATTAATAAATTGAAAACAATTTGCTTAAGCTTTTTACTTTTTTAAAGTAATAGAAAAAAGAGCCTTAAGTAGCTAAGTTTTCATTGCATACTTTTAGTTGCTCTCATAGGGAAAAACTAAAGCATACTTTTAAGTTTTGTTTCTTAAGACTAATTGATTTGAAATTTTCGCCTCAAAAAATATTTAATTATATAAATAATTTATCTTCTTCAACAACAAACTTCAACTGCACATTCATCCATTTATTAATTAGCTACAGAATTTTGCCAAAAACTTCCGGCCATTCAAAACCAAAAAAGATGACTTAGACAAATGTCAATACAAATTGATTTATGAATTTCTAATGATTTTCCGAAATACGAGTATAATGAATTAACAGTAGAATCTTAAGCTAAATGTAAAGGATTATGTATGAACTCACAACGAATTCTGAGAAAGCAATAAGGAGCAATTACTGTTCTAAATTGAGCTAATAGTTTTAGTTTTTAATAAATATTTTATAATTTGAGTTATGCAATTGTTGGAGAAACAGTAACATTTAACATTGCAATAATAATCATTAACCTATAAACATATACTTTTTTGGAAAATGAACCCCTCAGCAGCAAATAATTGGGGTCAATTTTACTTCTTAACTCCTTGAGTATTTATTTATAAATTTTTAATGCAAATTTTAATAGAATTATGATAAGTAGGGGAAAATAATTGACAAGCTATATTACGAAATATTTGAGTTCAACAACAATTACTTTAAAATATGTAAACAAATATTTGAAGTATACTTAAGGTCGTTTTATTTATATTACATTGTATTGAATTTTGACTTGTTTTTTCTATTTCAAAAATTGTTTTACTTTATTTTTTTTACTTTAAAATACCATAAAACACCAAACACCGCATATTACATAGGCCTATGATAACATTCAACAAACGTTTTGTTACTTTTTACAAAAAAAAAAGTTTAATCACTGTTGCCTAACTCCTGTTACCTTTATTATACCATATTCATTGCATACTTTTGTCGGTTAGAAAAACATATTTTTATATCCTCTAGCTTTATATATATATTTTTTTTTTGTTTATTTTCGTTTCTAATATCTTTCAATATTATCACATCATCTTTGAAACCAACCCCTTTATATTGTGTACACTTTTAATTTCTCTGCAAACGAATTCGGTATAGAATATAAAACTCTTTAAGCTTTTTAACCAATTTATAAAACTTAAGTTGTTGTTATGCTGTTGGTATGTTTGTGCCGCGATACCTTTAACAAAAATATTTTTAAACATTAAAAGTTAAGTTATTGTTATTACTTTTCTACCACTTTTCTAAAGAAGTAGTAATCGAAAATGTGGCAACATTAGCGATATTTGCACAAATAAATAAAACTAAAAAAATGTGTACAAGATTTAAGGCCCAACTATAATATGCTTAAGTTGACTTAAGCAAATGGGCGAATACATGTAAATCATATATGTCAAACCATATTGAACTTAAGGAAACTTTTTGTTAAATTTTATGAATCTGTCATTTGCTTAAGCAAGGTGCGAAACAAATCGCACTTTTCGTACTGAATCAAATGTTTTTTGGTTTTGTTTTTGTGTTTTTAAATGCATTTGAAAAGATTTTAGTTAATTTTTGACAGGAGCTTAAGCATATTATAGTTGGGCCTTAAGATTTTTCTACAAAATAAAAATTGTTCTCTTAGCAAAATGTGTGAAAAAATTAAAATGATTCTTAAAAAAAGTATTAAAAAATGATCGTATAAAATGCAATTTTGTTCTAAGAAAAAAATGTCTTATAAAATTAGAATTGTCTCCAACGAAAATGTAGTTTAAAATTACGATTTATCTTACTAATTTAAAATCTTTCTCTAAGAAGTATTTTTTTCAGAACAAGATTTTTTTTCTAAATAAAAATATGTATCATGCAAATGACGTGTTGCTCTAAAAATAATTGTCTTAGCAGAAGAGAATGTGTGTGTCTCTTAGTACTGTCAGATATGGCGATTTCTCGCCAAACGTGGCGAGTTTGCAACTGGTTCGGCGGTGGGATTTTCCATTTGGCGACGGGCGACTTTTTTTTTTTGCGATTTTTGATATAACTGGCGGTTTACTTGGTTATTTTTATCGTATATTTTATCTCAGCGATTTTTTTACAATTTGTCATTTTCTGTTATCATTACTAATTTAAAAAAAGTCTGCCAACTCTTTTTCACATGATTTATGTTTGCTTATCATTTTTTGTGAATTTTATATTCAGTCACTATTTAATTCTAATAATATGTATGCAGGTCAAAACTCCAGTAATGAAATCGATGAGGCTAAAGTGTACGACCTTATAGACTTGTGTACCTTATTTTAGTTTTTTAACTGAATATATGATATCTACTTTATGCTATAAAAAAAAAATAACCGAAACTAAACAAAATTTACTTTCGGCGACTTTTTGTATTTTTTTTCTCTAATTTTTTGGCGATTTTTGTTTGAAATATTATACTAGCTTTTTTGTATGCAAAATTTAATTTGAAAAAAATGTACGAAAACTGAACAAAATTACCGTTTGGCGATTTTTGGCAATTGCTAACATCCGGTTTGGAGTTAAAAAAAATCTGACAACACTGGTGTCTCTTACAATATTTCTCTGAGAAAATGGCATAAAATGAAAGTAATCTCCGAGAGATATTTTAAACATAATAAATATCTCTCAAAATCTGGGTAAATATGTTTTCTGTAGAACAAAATTTTTCCAAAATGTTGTAAAAAAAAATATCTGATAGCAAATTGTAAGTGAGGTTAGGTTCCTTGGACAGCCATCAAGAAGACAGCTTGGGTCCTTTAGACCCAATATGAAGATTGAATCTTCATATATTTAATATGCACTCACAATTATTAGTCAAATCTTATTCTAATTCTGTATTTTATGTCTTGCCATTGGCGGTCAAATTCTTCCCCATCACTGACACAAAAAATGAAACACAATTCCTGATTCCTTCTCTTCATGACAACTTTTGCAGTAGTCATTGAATTTTAAACAATTCTCCTCACATGAGTGCCCAGCTTTAACTGAGACTTTTTTTTCTAATCAGGTCCCTATTGAACCTTAGTAGTGGAAACGGAACAGGAGGACTAGCAAGTCCCCCCAACTGTGCAAGTCTATAAGACAAGCGCTTGATGAGTGACTAACAGTGAGCCATTGAAAAGCCAACGAACTAATCAATGCATCTGTCATCCAGAGATGACCACCTCGCTTAGCAAGCTCATCTGCTATGTGGTTACCCCAGCAGTTTGCATGTCTTGGTATCCAAACTTACTTTCGTTACTTTCGAATAAATGAGATTGCGCATTTGAAGAAATCCGAGATTCTGCAATTAACCTCGATTTCGCACAAACACCCGCTAAGCATGCAATAGCAGCCTTGCTATCAGTGAATATACATACATATATATTTTTTCTCCTTAGCTAGTCCCGCGAAGCTGTTCGCTTGTCTGCAAGAGACCAGAGTCTATGGCGAGAATCGAACCCGCAACCCTCACATCGATGGACTAGATCACTACTAGCTAGCTTATCGGTACACCCATATTCATCAATATGCGATAATACCTTAGGCTTCCACCTGCAGGACACTAGAGTCATACGGCAGCCGCTGTGGAACCTTAATATCAATTACTCTATGACAAAATCCGCGCCAACTCTACTTCCTTTCCTCCAACCGTCAGTATAGACCATTAGAGTGGGTTCATGGAAAGGCATCTCAATAGACAGCCCATATCCGTATACCGTATATGCTGTGTACCTCGCACCGAAGAAAGGTTCCGGAGTACAGTAGTCCACCCCGCCAGGGACAACCGATTGAGTATCCTGGCGTGGCATCTTATAAATTATGAAATCATTGGATATGTACATAATAAACTTACAATAGGCAAGCTTTCTTCTAGGCTTTTTTAGTAGTTGAGTCTTTTATTTGATGGCAAATTTGAGTGGCGTATTAATGAGCGCTATTATTAATACACTTTGTAGTGCACACTGTAAGGTGCCCAATATAAATTTATATGTAACAATTTTAAAAGAATATAGTGTGTTAAAAAATCCGCTAATTTAGCAACACTTCACCAAAAGAAAACACATAAATATCTTTAATATTATATAGAGTTGTATTAAACATTTGCCGCTATCATCAGCAAACACATCACACAGCAATCAAGCCAACAACCCCAGTTGTATTTAACCCTTGTATTTTTTAGAAGCATAAAAAGGAAACTCCTCACAAAGAACAGCCAACCTCTACCGAAACCAACACGCAAATGTTTAATGAAATAGAAAGGTCGAAATGATTAATTAAACAATTTTTATGATAAAATAAAAAAAAAGTATTAAATTCAAAATGAATAAACAAAAGATTATAATTTGCATGTGTAATTAAGGAAACATACAAGAAAATACAAAAATATCTAACTGGTTAATTAGTTAAGCTAAGAGGGGCATAAACAGACATACTGGAACTCACTCATGAAAAAAACAACTTCCTTAACCGGCTGATGCAAAGAAAATAAAACCTACAAAATCTTCTTCATCATCGCCATTACCAACATTCGTCCATATGCCTACTTAACGCCTTTTAAAATCTGTGTATATAAAAAGCCTCTTCTTTCACTTTGGTTGCATTGGGCTTAGCTATAAGATCATCCCATCCCACAGGCACGCGTCATTGTTATCTTTCAAAATATCTTGGTATCTATATTTAAAAAATAAAAGAAGTAGAAGAAAAAACACCTCCATATATGGCTCAGCACAAAGTCCATAACAAGTAATAAGCCCATGAAGACTGTCAGCCAACACCAAAACACAAAACACCCAGTCAGTCAGTCAACCAGCCAGACAACCAACCAGCCACTTCAACCATCCATATTCGAGAGCTTTTTGAGTATGACTGCCAAGCAAAGTTGTAGCTAAAAGGAGTTTTGGCCACTTTTCATATTGATGTGGGTCTTTTTTGCCTCATGTTTTGCAGGTGCTGTTTTTTCTTGCCTCGAAAAAATATGGCAAATTACAAACTCTCAAGTTATTACATAAATTCTCTCTCGCAATCTCTATTTTAGCTATGTATGTATATGAATGAGCGAATTAGGGCGAATTTGTTTTAATAAATCTCCGTTATAAAAAAGTGCTGTAATATTTGAGTTTCCGGCACTAACGAGAGCTAGAGAGAGTAGTACATTTTTAAATTTGGTCTATCAAAGAGAAAGAGAGAAACTAAGAATATTTGAACTTATGTTGGGAGAGCTTAAATTTTATGTTTGTTTGACATAAGATAATTGTTTGTAAACAAAATTTAAGTTATCAAACAAAACATCAAATAGTATTCGATAAGTTGCAAGATTTATTGTTAAATACACATTTCTGTAGTGCTTTCTCTCAATCAGTAAAAGTTGTAGATAAAAACTTATTACACCTTCTAGTTTAATTCAAAAATTAAAACCAATTTTAAAATAAAAAAGAAAATCGTCAAACCTAAAACATTTTTTTTTTATCTGTAAATCTAAAGAAATAGTAGATTTTTTTATCTAAAAAATATCTCTTAAAATGTGAAAACAATTTTTTATAGATACTGGAAAATAGAATTAACATCAAATAAAATAACAATTGGCCACCCAGGAATTATAGTTTATTTTATTTCTAATAAATGATAAAAATGTAAAATTTTTATCCTTTTAATTTTTTATTATGAATTTTTGAAAACAATAAATATCACTAATATTGCATGAAAAAAATTTTATCAACTATTTTTTGAATAACTTCTTTAGATGACTTAAAGGAACATCGGACCAATCGTTCTCAAGTTATGATGAAATGTGTTGGCATAACCACATTACTTCCGACGAAATACAGTAGAATCCCGATAATTCGCAATCAGGCGAGTTTTCGAAATACTGATATTGCGATTAAGCGAGGTTAAAATTCAATAAACGCGATTTACATGGGTTTGATCTACTTCCATATTTTTACAAGGACATTGATACAAACAGTATATGTCTTCTCATAAAGCGCCAAAAGAACAGTGAGAATCAATTGTCTTCTCGTATTTTTAATTTTGTAACGAACGAGTTTTGCAACTCACGCACTCAATTAATATGTAATAAACAACAAAAATAATTCATGTAAAAACTTGTATATATTAGAAATCTGTATATTCCCTATATTTTATAAAAAGGCGATTGTTTATGTACCCCTGTGTTATTGAACTAAAGATTTCAAATAGTAAACTTATTTGTACCACAGGATTTATAACAAAAATGAGATTCCAGCAAAGAACCCTCATCCTTTTGAAGACTCCAAAAAAAAATCCCAGTTCATATAATTGTTCCTTTTTTAAAGATTTCTTAGTTTCTAAGAAATTTTTCTTAATAGATTTTCTTTAGAAATATCCAAGTTTTTTTCTGTAAAAGCATTTCTTTATTGCTTTGTTTCAAAGAGATATTGATTCCATATAACAAATTTTTCAGTTTTATACAAATTTTCTATATAAAAAATTTCGAAATTTGTAGTATATTTTCCTCAAAAAAATTTCATAGTTTCTGAAGAATTTTCTCCATAGTGAATTTTTCAATTATCTGAAAGAATTTTCTACACAAAAATTTTTAAGTACTGAGTAGTGCTGGGATACTTTCGATATTTTCCACTATCGATATTTATTAATAGTTCAGACTAATGCTGGGAAACTATCGATAGTAATATGTATCGATATTATCGATAGTCTTAAAATATCGAAAATATCGATAGTAAAAATATCAATATCGATATTATTATCATTTAAAATACAGCTATGAGGACATCTAACAGCAGCTATACACACACAGTTTTTTGCCGCAAATTAATTCGCGCTGAATTACAGCAATGAATACAAACAACAAGAATGGCAAGTGGTATGGATTGCTTAGCTGTGCTTTTTACTGCAAATTTAAGGCCTTTAAGTCGAAATTTGTACATGATAATAAAGGGACTGAAATGTCAAATATTTTTGTAATGGTAAAAAAAAAAATGCAAATCCAAATGCAATTGCAATTGCCATTGCGAGCATAGGACAAAACAATGAACGACCATTAGAGGATAAGTTCGCTAGATTGATTATCTTTTTGGGTTGAGAATCAAAACCAATTTAGAAAATGATTAAAAGTTGCAATAGAATATCTTATAGTCCCTGCTACTTCAGTTCCTTCAGAAAGGTACTTATCAATTTTTAAAAAACTGTCATCTAAAATAACGTGCGATTTATTTCAAGAAATGAATTAAACAACGAAATAAGGCCCGAATAAGAACTTGTTTCTATTTGCAACATACATATCGTTACCTAAAATGCTAAATGCCATATCTAACATTTTGAAAATTTTACAGCCGAAGCAAAAAAGTATTTAAAGTGGATAATTGATAAATTGCTTTAACTGTTTATAATTTATTTTTCTTCTAAGACCTACCAGTTGTTTTGGTAATTGAAAATGTTGTGTATTATGCAAATTGTTAGTTAGGCCTTTTAGCCCTTATCATATAATCTTTTGAAGATAGAGCCGCTTGTTTTTTTGATATAGACATTTCTGTTGATGCAGAATCAATGAAAAGGTTGATTTTTGGTTTTGATAAGTTAATGTTTTTTTACGTTTTAGGTAACGATATGTAGCACGTAAGTTCAAATAAAATACATAACGATTTATTTGAAATCAGGGTGAACATGGCTCCCATAAAAACACCAATCCCAAAAATCTCTTAAATTGCTATAACTTTCTTCCTTATAAATGTTAATATTGATTTGAGTATCCAATTATTGGTTTTTGTTTGAGCAAAGATTTAATCGCCTTTAAAATTTGAATATTGCTTGATTAATCGAATGCGAGTTTTTATTTATTCGAATAACTCGATTAATTCAAATAATTATATACATTGAGAAACTTGAAATCACCTTTAGAGGGCGCATTTTTCACCTCTTTTGGAAAATTTCGGTTTGAGGGAGGATCTTCCCAGAAGAAGCGGCTGGCATATTTCCAATAGCATCGTCCTAAACAAGGGGCGAGTGTATAATTTTGCGAATTATGCACTCAAGTTACTACCTGTGTTTGCTGGTGTCTCTTACACTCAGGGGATGTTAGTAAACGTACGTGTGTCACCCAGTAGTTGAGATCCACCATGACATGAGGTCATATTAGAGCATCCAATTATTCGACTTTTGGTTTTGTTCGAGTAGACAATTAATCGATTTTTGAATTTTAAAATTGCTCGATTAATCGAATAAAGATTTTAAATTGTTCGAATTACTCGAATAACTCGAAGAATTCAAATAATTTTATACAATGGGGGTTCAACAATTTCAAACGTAAACGTTCGCATATAATTTTATATGGAAAATATTTTTAAAACTGAGTGTTTTTAATACAAATTTTCTAAGCGAACGTTAACGTTCGAAATCTCTGAACAGGCTGTTAATAAACAGAAAAAGAGAGGTGAGAGGTTCCAGCCAGTTATGAAAAACATTTTAAACCAATTTATTATTTCTTAAAATCGAGTGAAATTTAATTCGATGGAGATTCTCCGTTAAATTTTTTTAAAAAGCGCCGCAGTTTTTCCTGGTTTTAAGAAAAATTATGTTAAAAATTACAATTCAATGTTTAATATATAAGAGAATTTCTTATAGTCTTTTAAATTAGGATTTTTGTTTTTAAATCCCCTTTTAATTTCCTTTATTTTAAAACTCTACTCTATAGGTTTGGTTAATTTATTTTTTAACGTATTACTATTTCACGACAAAAACCAGAAACTTCGTTTTCAAACAAGGACACCGATTAGAAGATACGAGGTAATAAAAAAAATACAGTAGGGTAATAACAGGTAACCCATTATCTGACAGTACATGGGTTTTAAATTGATAACTGCTGATGAATTTTTCTTAACGAATTTGGCGTTTAAAGTCAACGTTTAAAAAACTGCAGTCAAAGTAGGAAAACTGCCATTTCTTCCACTTCTTCATTTGTCATTGGCCAAAAAAAAACTTTTGCTTTTATATTTTGTCAAATCAACTCTAAAAGCGAAAAGTTGTACACAAATTTTCGTATTTTGTTCGAAAGTTTTTGGTTTCAACTGCAGTTTTTTAAACCCTGTTAATAGTGATTTACAAAAATGGACTTAAATATGTTTTAAAGTATGAGTAATGAAAATAAATGCAAAAGGTAACAACATGTAATATAGTTTTAAGGTTAGAAAATTCCTCGATTAATCGAACAACGATTAATCGAGTAGATACTCTAGGTCATATGGCTTGTAAATCTTTTTCACAACTGCTTTGGTTTAACAGACTATAAAATATTCTGAAAGCCAAAGTTTAGTAGCATCCGGTACCCATTAATTTTATAAGAGGATAGAATTTATCAGAGGTGCCTGCCGTTTATAAATTGAAATAAATCTTTTTTTCCTGGTAACGATAAGAACTCAAAGTGTGAAGTGTCAAAAAGGGATTTTTTATATCGGCGTTATTTGATTAATCGAACAACTAACTCTAGTATTGATAACTTTCATAGCAGTAAATATGTGATGTCGAAAATTTGACCGTGTAGATTTAGAATTGACCATAGGTGTTATATAGAATCTAGCTCAAAATCGCTTTAAGCCAAACGAAACTCATATAGATGTTGATATCTAGATAATATTCTTCGCAAAGCATTTTTATGTAATTCCTTGCCTCAAAAAATAACTTTGTTTAGCTAGGTTCCCAGACAGCATACACTCTCGAAGTTATATATTTCTAGTTCGCCAGGCAGATTTTTGGTACTTTATATAAAAAAAGTAAAGAAGAAGAATTCATTTTAATCTATTTATTCGTATAGAAGTACATTGAAGTCCTTTCTGGGTCCACTAATCCTTATCGGATTTGCCCCAAATTTTGATTCATTACTTTTTTTTTTAATATAAAGGAACAAAAATCTGCCCGACGAACTGAAATCAAAACACTTTTAAATTTTGCCATTCAAATAAGAACACCTTTACTGTAGTGCAGGGCATCATATAGTCGGGCTTCACTGTCGGTACTTTCCTACTTGTTCTTTTTTATTGTTTGTGATATTTTCTGTTTAAAAATTTTATCAATTTCGTAAACATATTTTACAATAGATTTTATCTGATATAAATGATTAAAACAAGCCTAAAAGATTAAATTATTAGCTTTGACTCCCACCATACCAGCTCTGAGACGTTATGGAAATGTCTTTATTGACACAATTACAATGTTATAATTATGATTGATAATGCGTGCATAAATGCACAAATGCTAAACTACACAAATATGTTTCTAAATGAGTTAATGCATATTTATGAGTGCAATGTTCTCTACTCATTCGCATATTCTCGTAAGTGCACAGGAACATTCGAATGCAGAGACAAAATTAAATTACTTTATTAAACAAAATACGGCAACATAATAAACAGAAAATTTGCTTGTCTCGATATAACGACACACAGATATTTATGACCGTTTTTTAATTTTTTTTTTTTTTTTTTTTTTTTGATGAACCCCTCTGCCTCCAACCCTTCTTTTTATCTGTGGTTTAACTGTTTATACTATAAAATATTGATGTAAATATCAAGAGAACATACGCATGGTGTAAAATGCAGGAGTGTCAATGAGAATTAAACACACGGGCATAGATACAAATTTAAACTCTTACTTTATACACACCAACAACACCAATTATAAATAACAGTAAATTTGAGTATTTTGTTATTGTGGTAACACCAACCACAATTTTTAATTTATTTATTTTTTTCTGCTCTTTGCTTAAAAATTAAAAATAGCCGGGTACAAAACCAAACGCCCGCACGCACTTGTTAAATCCAATAGAATCGAACAACAAAAATTTGCATAAACGTCTTATTGACAGCGGGGTGGAACTGAAAATGTATCTACATTTATTGTTGATTATTTTGTTTATATTTTTTTTTTTTTTTGGTTGGTGGTGAATTAAAGAAGAAAAAGTTTTGGAGGGACTTGACTTTTTCATCAATTTTGATTAGTTTGATACTTTTGTGTGAGAGAAAATTTTATACGGGAAATGATTTTTTTATTTTTATTTTTTGATGGATTGTCAAAAGAGAACTAATTGAGCAAATGAATAAGAGGAATTAGAAATTTATTGTGGGGTGAAAATAAACATTAAGCTGTTGGCTGTATTGATTCCTATCAGGCGAAGATTCAAAACTAATTTGTTAAAATTGAAAACTATGGACATTTCCGCCAGAGTCTTCTCAATACTCATTCAAACTTAATTAAAATAAAGGTTTATTTCCAGATTTGACGATTTTTTTTTTGAGATTCAAGCCGATTTCTATACCCTCCACCACTATAGTGCACTATTGGTAAGTAGGGTATTAAAATAGGTGTAAAATGTATAACGTATGCGGTATAAAATATGGACTGATACATTAGTAGCAGCGTTGTCTTTCAAATTTTAAAACGAACTAAAACGTAGAAAAAAAGCGTAATTTCAAGAAAAACGCCACAACTTTTTTATTTAAAATTTATTGAAACCGTTTTCTTTGCACATTTGACTACTCTCATTTATGCTACGTCTTTCTGTGCCGTTTTATTTTTAAAACTTCGTTTATTTGCCAACGCACAGTAAGATTTTGCAATATATCCAGCAATTTCTGCTTTCAACATAGCTGGAGTTTGGTTGAATTGTAACAACTATTTTTACCAGATCGTCGTTTTGTATTAAACGGTTTTTCAGTTACGAAATTTTTTATTGTCTTTTAAACAAAAGATTTTTATATTTGGATTTCAAAAAAGTGACGAAAAATTTCATATTTTCTTTTATGAGGTTTATTTCTACAAAATTAACAAATCAACTTACGACGATCTAATTCGTTGAACTGATCTTTGCAAAATAATTAAAGTGATAGTACCGTTACTTTTTCCATATTTTGTTTTTAATTTATATTTTGTTTTATTTTTGCACTGATGGTTGAAAATCCATATTTGCATTTCGCATACGTTATCAGTCATCAATGGCTGTGAGTGTTAAACGGCAAACCCCTCTGAAGAGATTGAGTGGTTACAATTGGAACATTTAAGGGTAACCTGATCGTGAAAGCCTGGGTTCGAGCCTTGCGGCAGTCAAGAATAAAAAATATCAATAAAATTTAAGTATTTTTGTTTTTAATTATGTTTTTTTTTAATTTTTGAAAAACTTTATAGATTGCTCTTAGTAAAATACCTAGGGAAGTTGGAAATCTAAGTTTGTAACTTAATTTGAGAGTCATATACCTTTCAAAAAGTAGCCTATATCTAGATTTAAATGAAACTCTTAAAAATGTTTAGGTTTTAGCGGTATTTTTAAAAAAATTCCCGCTAAATTAAATATTTATCGGTTTCAAGCGGTTTTGAAGTCCAATTTGGCGGGAAATGTTCAAAAAAAGTTGGAAACAGTGGTACTGACCACGTTGTTTACAGAAGAACTCTCAATTATAAGACACCAGCAGCATGACCGATAAGGCTTCGCAATTATTTTACATAAAAAATTTGATGTATTTAACTCAATAATTTTAACAAATAGAAACGGGGAATTGTTTTACACAAAACAAGCAAAACGTTTTTTTTAGATAAGTAAAAATTTATTTTTGGTAGTTAAATTATATAAAATAACTGAATGTTCATTTGTTTTTACGGAATATTCAGTTAATTTTTTGATTGTTAATTTATATAAAATAACTGAATATTCATTTGTTTTTACGAAATTCGCGGTTGAATTTTTGACAGTTAAATTTAAATGAACTTTTCGTTATTTTAAATTACATTTTCATTTGATTTTAAATAAAGAAGAATTTAACTTATTCCACGGACAATATTAACTGCAGCTGAAAATCCGTATTAATACGCACTTAGTTTTTTGAATAACTGTTAGAATCAGTTAAAAATAAATTTGCATGGAATATTAAATGTTTATTTATTTAAAAATGACTGAACGGAATACTTCTTAAATAAACTACAGTCCGTTACTGTAATAATATTGTGAGTGTAGCAAACAAACTGAAAATACCAACATATATGTAAATAACTTTGAAAATTAGAATTCAAACTCATATTAACAAAATAAGTTTAATTTTAAACCACTTATATGTTTTAAATTCATCTTTGATATGGCTTATAAAATTTCTACGTATTTGAAACTCCTTAATTCAAATTAAACTTTTAGATTAATTTTTTTAAGTACTATCTAAAAGTACTTAGGAAAAAGTCTACTTTTACTTTTCTTTTCAATATTAAAATTTCATTTAAAATCAATTTCTTACACTTTCTTCCCTCAAAGTACAATATGTGCTTCTCAATGTAAGTCATTATGCCAGCATGACTTTTTTTTAAAAAATACCATCAAATATATTACCCTCGTTTTTATTTTATATGAATTGTTATTTTTTTTTTTTTTTTTTTTTTGTTTGCTTCATTTTTAATAAAATGATTACTTTTTTGGTTTAAGTCAAACACTTGCCAAGTGAAAGGATGAGTTTGGTTTATGAATATGATTGTGTCAACCAAACAAACGTACAAGTACAAGTTGTTGAGTGTTTTCAATACACTTTAACTTGCTTTGAAATAATTTTTGTTGCTCTTTTTTGTTGCCAAAGGAAGAAAGTATGCAATTGTTTCTTTCCTTATGAGATTTTGAACATTTGTATCTGCCTTCAATCTAGTTCTTCCTTCTTTGCTTTTATTTGAAAGTTTGTGTTGGTTTTTTTTCGCATATGGGCTTTTTGCCAAATAAGTCAAGAAAAATTATATATGTATTTTAAATGAAAATAACTGGATTCTATCAAAAGTTTTGAAGTGAAATCGAAGATCAAACGACAAGGCGATAAGATACAGACTTTTTTTACAAAAAAGTCACTAAAAATTAACATTTTCAAAAAGAAGCTTCTATTATAAAGTGAAAAAATCAATTTTTCGCACAAACGATTTTTTTCAGCAAAAAATCGCCTTTTTTACAATTAGATTTAATATACAATTACAATTAAAGCGCCACTTTAACATAGAAAAATCAGCTTTTGATAAAACGCCTCTTTTTTTGCAAAAAAGTCCCTTTTTCTCCAAAATAATACTTTTGTACAAAATACAATACAAAATGTAATTTTTCACTTTTTGCCTGATGTGTACGAAGTAAAAAAGGCATAGGATACATGGTGTGGACCTCCATCTTAACAAAATGTTTTAAGCTGGAAATGTTAAGGTCGCTTGCAGCTTTAATTGTGCTCTTGCAATACTGTTTCATGTCAGCATTCACAGTGTCATTGTGCTTGATATTTTTTTTTAAATATTTTTTTGATACAATGATGTTTTATTTCTTATCCCTCCAAGATTTCTTATTCGTAATTGTAAAAGGAAACACAAACTTTTTCAATTATATATAAGTTGTATTTTTTTCTCTTTTTCCCTATAGCCAAAAATGTTGAATAATATATTAGAAAAAAAAGTTTAATAATAGTGAACAACAAATTTTTAGTATCAGCGTTTAAACAATCGATAGTACAATAGAACAGTCAAAAAGCAGCTCCTTTTGATTCCTGGGACGTAGAAACTATTTTATTAATTCTTGTGACTTTAGCGGAAATAAATTTTAATTTCTTTGACATTTCTTTTTTGCGCTTTTTAATAAAAAGATTGTACATTCTTGATATTTTAGAATTGAAGAAGTAAAGGCTCAGTTAGCCAGCCGGCAGCTTTGGCGAAGCTAGGGAGGGGCTGGGGTGAACAAAACCACCCCAGATCCGATTTTGCCCACCCCACCCTTATTTTTTTTTTCTTTTAATTACTGTTTTCGTTTGACTTTTTTTGTAAGAGTATTGATTTTGTTAATAGCGATTTAATATTACTTAATTAATGTTTTTTACATAATTGTTTACTTTGCATTTAACGAAATTTTGTCGCAGTGTATAAAACACAAAGGATGGATGATGTCATCCCACAATGGTGATTGCCATTAAAAAAAAAGAGTAAAACAAATTTAACAAAAAACTAATAAATTTAACCAGCTTTACGGTCTTAGAATATTGACTTTAATTGAGAAACCTGATTTCATTGTAAATTTGTTTATCTTTAATTTTGCTCTTTAAACGATAAACCTTTTGAACAAATTTTTCCAAACGGAAATTTCGACACTTGACCAAGCTCATGCTTAACTTGCCGCTACCATTGGAATATTTAAAGAGAATCGTAATAAGTTTGATTAAATTAGGAGCGATTTTTTTAAGGAAAATATTATATCATTTTTATATAGAATCAACTTTGGGTGAAATCAACTGTCATAATCTATCTGCCTGTTGATATTCCTTGAGTTGATTATTGGAAGTTAAATATTAAACCCAGTAATCAATACCATAATTTCTAATATCGAATACCGATTCGAAAACCTTCCATTAGCTAAAGATGCAAACAATTTCTTTCATATCGATTTGAAAGGCACTGACAAATTCATTATTAATTACAAAAATTGTTTAGCAAATAGATTGTGATTCTATGAAAGCCGAATCTTTAGTACTTAATAATATTTTAAAAACACATCCAGCGAAAAACAATTAAACTTTGATATGCTAAAATTCAAAATTGAATAGATCATTTACCAACTTTCACAAGTGGCAATTAGACTTCTTATTAGTTCTTTTAGTTGCGAAAGAACTTTCTCAGCTATGCGTAGAATAAAACATGGTTCGCAGTGCAATGTTTCAGCAACGATTTTCAAATTTCAACTGAGTCTTTCAACTCATCAACTGAATTGAAAGATTTTAAATTTTAATGAAATAAAAGACAATTTTTAAAATAC
Organism: Pollenia griseotomentosa; assembly: GCA_963931875.1. Classification (NCBI taxonomy): domain Eukaryota; kingdom Metazoa; phylum Arthropoda; class Insecta; order Diptera; family Polleniidae; genus Pollenia; species Pollenia griseotomentosa. Next base: position 69,320,362 of record OZ007564.1, on the reverse strand, counting down.
TTATATGGAAAGGTTAAGTCCGGCTAACTGAGCCTTAAGTTCCTAATGTTTTAAAAAAAAAAATTTATTCGAATGAAAAATTACCCAAAATAATTTTTTTTTATTACGCATCTTATAAAATAGTGTGGAACTAAACGACAATAAAAATAGACATTAACCAATCAATAATATTGATTGGTAGATGGGTACTTTAAGTCAATAAGTTTGTTTGCAGCAAACAGAACCCCTCACTGCGAATTTTAAAAATTTATGTTGCTTTGGCTTGCCCAAAAACATTTTGTTCCTTTTTTCTGCGGACGCGACGTTCCCGCTTATGTTCGGAAATAAGTACTTCGCGTGGATACGTGCCGTTAAACATATTTATCCATTTCTTTCTTACTACAGCAAATTGTAAGCTTTTCTTTTTTTGTTATCAATCAAAACATATAATCGCAAATAAGAAATATCAATAAGGTTTTGCAAGGCGAATTCATTCTATCAAAGCTAATTTTTCGATTTTGCTTCAAATGTGTAATTTGGTACCTAGTCGTGTGTAATTTCCCAATTCTTCATGGACAAGTGCATGCTGCTCAAGCCATTCTTAATAAATTTTTAGTTAAACAAGAAAATCTTTTGCATAAATAAGTCAGTAAAATCTTTTTGATGGAAAGAGTAGGGCTTCGATTGATACACAGTAAGAAAAATACTAGTGATAAAATAAGTTTTTTATAATAACTTTAAGTAAGAGGCATACTAGAGTTTCGCGGGAAAGAATTCCCGGGAATCCCGGGACATTTTTTTTTTAATAATTCCCGGGACATTTTTTTCGGGAATTTTCGGGAATTTCAAATTCATTTCTTTTAAATTTTAATTTGTTAGCGTCGTTAAAATAAAAAACGATCAATAAAAAAATATTCTTTACTAAAATTACTAAAAACTACCTACAAATCGAACTATATTTCCACGCCAATAAATCAACGTAGAAGTATATAAAGTAGAAAATTAAAATGTACACCATCACCAACACCAGAACCAACCACAGATTCTAAAAAAATAAATGTAAAGAAAATACAAAAGCCTGAACTAATCTTAAAAAAAGAATTTGACGTCTATGAAGTAACGGGTAACATGCCAACAAATTTATTATCTTTGTATGATGCGCTTCTTACTATAAAACCAACATCTATAGAGAACGAGAGTAAGTTTTCGGTAGCTGGCAATATACATATCAACAAGGATTAAAAATAGAATTTCCGATAAGCTTTTAATGCTTTAATAATACTAAACTTTTTTTTCTTAAAAGAAAATCAATTTTACCAAGTTGCTTTTAAAAAAAACTACTAAATATTAATAAGTTTTAATATTTAGTTTTAATATATTTAGTGATCTTCAAAAAAAAAAAATCATATGCATGTACATATGTATGTAACAATTTATTTGGTTTTGTTTTGGTTTTCTGTGGAATTAATAAAGCTAATTTTTTTAGACTGTTGAATATGTGTATGTATTAATTCTTTTAAAAAAGTAAAAACTTTTGTCTTGAACTCATTTAATGAAACCATTGTTTTATTCAACGAATATCGGGATTCCCGGGAATAAGATTTTTTTTGTTTCGTTTCCCGGAAACAGAAAAGGTCCGGGAAATTAGAAACCCTAAGGCATACTCAAAAAATCAAGTACGCCTAACACTTAAACGTACTTCAAACAATTCTTAATGAGATTACTATCCCGGAATTTCTGAAAAAAGTATAAAATTCTTAAACTAAGTAAAAAAAAGATTAAACTTTTCAATCCAAATTTTTAATAATTTTAATCAGGCTCAAGTTCATTAAATTTAATTTTCATTATATTACACAGCCCGACAAAATTAAAAAAAATTTTTACTTCTTTGAATTTATGTTGATCTATGGCAACTACCATAACTGTAAATAAGAAATTTTGATGAAAAATTTTTTTGAAAAAACTAACAGACGGTCATAAATGAAGGTCATAAGTGGAGGGTATAAAAAAGCTATATCATGAAAACTAGAGCTGATAGAGACAAATTCAGCGCACCCAAATTAACTAGAATCAGTTGATAAATTCAAAGAAGCAAATTGAGTGTTGGCCTGTGTTATATTTATGAAGAAAGGAATTTTACAACATGAAAATCAATTAAAATTGTTATTGATAATCTTTCATTCTTGACCGTGGCCGGGGCTCGAACCCGGGCCGGCAGGTTACCATGACATGTTTCGATCGCAACCACTCGATCTCCTCAGATGGATTTGCCGTTTTACACCCGCAGCCATCGACGACTGCTGACGTCAATAGTCAAACATCAATCCTTAAACCAAATTGTATTTTAACCTTTGGTTGATCGAAGTTTGCTTTTTTGAATGATTATCCATTTTAATTGATTTTACATGTTCCTCCTTACTTCTGTTTTTTCGTACTTTTGTCAAGAATTTTTCTTGAAGCCCAAAGTACATTTTTTGTTTTTTAATTTTTTTGTCTTTCCTTTTCCTGTTGACCTTTTTCAGCACAACTTGAAGGACAAGTGAATACATAGAGCCCGTGCCCTAGCCTTAACAATAATTAGTATTGTGGTTATTTTGTTGAACTTTTCATGGTTTTTAATCCAAATTTTTAATAATTTTAATTAGGTTCATTAAATTTAATTTTGATTAAATTATTTTTATGAAGAAAGGAATTTTACAACATGAAAATCAATTAAAATTGTTATTGATAATCTTTCATTCTTGACCGTGGCCGGGGCTCGAATCCGGGCCGGCAGGTTAACTTTTTTTAAACTTTTCGTTGGTAGTGCCACTCTGAATGTAAAATAACAAAGTAAGCGTTTCAATTTCATTTAACTTATCAACGTTTTTTGCAGACACTACAACAACACCCCACAAGTAGCTTAAAAACGATTTGCTTGTTGTGTGTAGAAACAACAAAAGCAGAAGGGGCCTGATTCTGGCAGTCGTGATCTAGTACTTTCTCGATTCGAAAGCAATTTAACATCTAATTATTTCAGTCAATACTGAACGAATCGGAATTATGTAATGAATGTTGTAAAGCATTAGTTTAAGTTTCACAATACTGAAAAAATAATTTCGATTCGTTCAGTACCGACTGAAAGAATTAGAAATAACACTTCAGACGAAAACACATTATTTTCATGTTTTAAAACTAAAATTGAGAAATCAGCTCCATTGAACCAAGTTTACTGCAGCGTGTGGCGTAGAACACAAGGCTCCGTTTTGAACAGTGTGTTCAATTCGACGGAAGACATACTCTGTAAAAAATAAAATGCTCATTTCTATTCTAAAGTTCAATGCTCTAAATAAGACTTTGTGTCAATTATTACGTTTTTTATTTAATTTTAAAAACATAAATCTGTTACCAGACGCCCTGTATTATATGTAAAAACTAAAAGCAAAACACTAACCTCCATTAACCTTTGTCTCGCTTAACTTTAGAATCATTGCTCCTAACTGGTGCAGGGGGTGGTGGTTTCGATTCCCGTCGGAGACTCAAGTCTTTTTTACTACAACATGTTGAAGTTCTATGATACAATTGCTCGGTAATTTAAGTAAAAATAATATTTGTGCCTAAAACGGCATAATTTGTATAGACATCAGACATTTATTTAGCAGCTAACAAATGTTTTTAAAAAGTCATTGACTTTGTGTCCTTAAAACAATATTTTACTATTTAAATAATATTTCTCAAAATGCTAATCATATTTAACGATAAGTTAAAAAAAAATTTTTAACAAAAAACTTGCTGAAAATCTTTTATACACATGTGAATAAATCTAAATTGTTTTTGCTACCTGTAACTTTAAAATACACCAATATAAAAAAAAGCTCAAAATATTTTCGTCTTGAATTTGTAACGTATGTAGGTTTATTCAAAACTCCTCAAGATATTCAAATTAAATGTAAATAAAAATAATGAAACTAAAACTGAAAAACGTTACTTTACTTTTAAAGGCTTCACATATTCAGATAAACATGTAAGCAATCTTTACGAGTTGGCCCAAAAGATTAGAAAAAAGGTAAAAAAAAGAAATAAAAAATCCCACCCAAACCAAGCCACCAATAACTCTGCCCGTTGGCTAAAATTGAAATAATAATAAAAACAAGTTCAGGCCTCCGCTTAACAATTTGCTTTAAAGTTTTTCCTTAAGCTGAACAATTTTTTCCACATCATTATTTTTCTTTTTTTTATTTTCTAGAAAACGATCGCGTCCAGTCAGTCACTGTTTTTAAACTTACAAAAAAAACTCCAAATCTTTAAAAAAAAATTGTTGCAAATTGTCTATTTTTATGGATTTCGGCGTTAAAATTAAGTGCCACGCGCAAATTTGGTGCCATGAAGTCGTACAATTTATTTGAAACAAATAAAACAGATTTAATGGTGGGCTGCTGTTGGACAAGCCAAGCTATTGGACTATTAGACCGAGACACATTCAAATTTAAAACTATAAAATATTTTAATTTCAAGCCTCTCTAAAATTTCAGATACTTTTAATTATTGTTTCCAGTGCTTTTTTCCCTCTTGTCTTTAACACTAAAAACAACTTGTTTTATTTTTTTTAATTTCAACTTGTTTTTTAATTTTCTTATTTGTTTTTGACCTGTTGAAACAAAGTTAAGATTTTAAAATGAATTTTATTTATTATTTTCTAAGGTAGTTAATTATTACTGGCTGTATGATGCAGACCACATTGGTGGCCTCTGCTTAGACATTTTTAAAATGTTTTCTATTTTTTTTATTTAGGAAAGTGTCGCTTGAGTTTCAGATAAAACGAATGATCGCCTCAAAAATGACAAATTAGTTTTTAATAAATCAGTTTATAATTAATATGAAAAAAATAAGATTGTATTATTTATTATAATATTGCGGACACCAGAAGCTTAATAAGAATTGCTAGACAAGCTTATAAATATTTAATGGGAGTAATTTAGAACATTTTGAAAAATTTTCGCATATATTATTAAATTGCACAGTGGTCTAGACAGTAAGTATTTATTCTATTTCATACATTTCCTCTTGGCGTTTTGTATGAAATAGAATACAATTTTCTTCTAGATTAGAGAAAAAGCAATTTTCTCTCTAGAAATACTGTTCCAAAAAATGCCTTAAGATTTAAGAATTTCGTAAGAAATTTAAAAAAATGTCTTCTATAAAAAATCCTTCAAGACTGTCTTACTAAAGAAAATCAATCAATGTTGGAGAAATTTCTTCTAGAGAAAACCGTTTATGATTAAAGAAATTTCGCGTATAAAAGAAACTTTTTAATGAAAACGTTTCATAAAGGCAAAAGAATTTGCTATAGAAACTATCTTTAACGGACAATTTTCTTTCGAAAACGTCTTTTTATATTTCTATAGGAAAAATTTTTTAATGAAAACGTATCTTAAAAACGGAGGTATTTTTATAGAAAAAATCTCTTAGCCCATTTTTCATCGAACGTTGATTATAATTACTAGCACTTACTGTTTATAACTCACAAATAAATTTTAGGATAGTATATGGAGAGGCTGGGCTGAAAACCGAGTCATTGGAATTTAAAATTTGGTGCGGCGAAAAATGGGTTAAAACAAAGAAATATCTTTTAAAAACTGTTCGTAAAAGCAAAGAAACTCTATAAAGAAAACATCCGTTAAAACCGAAAAAAAATTTCTATAGAAAAAATCTAATGAATGCTGAGAGATTATCTATGGAACAGTTTTTAAAAAACACTCGACTTTTCTATAGAAAATATCTCTTTAAAGTAGATATATGTTAAGTAAAAAATGCTTCCAAAATGCAGAGAAAATATTTAGCACAAAACAGCTTTTAAAGAGGTATGTACACGGTCAAAATAATTGACGTCACGGCGAATTCACTTGTGTACGCAGGGCTGCCAGATTTGACGATTTATCGTCATTTTGACGATATTTTGTTCCGAAATTAGCAAAGTGACGATTTGCTGATTTTTTCTAAAAAGTGACGATTTTTTTCAGTCTCCAAAGTTTGAATAAAACATTAAATTTTCTAACACGTTCGTTTTTTAATCTTAGAATGTTTAACAGCCGTACCTTAACAAAAGTAGAAGCCGGCACGTTTTCTTTCGCTTAACTTTTACGATGATATGCCATACATAAGCAAGAGCGTCAACGTTGTGTCACGAACAGTTGTGATATCTTTATTGTTTAATAAAACCCACAAATTATAAATAAAATAGAGATAAAAACGCTAGATTGACCAAAAAATAGCTAAATTGCCTTTATTAATTAACAATAGCGGCAAATTCTACTATTAAATGAGCTGTCAAAATCCGTTTTTCCAATTGCAAAGCGTTGAGGCCGCTCTATTCAAAAAATAGAAAACGCGTTCCGCTTTTATTTAGGTACGATTGTAATATGCAAGTCTTAAGAAATTCTTTAAATGATTATTTTCAGAGTACAAAAACAACAATGTTACACTTTGTTTATCTTTCGTCAAACCATCATTGAATGAACTCCCTACGACTCTTTGTATAAATCATATTTTCAATATAATACGGCGAACATTACACGAGTTGCAAGATAATATCTACATTATTCTCATACGATTCTTGACATGAATGACTCGTTAGATAATTTTTACCCACGTCCTAAACGATTTCCACAACGATTGAAGAAGTGTAATTCGCAGTGCTATGGAAGAAGCTCAGTCGTGTTACAGTTTTTCCCGTGTAAGGAATCGTCTACGATTAAAAAATGAGACTACGATTAAAAAATGACACGATTTCCTCACAAAATTATCTGGCAGCCCTGTGTGTACGTGCTGGGCGTAATATTCGCCGTTATATCTAAATTTTTTGATTTTCCATACAACATCGTCGATGTCTCGTACACAAACACATTTTTACTAATACTACCGTAGCGCTTGATGAGAAATGATTGACCAGCGTTACCGTTATGCGACTAAAGTCGCATTTTGTCCCTTTTTTGACTGCCTTGCCACTTTCTTTGCCCCTTAATTTTAAATCCCCTTATGTATCATTATGTATATTTTTGTGACCCTTTTTGAACTTCCAGCTTTTATATGTTCGTATGTTTTATTTGATCTGTTCCTAAAATTATCCTCCTAAGAATTAAACGTTCAGTTCAATTAAAACTTTTTTATGCATTTTTCTTAATGTTTTTTTTTTTTTTTTTGTAATTTTACATAGTTTTTTTTTTGGTAAAAAAGTCAAAACATATCTATTAATTATTTTTTCTTTTTATTAGTAAAATGTTAAATTATTACTTTTTAAGCTTTTCCGATTAACAAGAATTCAGTAAGTTTTTTTGTATTATTGATTAAATAAAAACGAGACATATCGCTTTATTCGGCTGTATCAAATTTAATATACCCTGCAAAATAGTAGTTATTAAAAATTGTATATTTTGTGAAGAATAAGGTTATTATAAGGTATTACTAAGTCAATTAGTAACCGATTTTGTTTATTTTCACTATTTTACCAAGGTTATTTTATGTGAAAGTGAAAAAATAAAGTTTATGAGGCATATTCTGGAAATCGAAGTTATGTGATATTGAAATCGAACAAATTCTGATAACTATCCGTGATCAAAGTTTATAAAAATATTTTATTTTATATGCCTCATACTTTTAAGACCACTTTTCTCTACCTAAACTTCTTTTGAAATCATGAAAAGCTACGTTAAATTTTATAAAAATGGAATTGCAATTAATCATCATCGATTTAAATTTCACGTGATTTCGATTACTAGAACATGTTCGTATAGGTTTTAGTAAGACATCAATAAGTACAGGTTTATGAGTAAAAATTAGATGCGTTCGTAATTTTTGTTCATATCTCAGCCATTTGTGGACAGATCTAGTTGAATTTCAATAGGAAACTATTTCAGGCTTTATGTAATATACAGCCATGTCACAGAGTACAATTCCGTTCGGAATGATTCCGTACGGAATCGAAGAAAACATATTTCTTTATTGATAGAAATAAAATTTTGATAATTTTTTGGCCTTTCAGATACAGAAAACTCACATTCCGTTCATGAAAACATAAATGGTTTCATTCCAAAAAGATTTTTCGTCGTTTTCTGAAGCACCAAAATACTGAATGAATTCCGTTTTCGAACGGAATTGTACTCTGTGACATGGCTGATAAATTTATAACAATCTTTGGAAAACGAATTTCAACATACAAAAACATAGATAGACAAACCAACAGACGGACATAATTTAATAAACTCCGCTCCTCATAAGGATTCATATTATATATACTTTATAGGGTCTAAGATCAATATTGTAGAAATTAAAAATGGAATGCCAAACTTATAAATTTCCAGCTGTGGTGAAGGGTAACATTAGATGCAAAAGTTCATACACGTTAACTTGCAAACAAGACATTCCAACTTTTCTATAGTGAACTTCTATAAAATGAAGCTCTCTATATAATAAACAAATTTCAAAAATTAGTATAATTGGATCTCCTTATAATGAATTTCCATACCGTTAAGTTTTCTTCAGAATAAAGCAATTCTTGAAATATAAATTTTACTCTCATACATTTTTGTCTCTATATAAAAATTTTTCTGTCAGACGATTTAAAAAGAGGAAAATAGGATTAAAAGAATCTTTGATGGTGATTTTAACAGCAGTCGCTCGTTTTTAGTGAACGAAAATGTAGCAGCATTTCTTTTTAAATAAATATGATTAAGCACAAAAATGCTTTGTAGCCTAGCAGTTTATTTTCCGGCTCTTTATTTAGTACATATGTAATTCTAAAAATAAAGATACAAGCAATTAAACACTTAACGCAAAAGTCTTGTCCTTTTAAGGATATTAATGAAAGTTTTTGTAAACAAATGCGGAAAAATGTGAGTTCTGTACAATGGGGGGATTTTTTGTTACCTTGCAGATTCATTATAGGGTAGTTCGACTATGTATGTACATACTAGTGCTGGGATACTATCGATAGCTCAGATTTCACTATCGATATTACTATCAACTGAATATTTGTACTTAAGTAGGAAAACTTTAACTAGTTTTTTATCAGGCTACAGTTCGTTGTTTTTATCACTTTAATGAACGTATGAGACTTATGTATGTACGCACGTTATTTTAGATAATAGTTTTTAAAAATTGTGATGCTGATAAGCACCTTTCTGAAGGAACCAAAGCAACAGGGACTACCGGATATTTTATTGCAACTTTAGATAATGTATTAAATTAGATTTGATTCTCAACCCAAAAGGTAATCAATCTAGCGGATTTTTCCTCTAATGGTTGTTTATTGTTTTATACTATGCTCGCAATTGCATTTTTAATTGATTTTTTTTACAACATCATAAAACTATCTGACATTACATTCCCCATGTAAGCATGTAAAAAATTCGGCATAAAGGCCTTAAGTTTGTAGTAAAAACAGCACAGCTAAGCAATCCATAGCACCTGCCGCTCTTGTTGTTTGTATTCATAATAGCAAGTAAAAACTCGCGGCAAAAAACTGTGTGTATAAAGCTACTGTAACATGTCTTCATAGCTGCATTTTAAATAATTATAATATCGATATTTTTCCTATCGATATTTTCGGTAGTTTAAGACAACCGATAGTAACGATAGTACTATCGATAGTTTCCCAGCACTAGTAGATACTTATATTATGTATTATTTATACATAAGAAGAGGTTTGTTTTTTTTTTAACGTTTATGTTTACAGTAAAAATAGCTAAATAAAAATGAAAATGTTCTTAATTTTAAAGTCGCCCCTTTTTTTCGCAGAATTCCCCTGTTTGTTCCACTTTTCTTTTGAAAATCCCCTTTTTGAAAATTTCGAGAACAGCTCTTAAAAGCAGAGGCATTTTCAATAGGAAACATCTCTGAAAGTTTTCTACAGAAAATATATTTTAAGCAGAAACATTTTTTATAGAAAATACCTCCTAAAAAAAGATAAATTTTCTATAAATACCTGCAAGGCGAATTCATGTGTACGGCGCACACTGGTTCATATTTCATGTGAAAGTAAATACTAGTGAACCTCGGGAGCCAAAAAATTAAAACCCTATTTCAACTATTTCATTGAGAACAGGGTGGTCCGAAATGGACTTTCTCAATATTTGGTTATAGTTTTGAATTTTTGAGTCAATTTTTGAAGTTGAAATGCTCATAACTTTTTTGTTTTTTAAGATTTTTTGACAGAATAAGTTTTGTGGATTAGTTTATTTTATTAGCTATACGTGGTTTAAAGCATTAAACTCTGCGACCTCTAGATCTATTTAATTTTTTTTTTTTTTTTAATGTCAAAATTTCCCGGAAATTTCCTACTTTATAGAGCATAAGTCCTGAGCGTCAAAATGCGTCAAAAAAAACCTATACTCTCTTGTAGTCCAGAATCTAACCTACATTTCTATACCCCATTGTACGCACATCTGGATACGGCCTTGCGAACTACAGCAATTTCTGTGACCCAAGGTAAGATATTCGGTTCAAAAAATAAGTCCTGCAAGGAAAAATTACTGAAATTAAAGAAGGTGAATCTTAAAGAATTTTCGACAAATAAAGCAGTTCAGGCCACATAAATTATCTAGCACGTCAGGTTATCAATTAATTTGGAGAAGGTAAAGGTATTTCCATTGTTATGAACTTATTGTGGGTGAACGGATGCTGCAAAACGAATAGGCGACATAAATAGACTACCACGTTAGATTTCTGAGTAAGTTAAAAGGTTAAACATAAGTAAATAGCCGCAACATAAACTACATAGTTTAATTACCTGAAAATTGCAAATTAATTTAAAAAAATGGAAGAACAGGTACATGGTCAAAAAACTAGCACGCAGTTATATTTTACGTGAAAATTACCTACATGTTACCTGTTAATTTATTGCCGGTATGTTATCCTTTTAAAAAGTGTGAAAACAGGGGTTTTTTATGTTTCAAAGAAATGCTAATAAAAGATTAAATTTGTATTTAAAAAAAGGGTTTTTATGTTTTAAAGAAGTAGTAACAAAAGATCATTTAAAAAAACTTCTATCAAGAGTATAAAAGTGCATGCATTCATAATTTGACCTTCATTATTGTTTAAACAATGGCTAAGTTCAGTTATAAAGTTCTCGCAGATATATATTTTCAACAGAAAGATGAAAAAGATTTTGTGTTACACATAATGAATAATCCATTCTTTCATAAGATAAAAATTAAAAATTTTTCATTAACATTAAGAAAACGGTACCTTAAATGTTCTAGAAACAAGAAAACGTTTTACTTACGCAACGAAAAATGGCTAACAAATTATCTGATTTTTAAGAAGCTGTCAATAACTGCTAATACTACATTTACACCTACGCAAAATCTAGTACTTACGAGATTTCGAGCCAAATCTAGTTGTTTTTGACTAGATTTCCCATACAAAACAAAATCTACTTCGTGACAAGATTTCGACGAAATCTACTCAAAATCTAGTAGTACTTAATGATGCAACTATGGTTTTTACAATATAGCACTAAAAAATATTTCCCTGCACAAGAAAAAATGACATTTAAAAAAAAACAAAACAAAAATTGTTAAAAAAAATATTAAAAATTTTTATAAAAATTGTAAAAAAATTAAAAACACGAATAATATTGATAAAATAAATATCGTTGATTATTAAAAAAAAGGTAATGCAAATTTTTTAATGTATATTTCTTTTTGTGTTTGTGTGTGTAACGAAAAAACTTTAAGTCAGCTGTTGTGTTATAAAAACAAAATCTCGCTAATGTCAAAAAAGTACAATGTAAACGCACTAGATTTCGAAGAAGATTTTAAATCAAATCTACAAGATTTCGGCCTAATGTAAATGTAGTATAAGGAAACTGGAAAAGTGGGTCGGCCCGCAAAACAAATTGTCAATGCAGTGAAAGATCACGAAGACGCAAGCTAGCAAATATCAATAAAGAAATTTCTCATAGTATGATAAAGGATTCATTTCTGCATCAAATTCAACCAACGCAAAATAAGAAAACAAAAATTGCAATAATTGAAAAAATAGTGGAAGCGAGCCCTAAACGCACAAAGAGGATTTTAAAAAAGTATGCCTACACCTACTGAAGAAATGAAATTTACTCCAGAAGAAGCATTTGCACTATTTTTGGATTTAAAACGGACAAAAAATCAGTATACAGAACAGCGAAAGCGAACCAATAAAATAAAATAAAATACACATACATCTCAAACCAAAAATAAAAGTTGAATTACCTTAAATGTTATCGATAGCCAAGAATGCTATTTGGGCATTTTTCAAATTATTCCTTTTCAGTTTTATCCTTATAACAACTCGTCTTTCCCAAAAACGCCAACCTTTGGCCCCTGTGAATATTGGGACTAAAAAATTTATAGGGGCCAAATATTGGCATTTTCTGACAGGATGTAAGTTCGACAATAAAAAATAAGTATCAGTTGTAAAATACAAGAGAAATAATGATAAATTATAAAAAAATCATATTTGAAATATTCAACTTTTACACCGAAACTCAACAAAAAAATGAAAATGCATTTTGAACTCCCCATAACTTTTTGTCCCATCAGTCGAATTTTACGTTTTATAGCGCAAATTAAAGCCTAACATCGCACCTATCAAACAAAAAAAATCGCATAAAAAAATACCGATCCAGTCAAAAGTTATGGAATTTTGACCGCCTTCTCGTAAAATTTCACACTGTGCGGCGGTGGCAAAATACAGACAACTACAACAGTAAAAAAACATTTTATTTTTATTATTCGTTGATACGTCAAAAGCTTTTGACAATCGAAGTAAGAAAAAAAGTTGGCATCACCTTTTAATAAATTCGCCTTGAATTTAATTAAAATAAGTTATTCAGTGATTTTTACCACTGTTTTTCGCAGAAATGGTCTTGCACTTTTCTATCCCCCTTTTTCTTCTATTTAGCAATTAAGCCTGCAACAAATTGCTGCATTTGATAATTGCCCAAGAATCTTTTATGCAAATTAAGTTTTTTTATAATATAAATAGCTGGCCTGATTGAGGAGCTTCTTTAAATATCATAAGTTTCTTTGAAAAATCTTTGCACCTTTACAACCTGTTCCAGTTTCAATAAAGTGTAGTTACCAAAATAACTTAAAGCAAATTAACATATTAATTGTGTTACTCTCATTCATTCAGGCATTCTTTTATTCATTCATTTTAATAACTCCCCATCTTCATCATCCTTTTGCAACCTCGTTTCTTGGTAAATTTGCATCTTAGAATCGCTTTTTCATCTTTTTCTTAGCTGAGGTTTGTTCTTCGTTCATTCATTTAGTGCATTCCATGGCCTCTGGCTAAAATTGTCATAAATTTTAAAATATAAAAATTCTAGGTTTTGTCTGCTGCTGCTTGATTAAAAATAATTTGTTAAGGCAGATTGAGTTGGTTGCCAAACATTTCGTATGTATGAATGTAGTTTGGTTTGTGATTGAACTAGTTTTCATGCTCCAACTGTCGCAAGGAGAACGAACAAGTGTGTGCACATGTACAAACATCAGGATAAATGTTTATTATTTCATTGCCGATGAATAGAGTCTGCCAATATAATGGTTCTTTTCATGTTGCTTTCCTATTCTTTTTTTGTTGTTTTTTGCTTGATAATAGATCCCCTTGAAAGGGATTTGAATGATGTTGTTGTAGTTGTTGTTCTTATGTATTTCATACTCGAAAGATTAGAAAATGAAAATTGATTGCTAATTAATGATTGATTTTTTCCTTAATGCTCCAGTGGCTGCTATCGCCCTAATTGGAATGATATTAATAGATTTTCCATTTTTGTTTTCCTAATTGTTGGAAAATAATTCAAGTACATACTAGTTAAATCTGAGAACAGAGTGTTTCGTTAGCTAAAATGCAAAAAGAATTAACTAACAAAAAATTCAAAATCATGTTTTTGATTGGTTATTATGAATGCCATTGAACTACATGTCTTGACAAAGTTTTACGCTTCTGCGATCAAAAATGACGCTTTTATTAGCAAAAAACAAAAGGACGTAACTACAAGAGTAATTATTTTATAAATGAAAAATTACGTAATTACCCACTTTTTTTTAACAAAATATAATGAAATGGTTTCCTTTTAATAATGTTTGAAGAATTCCATGGATGACTTAGCAATGCATGTTTCCTGACATGTTTGTAGTTTTCATTTAATAAAGTTTTTTGCTTCTCCTGTAAAATTATATTTTTGTTAGTTACGTCTTTTTGCATTTTAGCTAACGATTTACTGTGTCTTTTAGCAAAATGTTGCTGAGGTATTATAATAGAATTAAAATTTTAGGGGCAGCCATATAAATACCATAATTGGACAGTAATATTAAATGTTCGTTCTTAATTTTAAAGACGTCTATTAAGTTAGGTAGAGTTATATTACATACCTATATTCTTGAAATATATTGCATGTAAGTCTAGTGTGAGTTTTAAACTAGACTTTAGTCTTTAGAACTGTCCGATTTTCCAGAGACAAGCGAAAAAAAAACAAAAAAATCGTGAAAATGATTTAAACTAAATAAAAGATCATCATAATTATATGTATCACCAAAAAAAATTGCAGTTAAAAAATCAAGCTTGATTTTCGAATAACCATGAAAACGACACTTTTATTTCCAAAATACAGGCGAATTTTTCTATTGAATCAACCGCCTGTATTATGAAAACCGCACAATTATATGAATAAACTATTGAAAGATCGAAATTTCGATTAAAATTTTATTGTTATTTCGATTTGCCGTGATTTGCGCCATGTTTTTGAATATATTGCTACGTTACTGCCTTTTCAATTTCGTTTTTGGTACATTTCCTTGAAAATAATCCTCTAGACTTCTTTTTTTTGGAACTTTTATAAAAATAGGAAGCGCAATGAAAAACACTTGTTCTGTTCAGAACCAGTATTCAGAGCTTAATAATTTACACTAAGTTACTTTCAGAACCTTTATTTACACCTAAAAAAACTATTTACACCCTACTATTGTGATTTCTAGGGATGCGATTTCCATGCAAATGCATGTTTTTTGTCGATAGTCTCCGATCGTTGTCGACCAATTGTCTTGCCGAATCATTAAACTTGTGTTAAATCGGCATCGATTTGTTTTTGCATATTGTTGCATATTTTGGTGAAAATGCACATTTTTGCATATTTAGGTTTTAAATATATATTTTGACATCTTTGAATTATTTTTTTTTCATTTTAATATTATAAAAAAATTTCTTAAACAAAATAAATAAATTCTTTTGGAGCTTTGCTTTAGATAGAAGATTTCGAAAAGAGATCCTTCTATTTTAAAATGAACCTTACATGGTCAAGGCTTCCAATTAGTTTTAAATATTATGGTAAAATTAAAAAATGGTTTTTTATGGAAATTTTTTAAGTTTCTAAGTAGGAGTAGCTTTAAATTTGGACTTATGATAAATTATTGACAAATAAATTATAAACAGTTTAAGGAAATTTATCAACTTATCATTTTAAATTACTTCTTCTGTAAAATTTTCAAAATGCAAGAAAAATTTTCAAAAATAAGATTAAAATTCTGGCAACGCTGCATATGTACATGAAAAGTATTGGTATACGCCAAAATTTAGTACCCCACTTGCATATTGTTGCTGTTATTTTATTTGTTTACATTTTATGCAATTTCTATTCCAACTTCTGTTCGCAGAATACAACTCCCGCTCTTTTCTATCTAACAAGCAAAAGCAACAAAAAACAATACATACATACTACATTCATTCATATTCCGGCTTGTTGCTTCATTCATTTCAATTGTCTTTTTTAACTGTGCGTGTAGAGTTCGTAAATTATTAATATGAATAATTTGTTTGTTAAATAAAAACAAATAATAATTAAATTGTTAAAAAGTGTAAATAAAGTTGTCAACAATAAGTGAAGTGAAATAACATTTGAATTAATAAGTAATGTGCATTATTAAAGGTGTGTAAACGTGTTTTTTTTAATAAAATTTTATAGTGGTCACAAAATTAGTTAGATTTTTTTTTGTTCTTGTACGGAAGAATATCATAAACATAGAGATAAACAAAATGTACCTACTAGTGATGTACGTAAAAATTTATTCGTATCGTCTATATTATTACATTCGTATTCGCCAAATTCGAATAAAAGTTATTTTCTGGATGTTATTTATTTCTCAGAAATAAAGCTTATCATCCCAATTATAAATAAAAATTCCCCGGGAGTTTTCTCCCTTCTCTCATTTTTCCTATGTTAATTCAATTGTAAAAGTATCTTGAGTTTAATTAATTTCTCAGAAACTGAAACCTATTTTTGAGTTTTATTTATTCCTCAGCAAATAAATAATTTTTGAGCTTTATTTTTTTGCTTATAAAATAAAATTTTCTATTTGAATTTTAGTTTTTCATTAAAAAAAAAGTAAACGTCTTCGCTAAAATAATAATAACCGATTTAAGGCCGAATTTATCCACAGATTTCGTGTAAAGCTCATATTTGTTTAATTATACATATTATTTTTTTTTAAATTTGTTCAATTTAAAAATAACTTTTATACAGGCAAAGAAAAATATTCGAAATAAAATTCTGAGGAATAAATAAAAAACAAGAATAATGTGAGGCTTATAAAACACGAGCGCAAAACTCGTCCGTTTAACTTACATTTAAAACAAAAACAAAATTTCGAAATTTGTTTTAAATGTAAGTTGAACGGACGAGTTTTGCGCTCGTATTCTATAAAACACACATAAGTAGGTATTTATTTTCTAAGCAAAAATAAATCTCAAAAATAAATTTTATTTCCTAAGTAATAAATAAAACTCAGAAAATAATCGGTAAACTTAAGTTTTTTAATAAAACGTAAAAAAAAATGTGTGCATCTAAAGGTAATCAGCCATTCCATTTAACAAGAATTATCTTGATGGATTGCTATTGATGCAAAAGGGAGATTGATTCACATTAAATTTGAAATATCGACTGCCGCTAAATTTAAGAGTGGATATTCGTATTTGTCGAATATTGACGCCGTTATTCGTATTCGCGAATTTTAAAAATTGATATTCGTAACATTACTAGTACCTACATATGAACTTACATATGTATGTATGTACGTACCTATAAGAATTAAATCAAGGCGAATTCAACTGCAGGTGGTGTCGAACGCCATCTGATTTTGACATTACGAATCTTTTTTTTTGGATTTGTAGTGTTTTATTAGGAATAGTTGGCATTTCGAACCGCAAACACTAACAATGCAATACAAAAATCCCACGTTGTTTCTGTTGTTTTTGAATTGTTGTAGTATAGACACCACCTGCAGCTGAATTCGCCTTGAAGTAAATGTTTATAGAAGAGTGTGTAAAAATAGAAATACGTGAGTGACTAAAGTTTAGTGAAAATGTTTAAAATGCAATTAAAAATTTTCAAGCGGGGTACGAAATATCGATCATGATTGATAGTTTTACTTCAATTTTCGCCAGCCAACCAGTGTGACCATTTGACATTTTTGCAGATAAGTTTATCATTAAAAACTTTAAGCAAAATTTTCATTTAGCACTTGGCATTTTATTTAACATTTTTATTAGATGTTTTAAGCTTTCTTTAGCTTTATTTTAATCATTTGGGCGAACGGATAGTTCAATTGATAAAACTTAAACTTTTTTTTAAATTATGAATTTTTACTGAAAATGAAAACGGATAATTCTTCTCTAAAGAAATCCTCTAATCATTGTGATTGTAAAAATTATTTGCCGCTTAATAATTACAAGGAAATTTCACATTGTTATGTTAAAATTTTATTTGTAAAGTTGTATTAAAACAATTTCTCTTTAAATTCCAAAACGAAAACTCTGTAGTATTAAATATCTAAAAAAAAAACTTTTGCTCTTAACTGCTAAAAAAAATTATTTTAAAGGTCCAAATTTTCTTAAATTATAAGAAAAAAACTGTTCTAAACAATCTTTTGATTCGAAGCAAAGTTAGTAAAAAAATAAATTCATTAGCATCTGGCTTGTATCAGGGGTCTTGCGGGTCGCCTTAATTTTAATTTAACTAAATGACCTATTTATGTCTGAAGTTTTAACAAAATCTAGAAATTGTTTAAATATAACCATTTACTTCCATTGTGTTAAAAATGTTAAAGTGACTCATTAAATTAATTTAGTTTCCAATATATTTTGATACCATTATGAAATTTTTAACAAAAATCTAGAAAAAATTATAGCATTATTTTTAGCATTTTTTAAAATATATTTTAGCATTTTTTTGGCATTGTCTTCTGCTAGATTTAGTGGTAAAATTTTTTTAGATCTGTGGCCATGTTCCGTAACTCTCGCGTCGAGAAACTCTTCGATTGAAATGTGTGAAATGAAACAAGGAAATTACTCGCCAATTTACAGAAATAGTGTGTCTGCAATATTTTTGTGAGTGAAGTTCCCCTTTTGAACTGTCAAATAAACTCAAAAATAAAAATGGGGCCAGAAAAAATTTTAACACTTAAAAACAATTAAAAATGCAAAATACAAAGAATAATAAAAATAATAACAACATTTTGATATAGCCGACGGTTGTATTTTTGCCGCCATCGTTGAATCGTTAGTAAATTTTGGCCGCCGTCAACGATATGTGTTACTGGCGTTCTCAACGTCTGCAATGTCCAATCGGCTTTGAGAGCAATGTTATGACATTTATAACGTAATGACGTAATCTCTTTTGATAGTTTTCGGCATGAGTTACAGACACACTTTTTCCCACTTTTCGATAAACAATGCAATATTTTGTTTCACATCTTTTCGATGCAAGAAGTTCTCACTTAAGTTACAGTACATGGGTACTGGTCACAATGCAGCCAACAGTTTTTAATTGGTTATTTTGGCTGTCACTCAAGTTCGATAGCCTGTTTCTCGCTTGAAATGTAAAACCTAAGTATGAAATTTTAAAAAATTAACACAGTTACACATAAAAAAGCGAACAAAATATTTTGTGTTAAAAAGTGTAAAAAACTGGGTATACCTCTAAAATTTTATGAAAGAAATTAGTCAGCTGATTGTGAAAAGGTGAGTTTTGGATTAGAATTATTATATACATATTTTATATATACATATATATTTTATTTAAAGGAATTAAAATTTATGTAGGAATGTTATAAAAATTGAGAACGGAAAAGTAGTCAAACACTTAAGCTACGTTTAGACTGATGAAATATTTGTTCATTAACGTAGTCTGAACACAAAATATTTTTGAGTGTCAAATAAAACAACAACTGATTTTGAGCAAATTCAGGTATTTGCCCGCAAACAAATATTTGTCCAATGTGAACATAGTGTGAACACAAAAAATCAAATATTTTAGTAATTTTTGAGCAAACATTTATTTGATATTACAAAAAAATTTAAAGAGCAAACAACGACAAATAATTTTAGCCATGTTCCCGATAGAAGCAATTTTTCCTGTAAGTTTGCGGATTCTTTACAGTCTTAAAAATTTTTAATAAGTTTTAGTTTTTGCTATCATGCCGCTATAAGCAAATTTTTGCGAATTTCCGCTAATTTAGCCATTTTATCGAATTTTGCCATTCCTTATAGTTTTAGGCACTTTTAATAAATTTTATGGCTTGTTTGAAGTATTAAAATTGTTCGCGAATTTTTGCTATTTTTGCAACATTTTTGTTTTTCCCCAATATTTGTTTTTTTACCGATTCCAAATATAATTTAAGGGTTTGTTTCCAAGCTTGCAATTTCTCGCAAATTTGTGCCATGTTCCCGTCTTCCATTTTTTTTCTTTTCTCCTCCTAACACTAAGAGATGCTGCTCCACAGCATAAAACAAATAAATTAGCATCTGCACTCATTTTTACTATTTGTGAAATATATTTTTATTTTTAAACACTTTCATTAAATAATTATTTAATGCAAAGATTTGTTTTAGTCTGAACGCATGGCAAACATGATTTAATTTATTTTATTTGACACTATTTGCCCACTGTTTTAACAAACAAAAATTGTCAAATATTTGAGCTTCAAAGTTTTTCTTGGGATTCAAAAAATTAATTAAGAAGGTTTCGTTTAAATGTGCTAAATTCCCATTTTATACTATTGATAAACTGAAATTTATTGTTGACGGGATAAGATATTCCTATGCGCATTTCACTGGTTGCTTAGGCCAGACCGTCAGGAAACTTCATCCAAAAATTTTAGAAAAACTAAAGATATTGTACAATAAAACTGTTAAGCGAATAAGAATTATAAACCCCAGTTTTACTTGTAACAATATCAAAGCTTAAACAAAAACAACAGCAATAAAAAGTGAGTTTATCTTTTCTTACAGTCCCGACAACAATTGGTTAATTTTTTGTCAACTCTAAATGTAGTTGTAAGTGGGTAAAGAAAAAACAAAAATAAAAACAAATTACTTTATTTTATTTTGCTAGTTCAGTTTTATTTACACTGCCACATGCATATTAGTTATCAAAGTTTTTTTGGGATTCAAAAAATTAATTAACAAGGTTTCGTTTAAATTGCTAAATTCCCATTTCATACTATTGATAAACTGAAATTTATTGTTGAAGGGATAAGATATTCCTATGCGTATTTTACTGGTTGCTTAGGCCAGATCGTCAGGAAACTTCATCCGAAAATTTTAGAAAAACTAAAGATATTATACAATAAAACTGTTAAGCGAATAATAAGCTTAGTGTAAACATTAAACAAAATATTTTTTTGTTTCACACAGTTTGAAACAAATAACAGAACAAATATTTTCGTCAAATATTTCATTAGTAAGAACGTTTCTTTAGATTAAGAGCACATTTTCAAGCAGTCCTTTGGCTTTTAAATATATTTCTAATTGATTGGAGGATCTATTTTTGGTCATTCGTCCGTTATTACTATTTTTTCAAATTATTTATAAGAACTTGTTTTTTGAACATTGGGAATTGTGTATTTAACATTCAATATCTTTGAGCTGATAGACTTTTCTTGCCAATTTTGGAGCACTTTTTTTAGGGTTTTTTACATTTTGGATAATGTTACCCCAGTTTTTGGCTTGTTTAGCAGTGTTGCCAATTTAGCCATTTAGTGGCTAGATTTAGCCATTTTTCACCCTGTTTAGCCATTAAAAAATTAGTTTAGCCATTAGCCATTTTTTTTAGCCATTTTTCAAAATGTTTAGACATAAAATTTTTTTTGCCGTTTTGATTGGAAACATTCCAATCAATTGTAGTGGGGAATGTAAGAAAATATAAACTCACTGTTTATTGTTGATGTTTTTGTTTAAACTTTGATATTGTTACAAGTAGAACTGTTGCTTATGATTCTTATACGCTTAACATTTTTAAAAAATATTAACAAAAAGTACCATTTGGTGAAAAAAGTACCCTTTTAGTTGAAGTTCAGTACCATTTCAAAATTTCAATTTTGCAACAATTTTGCCTTTAAGGCGAAAACGTTTGATTCGATTAATGATTTGAATATTTTGCAATCGTTTATTGGTATGGCGACAATTAACTCACGTGTTTTTAATTAAATTTTAAACAAATCAGGCTTTTAAATTTTTTGTTAAACTAATAATTTTTTTTTTTTTTGAGTATAGTCATCACAAAAATGGGCAACATTGCTGCTCATTAGCTTGATTTTTCCCAATACAATTATCAAACAATTATTTGAATTGGTCATTGATATTAATATTTAGCATGGCTTTCGGAGATCAAGGACCGATTTAAAACAATTTTACCTGACCTAGTTCTTGACCTCTAACAGCGCATGTGCAATTTTTACTAAATTACCTTAATCAACAAGCTTTTAAATCTTATTTTTTACGCTAATCGAGTCTTGATTTCCTAAGAGTTTGAATCTAATATTTATTATTTAAACATAACAGGTTTCTAATTAATAATTATCTATTAAGCAAATACCCAGTAAAAACTTCGCCTACAAAATAATGTGTTGAGTAATCAGAAAAACATAAGAGCACTACTTACAATTCTACTGAAAGAACCAATGAATTTTACAAGGGATGTCCCAAAAGGAACGCATTCAAAAGCAAGTCATTATTTTTTTTACTTTAATACATCCAGAAAAAAGTAGTTATAGAAGTTGTTATACATGTAGTTATAGAAGAAAGCAACTAAATAATGAGTTAAAGAAGCTATTCATTTTGAAAAAGTAAGCGAAGTTTTTACTGGGTAGTCAACTATTGACAAGACTAATTAGTTATTTAAAAAAGATTAAACCCCGTATTTATAAAAAAAAATATTATTGATTTATAAGAGGTTTATTAAACAGATTTCCATAGGAAATTCGTTTTATAAACCTGTTATTAACCTGAAATATTTTTTATGAATAAGGCCATAAGTCTTAGCGATAAATTTCCTCCGAAAAAATGTTGACAGGTACTTAAATCTTATCGTTTATTGTTAACATCATTGATTATTTTAAAAGGTTTAAGTTTCAGCAATTATTTTAAAAGGATTAGGTCTCAGCGATTCGCAGCGATCAGCATTGTTACTTGACCTTACTTGGATTAAAATCTCTTTGCGCTACACTCTACTAAGTAAATACAATGACAGCGTCAAAATAATCCTCGACTAAATGGCTTTAGTACTAAACAAGGTACGATTAACGTCTACGTTTATAGTTTAAAAATGAGAAGTGCAAAAATGAAAAATAAAACACTTGCTTAACAGGATTCTCAAATATACTTTGATATTTGATTTTCGCTAATAAGTGGCAGCTAAATTTATCTTTATGTATCCTCTGACGCGACATACTAATTGTACTTAGATTATCTACACTTTTCATTACACTCTTGCGCATAGTAAATTTTCGTAGATGTCGGATTTGTGGCTAATAAAAACCAGATTTTTATGAGCCTTAGTTATGAGACCAAAATATTATTCAAGTGGTTTTAAGTAAGTGTGACTTTAAACAACGTACTAAAACATAAAATACAATAATTATAAACGCTTTAAATGCGATACCGAATTAATGATAACGACGGCTTTAAACGGCTCAGATGGAAGCGAAAGATATTCAGGCATAGGCAGATATAAAAAGAAATCCTCTTAAGAAGTATACATTGAAACGAACATGCAATAGCAACTACCCGGTAGATTTGATAGTGTAAATGTAAATTTGTTCCAAATCAGCATAAAACATAACAGTCAAAGGAAAAAATGTATCATTAAGTTTAGCGTTGCATGGTTTGGTTGTTGTGTAGGCATCGGTTACTTTTTTGGTGCACTTTGGGACAGATAACATTGTAAAATTTTACACAGTTGCATTGACGTTTTGGAACTCACCCTTTTTTCACTTATTTTAAATACAACTTGGTGACATACCTAAATAAGAGCAGCAAGCGTTTTTTTTAGTTTATACAAAACAAACCTTTAAAACGCGCATAACACCACCCGGCTAAAAAATCTTTTTCGGCAGTTCGCTAGGTCGGGTTGTTTTATTGAAAATGTATTGGCAAAAGATTTTTTACGTTTAAAACAAGTTAGAGTGCTATATTCGGCTATGCCGAATCTTGGATACCCTCCACCGACAGTTATAATATTTCAGGAATGGGCTCTATATGGTATCTATTTATTATTTATTAATCTTTATAAAAACTGACGTCAGCGTGAAAATTGATTGCAGTTTGGAGCAATATTTAGTTATTGACCGATAATAAGAAATTCGAGTCGGAAAGAACCCAACCAGTTGTAGGGGGATGTAAGAAAAGATAGCTTTCCCTCAACAATAAATTTCAGTGTATTTATCAAATATGAAAAATTGGGAATTTAGCACGTCATACACAAATCGTATTAATGGTTATTTGAACTAGTTTGAGTTAAATATCATGATTCGTAACAGTTTTAGTTGAATTAAATGATTTTCTGAAGGGGAACATATATTGGACCCATTTAATCGGGTTTTATTTTTGTTCGATTAAACAATAAATCGATATTGGGCATTTTTTACTTATTCGATTAAACGAATAAACTTTTAAAATTAATCGATTAATCTAATAATTCTAAATCCAGAAATTTTATAAATTACGAAATTTTTTTCGATACTTTTAGAAAAAAGAGTTAATATAACTGGATTTTGTGAAATTTTTCACGGACATTCCATCCTCTTCGATGCCTCTGCAAATAATTTCCTCTAGAGACTAGATCGAAGTATCTTGTTTAAAATATTTATTCATTAGACCACTTGTAGCCCCCTTTGATTTTGTTGGTGAAACATTTTCTTCAATTACTATGTTATAGTCACCGTGTAAGTGGTAAATTAGCAAAGTTGTTGAAGAACATTTACGTTAATACATTTTTGGAAACCTGTAACATTGAGCATTATTAGATTTATCCTTCGTACAAGATTTTTAAACCAAACTCGTTCTAAATTTAAAATCGAGCAAACTTTAAAAACGAATGAAAGTTCATAAAAATATTCTAATTTATCTACTTCATTCTTTAAATATCTATTATTTTTGCAAGAACAACACTTAAAACCACGAAAAATTGCGGTCTTTTTGTAACTAGTAATTTAATTTAAGTTATCGTTCGATTTCGCTTTAATTCCAACGGTTTGTTTATTCGACTAAAAACTTTTTAAAAAAATTAAACATTTAACAGAAATACTATATATTATTATTATTTGATTAATCGGTATAAAGTCTTCGATTAATCTTTTAATCGAAATAAACAATTTTAAATTATTCGAACGATTAATCGTCTAAAATTGTTTGATTAATCCAACAAGAATTAATCGACTGAACACCCTAGACCCATTGTTAATTATAGACCAATCATCTCAAAATTCTGTAGAGTGATTTCCGGTATTGAAAAACATAAATTTCAATAAATTCAGTGAATTTCAGAAGTCTGCTAAATATGGGATCTAAGGTAAATTTTAGACCGTATATCACAAAATTCATAAAATTTTTTCTGCTACGGTTTTAGGCGTATTTTATTAATTAACCAGAGGGGACTTTATATGGGGCATATAGTAAATTATGGACCGATCAACACGAAATTTATTATTGCTTTTTCTAGTCCTTTAAAACTGTGAAATATTCTATTTTATTCTGATACCATTATAAATTACGGTTTTAGGGGTATAAACTGTTTTCTGGGAGTGGAGTTTATATGGGGCCTAGGGTAAATTGTTCACCGATGTTCACGAAATTTCATGGTGTCATTTCTAGTCTTATAAAAGTGTGACGTGCCAAATTTTGTAATGATAGCATTATTAATTACGGTTTTAGGCGTACTAAACTGTTTTTCGGGAGTAGGGTTTATTTGGGGCCTAGGGTAAATTATGGACCGATCTTCACGAAATTTCACATCGTGATTTTTAGTCGAATAAAACGAATTTTTGCAACATTTTATATAATTCCGTGCATTGTTTCACCATTTATGTATGTTAGTTTTTGTAACAAAATTATCAATTTTTTTAGGTTGGTGGTTCCACATTTTGATTCGTAGCTCTGATCCTACTGAACCGGTTTTGCTGGATTTCAATCCCAAACTGCTTACAATAATTTGCAATTTGATACCAAGTTTGTTCTTTTCTTTTGAGTTTTTCGAAAGTGAGCGTGTTTCCAACAGACGGACTGACAGACAGACTGACAGATATTTCTAAATCAACTTATGGCCGTTACATTAAATAAATTTGGTTTATTCAATGTCTTATTTGCTTCTATTCTGTCGCAAAGTTAACAAGCACTCATCTGCCAATTTATTATTTTCCTTTTATTTGCCGTACAGATAAATTCAATCAGCTGACTTCCAACTTTTATATGTATTTTGAGTGGTGTTGCCAACTGAAAACAATGTTTTTTGTCGGTATATTGAGAAACCCAAAATCGTTAACGGACAGTTTATCGGTAAAACAAATTTATTTTGACATTAAGTAAAGCCCTTATGACACTACATTTTTTATTCATTAATTGATAGAAAGAAACAGTAAATGTAAGAAAGAGCAAACTATAAAAAATGTAAACAAAGTTTTTAATTTTTTTTCTCTTGTTATGTTTTTGTTTCAGGGATCGCGTTGAGAATTTTTAATATTGTACCAACAACCTTTAAAAATTATAGTTTTTTACCCTAATTGTACTAAAAGATTTTTTTTAGTTGAAATTTATTTTAATTATGTTCATAAAAAACACCTCAAAAAGGTATTATAAATCTTAGTTAAAAAAGTATCAACAAAAAAGAACAATTGAAACAACTTAGCAATCCCTGTTTCGTTTATTTTATTAAATGTTGCCAACTTTTTGTTTATGAGAAACCTAAAAACAAAAAGCGGTAAATCGCTGAATTTGCCCATAAACCGCTGATTCAGCAACACTTTTGATATTTCAAGCTTGAAATATCAATTTTAAGTTAAACAATTTTACATTTTTTTTTGACATAACTTCATTTTATTATCGATAACTTTAGTAAAATTTTTGACAGTTTGCCATTTATCTTAATACAGCTGAACTCTTTGCACTTGGTAAATTTTTGTATTACATTATATTTGTACTGTTCACCAAAACTTGAACAATGCATTAAAAATGTAGTGTCATAAGGGCTTAACAGACAGTTTGTCGATACATTGAGAAAATGGCCATTAGACTTACTCAAGGAGCCAGAATATATATACTTTATGGAGTCTAAGATGTATAATAAAATATATACCCTCATTCACCACTAGTGGTGGTGGAAGGTATAAAAAACGCTTGCAAGCTCAAGTAACTGTCTGTTGGAATTTTTCTTTTTTTACAATATTTTAGATGACTTTTTTCACCTAAGTAAAATGTTATAGTGGTTAAAAAATTCTATTGAACTGCAGGGTACATGCAGGTTTATTAACTGACAGATACTCACTTGTATACTTGCGAAACTAAAAACGTTCACGAGTGCAGACTTTTGATATACAACAGGCAAATAAGCGACACCAAGCAAACTCAGCATGCAGATTTTGAAAAGAAATTATGGTGGCTTTGCATTTATGATCTTCGTAAGATGCCTTTAAGTCATACAAGCACTTGCATCACTTTTATGATTTTCTTTTAGCGTTTTTCGCAGGGAAATCTATCAGTTATCATCATTCATCTTGTTTATTCGTTCGTTTGTTGGCTGGTTTTATTTTACAATGTTTTAAAATACGTTTTTATGTTTTTCTTCCTTTACAGTTGTTGCAAGAAATTTGCATTATTAAATTATCCTCTTTATCGACATCTTTGTTTGGTCTCAACAAAATTGTTGAGAATTTATTAACTGGCAATAAATTCTTAAGTCAATTGAATTGTTTTATTTTAATGTTGTAAAATTTGAATATTATTTGCTGTAAGTTTGTAAGGATTTGTGGCGATGGCAATATAACTTTGAAGCCCTGAAACTTTCTAAGCGGATAGTAAAGTCGTTAATGTACTTTATTAAACGTTATTGCCTCACTACTAATGAGCAGGGCAAGTTTTTATTTGCATAACAAAAATTAAAAATACGCAGGAAAAAATGTTAACAAATTATGGAAATATAGTAGAAATCTTGCCGAAAACATCATAACATTTGGGGGATTCACAAGGTGTCATAAAGTCATAAGTCTTAAAATAATAACATGAAAAAATACGACTGTTGTGAACAACTCCTCATTATTTAGTGTGCTATTTTGAATTTAAATCAGCTGGTTATAAATAAATAAGATAAATAAATATTTACCTAACAATAAAATATTTTTTAATTCTAATCCACGAATTAATAAATTAAATTAGATCTTATCTTACTATTTGCCATTTTTTTGTCGCAAATCACAAATAAATTTTATTTTGTTTGTTTACCAAACATCAGAGTCCTAAGCCGATCAAATTTGACGCCGCAAGTGTTTTGTTGCAAAATATGCTAGCCGCAGGTTAAATTCGGATGTTAGCCGGATAAAACTATACCATCAACGGCGATGGCGACAAAAACTAACGCGGCACGGCACAGACGCTCAGCGCTGGTCTCTTCTGATTTATTACGACAGCACAATAAACATAGCAAGCAAAGTTCTATTAATTTAAGACACTTTTTGTTAACAAACCAACAACAATATTTTTAAACCATTGTAAAATGTTAGAACGTTATGACAATATAACATGATAGCACACCTTGTGAATACCCCATATGTCTAACAAAAACTGTAATTAAAATTTAGAATTGTTTTTTTTAATTGTCGGCTGAAACTACAGAATATGGCCCCTATTATGAGACAGAAATATTGTTGGAATGAATATTTTTTTATGAACTGGCAGATAATTTCATGGCATATTAAATATGATACCCGACATATATCTGCCGCGGCTACAAGTTTCATGGTTCATTCGATTTTTCCAATAAATCTGGCCGTATGGCGTCAATGGTGGCTTAAATATTGGCTTTCAAAGCTTCAAGAGTTGCTGGTTTTTCGACATAAACCAATGACTTACCGTAGTCCCATAAAAAGAAATCAAAAGGCGTTAAATCGCAATAACGAGGGTTCCAGTGAACAGAACCACTTTTGGAAATAAAGTTGTCATCAAATTGATTTTGTAAAAAATCGATTGCTAAGCGCACTGTATGCCAAGTTGGGCCTTGTTGGAACCAAATGTTGTTGATGTTTAGCGGATTAATATTTGGAAACAAAATTTTAGTCATCATGGCTCGATGCGCTCGCCATTAACCATAACGGCAGCTCCTTGCTCATTTCACAAGTGCGTGTAAGACGCACAAAATAGTGAAGTTTAATAGATGTAAGGGTGATTCGTTAACGGCTTGAAGATTGTCTTCGCTCCAAATACGGCAATTCTGATTATTGACGTAGCCATTTAACCAGAAATGAGCTTCTTTAAAAGTACGGAGTGCTCTGTGAACTTCACAGACAGATTTTTTTCAAAGACAATTTCCACAATTTGGAAGCGTTATTCTAGCGTTAAACGATTCAAGATGGATTGATAAACCTTACTGAAAATAAATGTCAACACGGTTTGACATTCTCAGCTGTCAAATCACAGTCAAACTAAAATTTTAATTATTTATAAACTTTATAGAGGTATAAGGTCAAAAGTAGTAAACAGCTATTGGAAAAGCTCGTTTTCCTCATGGAACAAAATTCTTTTTTGCCAAAATAAACTTGCATTAAACATCAGGCTGAAAAGAGTGGAATGAAATTTCACAGGAAATAAATTGTTTCATCTCCATGGTTATGTTGGTACGATCCCTTCCCTTTTTCAATATGTTGGAAGTATCCCTCAACCTTTTTCGGTTTCTGGTCAGTTTCACACAGAATTGAGCTTCGTAAATCTAACGAATCTATTTCATTAAACTTTTTTCTTTGATCCAATGAAAAATTTCATTACAAGGATGAAATTTTACAAATTTAATGAAGCGTTTTCACTTACACTACGAAATCGAGTTTCGTAATTTCCCTTAAAGGTTTCATTGGATTATTGTCATCTTAATATCACTTTTAAAATAAAAATCCAACTAGTTGTTTTTACATTATTTAAAAGATTTGCTTAATTTAAATATTCAAATATTTTTAATTTATTGATAAAAAAAGAAACTACATATTTTTAATGAAAAATGTCAATAAATTAATGAATACAAAATAAAGTTCAATAACTACAAAATTCTTATAACTAGATAATATTTAACTTCTAAAACTGTTGTATAAAATTAGTGAACAAATAGGAAATTTTAATGTTTCATTATATCACTGAAGTGATTTTAATATAATGTGGGTAATAGGTTCAAAAACAAACTACGAGATAGAAAAAATGAGAGCAGAAAATTCTCACATTCAATTTTTCTTTAATTGTTAGTGTTACAAAGTTTACATAGTGGTACAAACCATGTAAAATGGAAAGAATGCTAATGAAGGTCGTCACGGGCTGGAAAATAGATTAAATGCTTAAAGGTTAGCTTATTAAAGTAGAACAAAAATATTAAATATATTCAAATTAAATGTAATTTATATAACCTGATGATTTGTTACAGAAAAATATGGCTGAAATAAATAACCATAATAATCATTAAACTATTAAAAGACTGTCATAATAATTACGAAAGCAAGTAATTTATTTAATGAATTTATGTCAATAAAGAAATTAAAGATTTCATTGAAATACAAACACCTTTTCATTTAAATGACGAAAAAAATTTCTTTAAACGTTTGTCTCTTCATCATTATGTAAATAAAATGTTTCATTAACTAAATGACAAATACTCACAGTCTTACTAAAATTCTTGCATTAAGTAAATGCAAAACTTTCATAGATTTTATGAAACTTGTCATTAGCTGCGGGCTAATGAAATCTTCTTCATTAATCCAATGTAACGATACATAGGTTGAATTTCATTGGATTAATGTCAAAATCCATTGGATATGTGAAGAAAGTTCTTTTAGTGCTGTAAGCGTTCATATTCACCAAAACACAACACAATAACTTTTCATAAAATGTCCCATTTGTAATCGTAATACGCCTCTTAACAGGGGCAGTGAATATTTCTACAAATACATACAAATTAAGATTTTTGCTTACATGTAACATGGACAGTTAGTAAGCTTCTAGACTAACAAAAACATGCGTTCTTGTAGCCTGGGCTTAAATCTCAGCTCATTTAATTGTTTACGCACTTAAATAATTTTCTTCACAATACCAATGAATTTTGACATTAATTCATTGAAAAATTGCATTAAAAAGGCACCTATGCAGCGCTTCGTTGGAGCAATGAAACCTGTTTCATTAAAATGTATTTAATGAAACATTACATTATTTCTATGAATATTATTCATTGGATTCGCTTAATATTTCACGAATGACCCTACATACTTTAAAATATTTTCTGGGTTATTAATCTCCATAAAAATCTTTTTCGTTTGAATAGAATTACATTGGGGAGTACATCAGAATATTTTAATTGTATTGCAAGGATGTTCAAAATTATGTATTATTAGATTACTCCTTAATACTTTGAAAAATCCAATTGTTTCCCTCCATTTTTCAAACTAGAACTTATTTTAGTAAAAAAATTTTAAACCCGTAAAATATCGGTCGTAAAATATTGCGAAAGCAACTTCCCATGTCATCTAATATTCTTCATGTTTTAAATAGTATCAAAAATAGCAAGCGCATGATGATAACGTTGCCCCCGCTAATTCATTGGTGTCCCAAATTAAATAGTGGGTCATTTTCCGAGTTACCATCTCCGTACAGACATTGCACAGTTTTGTCAATCAGTATTTAGCACCAATTGTTTATCTTGATTGAAAATATTAATCTTAAAATATTTAATACTAGCGGGCCCGTTGCCTGCTTCGCACGGCAAAACAAAATAAGAAAAGAAACACACATGCGTTATCGGATTTCAACCAAACTTCATATAAACCATATATGGGCCACTGCCTACGTAGTGTATAAGTTTGGTTGAAATCGCACGACGCGTTTATGATTAGTTCGGCGACGTACATATACGGACTTTTTTTTTTATATTTAATATATGTAACTTTCCCGAAGTTAAAAGATTAACGATACTTTTCAAGAATATATTGGCACAAATCCGTCTGGATTATTTGTACAAAGTCTTTTCTTCGTAGCCATTTTGTTATTGATAATAAATTTTACATAAAAATCAAATTATTTTAAATGAGATTAAAAAGGAAAATTAAAGTATTTTTTTTAAATCAATGCGCAATATCTCTAAAACAAAAGTTAGTAGGCGAAAACTTCGTAATGAGCGGAAACAAATACATAAGGATCTGTTTTTTTATTTCAGAAAATTCAAAATAAAATAAAATTAAGAACTTAACCGAAAAAAAGTTTTAATATCCTTGCAATAACAATGAGCTATCCTGACACTACTTAACTTAAGAGGTTGTTATGTAGATTTATAATTCAGAAAGTAACGGGTTATCCATTTTGCGGTTTCAAAAGTAAACGTAAATAAAACACCTATAAGATATTTTTTTTTCATGATATGTATTTCTTTTTTATTATAAAGTTTGAACGTTGACATTATGTGTGAAACACCATATAATTTAAAAGACCACCACGCGAAGTGTTGCAAGCATTGATTCTTTTGAGGTTATTTTGGACCACTTTTTGACACATATTGGGCGGTATCTCAGCCATAACTTGACGAATGTTGGTTCTTAAGTGCTCAAGAGTTAAAGGTTTATCTGCATAAGCACGGTCTTTCACGTAGCCCCACAAAAAAAAGTCTAATGGTGCCAAATCGCATGATCTTGGTGGCCAGTTGATGCCGCCACGACGAGAAATTACACGGCCAGGAAATGTCTCTGGCAATAAAGCCATATTCGCTCGAGTTCTGTGGCATGTGGCACCGTCTTGTTGAAACCACTTTTTCTCCAAGTCGTATTCTTCAATAGCAGGCAAAAAAAAGTGGGTTGTCATACGACCATACAGTCCTTATTCCTGAGAACGACGAGGAATCGACACATTCGGGTCTTCGGCAACACTTTCACTTACATCAGCGATATTTTCAGCGGAACGAGCGAAACGATGATGCACTGGCCTTACAATATCTGTAACCGCTCCAGTCTCTTCAAATTTCTTCACAATTTTGCCAATTGCTTGCGTAGTTGGACGATGTAAACCACAATCTCCTCTTAAAGCACGATATGTGGCTGTGCCAGAATCACCATTTTTGTAGTATGCTTGCAACACTTCGCGTGGTGGTCATTTAAATGATATAGTGTTTCACACATAATGTCAACGCTCAAACTTTATAATAAAAAAGAAATATCATGAAAAAAAAATATTTTATGTGTTTTATTTACGTTTACTTTTGAAACCGCAAAATGGATAACCCTTTATTTTAAGGTTTAAAGATTCGCAAAAAAATTACCCAATAAAACAGAAAATGGTGAAAATTTTTTAAATATAATATGTCATTATATCTTTAAAACTAAAGCTGTTAGAAAAAAACTATGATGCCATCGTCATCAGCAGATAAAAAAACATATAAAGATCAATAATATTTATAAAAGAAACTTTTAAGAAACTCCCTTTTGTAGAGCAAAGCTATTGATTTTAATGGGGGGTAACGATACCCGACTCAAAGTGAATGTTATATGTACGCATTTTTGCTCATTGACCTTTATGCTTTAAACACATTCGAGACAGCAAGCTACCGACTTCAATATGTCAAAACTAGAATACATGTGTGCATATGGAAACGATTATTTTCACGACGTCTGTGCTTATTTTGTCGTTGTAGTCAAATTAAACTAATTTCTATTTTTGTCCACTCCAAAACAGAAAAAGTGCTGCTAGTATAAAAAAATATTTAAAAAATAAGTGCTTAAATTTTTTTTTTTTTTTTTTTGTTTAACAGAAAAGAATCAGCTTGAAACAAGAATATTAACACGGCTCAACACCAAATTGTTATTTATATAATTTTTTTTTTATATCCTTGAAAAAAGTTCTATAGCAAGATGTCGTAAAAGTTTCAAAATACTTTATCCATATCTCTTTAGGTATAAAATGAATCTATAAAATATGGGAACCATTGGAAAATTCTTTAAAGTGTGTTCCACATGGCGTTTATGGCATACCGATTAACCAATTAAGAGCCAATTTTATATATTTATACTCCGTGGCTGACCTTTTTTTTACAAAATTGGCTTTATCTTTAAATCTTGTCGATATAACAATAATTATTTAACCCTAAGATATTTGCTTAATAAAGTTTTTCTGAATTGCCGTTTTTCGGCGTTGCAGAACACTTATTATTTATGTACATATTACAATAATTCAATCAGCCCAATCATGAATAAAAATTCCCCGGGAGTTTTTTCCTTTTCCTACTTTTACAATTGAATTAACATAGGAAAAATGAGAGAAGGGAGAAAACTCCCGGGGAATTTTCATTCATAATTGGGATGAATATGTAAGTAGTAAATAAATTATTACCAGATATATATTTTTAATCAAACTTTTAAATAAATTGACTAATTTTCCAAAATAAAATTTTTTAAAGCTTAATAAATTTAAAATTTTATATGATGAAGTTACTAATAATATGGTATATAAAGGATTAAGTGTTCTTTCCTAAAGATATTATGTTTTAATAAATATGTATACTGACAAAATTTTAAGTTTTGTAGAAAAATCTTTCAAGAAATATTTCGAAGTAGTTTCTAATAATACCACTACTTCTTAGATCCAGTTTTTACCTAAAAAGTTATTGATAAAGGGTACGTTCGTAAATGCAGTTGTTGTGTGTCACTTGCGCAGAAGTAAAGTTTAATGTTCGTAAAAGCATCACTTGTAAGAAACTTGGCATCACTCTCATAGGTCAAAAGTTTTTATGCTGTAATGCCGCAGCTCTGCAGCAAACTGTGGCAATTATTGCTTCAGTTAATTTTCTGAAGCAATAACTTTTGACAAAAAAGAAATCGTTTAATTTTCTTGTCATTTATAAGAAAACTGTTACTTTTTGGTTCAATATTTTCAATAAAATTTGTCATCTTTATTGTAAAAAGCATTTTTATTATTATTTAATTTTTGCTTATTAAACTTTTGAAATTTCAAAAATTCAAACTTTGCACAGCTGTTGTGCAAAGTATCAGCAACACAACTGTAACTGGTAATCACGCATCAGCAACAACATTTTGCATCACTGCAGCAGTGATACATAATTTTTATGCATTTACGTACGCACCCAAAGTGTTCTGAAACTTTTACGAACTATACCACGTGTGTTGAAAGAACAAATTTTCTTATTTTAAAAGCATTTTATATGTATTTTTTGTTTAATCTGCCGTTAAAATTGTATTGTTTATTAGTTACAAAAACAACAAAATTAAAATATTTTAATTTTATTTTAATAAATTCATTTGTTGATAATCTTAAATTAAGTTTGAATAAGCGTCTGCAATTATGCATGTTTTTCCATTTTATAAAAAAAAAAAAAATGATAGTGGCACCACTGAAATATAAAGACATAGTAAACAAAAACAGCTGTTCGTATTTTTCAATTGTAGCTGCCGTCTTCAAAATAATTCAGTAGCTGACTACACGACTAAAATTTCAGCCAGCAGCATTTGTAGTATTGTGTTCGTGTAGCTTGCTGTGGTGAATGTGTTTAATGCATTATCCTCTATTGTTTTAAGCACATTTCAAGCTGAAATAGATGATCCTGTAAGTAACGAGATGCTTTATGGCGGTTAAAAAATATGTATAATCACCAAAAGTTGAAGTTTGAGTGTAAATGCTGGTTGGCATGGCCGTGACGTTTAAAGTGGTTTTCCTTTAGAGGCAGGATAGCAAGTTCTGAAAGACGAATCTTAAAAGTCATACTTGCTACGATTTTGTATCTCTGAAAATAAGCGCTATGTTATCATATTGTCTTTCGTTTGTCATGCAATTAATCTTTTTTGAAGAGTTCTATTAGAAATTAAGCTATCGCAAATAAATAGTCCAATAATAACAAAAACAGTACATAACAGACAATTCGGAAACAGTAAATGCTTCGATTTCAAATTTGTTCCATCATAAATAGCATTAAAGTAAAAAATTTGCAAAAAAACCAAAACCAATCTAAAAATTTAGATTATGAGTTCTTTAGATTTATTTTATTTAATTTCTTAAAGTATTTTTCTTGTAAACGTATGTCTTCTTAACAGCAAAAAAAAAAAAAACTTACAGAGAAACAAACAAACAATTGTATACGAAACAAAAGTCCTTAAGTGCTTTTATATCCTGGCTTACATCTACTATATACTTGAAATACGCATTCCTTTCAATTATTCTGTATTTATGTGTGAATATGTGTGCGTGAGTCTGTGTCGGGTTATTTCCGGTATCGTAGTGTGGAATCATACTCAAACTCGTACTTAAACTCGTATAACAAAATAGTTGTTGCTTCGTTTCTTTGACTTTCCAAGTTCGAAGTTGGTTTGTTTTGTTGTAAACTGTTTTTTTTTTTTTTTGTTTTTCTTTCTTTAACTCCTTGAACCGTAACGCTATAAAACGTTCTTCTTAACGTCTGTGTAATTTTTATGTGTAGCAGAGAATTTTTTCTTTATATTTTTGCTTGGCATGTCCTGTTTTTATCCGTTCTTTGTTTTGTGTTTTTAATAGGACTTTAACGTTTTTTTCTTCTTGAAGCACTTCTTTTGTGGTGGTTTGGAACACGTGTTGATGACAACGAGATTTCTCCATTGAGACAAGAAATTAAGAAAATACAAATGCAAACTCAACAATTGTATTTGTGTTATTATTTTTAAGGATTAGGAAGTATTGTTAGAATTGACTTAATATTGAATTATTGAAAGCAAAATTATTTATTTATAAATTTTGTTATGAAAAGGAACTCCTATTTGCTATTTAACATTAATTGTTAAGTTTTCTTGAAATAAATCAGGTTTTGTAATTTACAAAAGGGTTTTGTAAATCTTATCTTTTTTTGAAATCGAAGTTTTTGTTAAAAAAAAAAATTATGGTGTGTCAAAATAGGATTTTTTTCTTTAAAGAAGAAAATATTGGTTTAAAGAAATTGTTTACGAAAAGTTTTCTTGTTCGTAAAAACACAACGTTTTTGAATAAAAAGAACTTTTTGTGATTAAAGGACTTTTTGTGGAAAAAACAAATCTTTTTTTTCAGAGGATTTCCGATTCCCACTTTTTCAATAATTAAAAATTAAATTCGATAAAAACATTAGGGAACAGTTTTTTTATTTTCTGTTACATATTTAGATAAAAAAATACTTAAAAATATTTAATTAGCATTCGCAATTTCGTTTCATTTTTCCCGCGATTCCCAACCCGAAATTTCAGAAACATTTGAATGTTTTCCATTCTCATTTTATAAGAAATTCATTACTAAGAAATGTCAAGTAAATAAAACGTATTTTTGTTCATAAAAACAAAAAAAAAATGGGGAAAACAGTTTAAAACCTTCGGTTAAAACTAACTTTTAATTAAAGTTCCGGTTACCAATATGTTTTGACAGCTATAACTGATTGTTAACTATAACCGAACTTGGTGAAATCGACCGTAAAGGACACATTCAAACAAGGTTGACAACCGATACCGTTATGAATAGCGGTAGGGCATAAGGAAATACCGTTTAATAATGACACCGATATTGACACGGATACCGATTTAGCATATATCTCAATACTGGTACTAATACTGAAATTTATTTCGGTTGTCAACAAATATATTTCCCATTAGCACAAGTTGGAAATATTCCAAAATTTAATTTAAAAAAAATAAAATTTTTACAATATTTTAGCGAAAAATCCCTTTGATGGCTGCCACCATCTAAAAAATTTACCATTTAAGTTGTTTAAACCCCTTTAAAGTATGTTTTGTTTAACATTCTTGTTTGTTTAATTAAAGCTATGTTTACATTATGTGTATTTGTCATGTGGAATGTGGAATGTCACTGTTCTACCCACATGTGATTTCATGTGTATGTCAAAATTTGAGTTTTACATAAGGTTTTTAATTAACACGTTCAGATGTTTTTATGTAGCGTAGCGTACATACATTTAACATAACCTATCAAAAATAAAATAAAACATACTAATCATTTTCAACAATAAATTTGTGTATTTTTTATTCTTTGTATTATTTATTTACTATTATAATTTATATTTATTAAAATTTCAATTAATTTCTCCCGTCACAAGCAATTTTGTTAATAAAAAACAGCTAATGTCAGATGCTTGTCACTTTAAAAATTAAATATTTCTCTAAACCCGTCTGTCTGCTTATTCAGAAACCAATTTCAAAATGAATAAAATTTTCAAATTCATGACAAACCATAATGTACTAATAAAGTGACCTCACAAGCTCAGCTGTTTGCAGTGATTTTTTTCGTGTGTGGCGTTTGGTGTATTTTTTTTTTGTTTATTTACTTTTTTTAAAAAGGCATTTTGACATTTGCCGTCTCAATTCTAGCAACAAAATTCCTGTTGTTTTTCCATTGTTTCATTAGGTCTGTCTGCGTACACATATTTTGCATCATTTTGTGAAAAATGTTGCAAAATATTACAAAATGTTGTCTGTGTACTCCAAATCTCTTGCAGCGGGAGAGCCAAAAAGAGAATTTTTTTACAGTTGGAAGTTAGAGAACTTACAAAATGTTACTGGAGAAATTTCCTCTTGCAAGATTTTGCAACTAGTTTGAACAGCTGTTTTTATTACGTGTGCCAAGATAGCGTCGACGAAATAGCGTCGAATTTGGGAATATAAAAACCGGGAAAACAAAATACCCAAATTATGGTCTTTTGCAGAATAACAACAAAAAGTTAGCGTCGAATTTAGGAATTTAGGGGGATTTCCAAAAGTAAAAAAAAGTTAGCGTCGAATTTGGGAATTTAAAATGGGGAAGTAAAAATAACTAATATTTTTAATAAAAATACAAAAAATAGTTAGCACAAATAAAAAAAATACACATTTAGGAACAAAATAAGCAATGCGTGCAAAAAATCGTTCGGTTAGTTCCCGAGATATTTGGGTGCATCCAAAATGGTCGGTACAAAGCTTTACTGATTTATCCCTTGGAACACAAGCTTTTGCACGGTATAAAGGCTGAGTTCCAAAACGTCGGTTGCAAAGCAACTATCTATTTTAAATGCATGCTACAATGCAACCGTGTAGGTTATTACAATTCTATTTGTCCCAATGTGCACCAAAAAAGTATTTAATGAGAACATAATACAAAAGCTGTGCATTATTAAACTTGAATATACATTTTTGACTTGTGCTGCAAAGTATATTGATGTTTTGGAACTCAGCCAAACTGTATATATTCTGCAAAAAATCGAACCCAGAAATCTCGGGAACGGAACGAACGATTTTTTGCACGCATCGCTCATTTTGTTCCAAAAAGTTAAATTTTTTTTTAACAATTTTTTGTATTTTTGTTAAAAATATTAAATATTTATACTTCCCCTTTTAAATTCCTAAATTCGACGCTAACTTTTTGATATCATTCGGTAAATACCATTATTTGGGTATTTTTGTTTCCCGGTTTTTAAATTCCCAAAAGTCGCTATTTTGCTAAATTTTGCTTTGTCATTTCAATTGCCTACACACCGATCAGCTGTTTTCTTGCAAGATTTCACTGGATTCTGTCTGCGTACTTTTTGAGATATTTTCAGCCGACAGAGTAAAATTGGTCTTACTCTCCCAAAAAAATTTACTGAGTATTTGCTACTGGAAAAGTACGCAGACAGACCTATTGTTGTAGCAAAAGAATTAAAATCAATGAAAACTCAATTTTGAATTTGAATATAAAAAAAAAAATTATGATTTATATTTGTAAGTATCAAGACCATATAAAGCCACAATAAAATGTTGGTAAATTTAGAAATATAACAAAATAATTTAGATCAAAATATCATCTGAAGAAGTCGCCAGCACACACTTGAAAATAGAATTCGTTCTAAATCAAAAATGTCATATGTACTGTAAACAGAGAAATAACACATGCTATTGTTTGAAGGTAGTTCAGACGATATGTAACATGTGAAAAAGTGACAATCTACATGACAAATACACATAATGTGAAAATAGCTTAAATTGTAAAAACGATATACAGCTACTGCCACGTAAAGTTGGACACCTCATAAAACTACTTAGTTTTTATACTTTATGTTAAGTTTTTTATGTAGGTATGAATTTAATTGGAATAATTTAATTAATATAATTGGAAATAAGGAAATAAGGAATATTCACCCTGATTCTGCGTTACGATTTGGATCGAAATTTTCTAAATTTGACAACTTTGGTATTGTGTGTTACGTTTAAATTTTTTCTTTCGATAATAACACTGCGTCTCAAATATTTTGAACAAAGACGTGACCTAATGAATCTGACACCTAATCTTTTTGTAGAATTGTCCGCTGAATCCGAATATAAAGTCAAAATGGTCAAAAGAAGAACAGTTTTCGAGATATTTTAAAATAACGATTATTAGTGGTTTTTAAAAAGATTATGTCACTTAAATAACAGTATCTTCGAAAATATTCAACGGATTTGTTATTCCTTAATAATAAAGATAATGAAATTACTAAAGCAACGACAGGTCGTTCGTAAAAATTGGTGAAGAAATGACTTAGTTACATTGGACCAAAGTTCAAATTTCACAAAAATTTTAATGATTTTTTGCAATTTTGCTCTTTTAAACTTATTTTTTTAAAACCAAACAATAACATTTTTCAACTTTTATCAGTTACGACGTTATCTTATTTCAATACGCACAGTTTGTGCCCTATAGAATCCAAATCAGTAAAAAATAACAAAGTTACAGAAGATTACTTGAAATATCCCACTTTTCGATTTTTACCAAATCACAAAAAACACAACAAGTTAATACACATAGCGAAATTTAAGTAACAAAAAATATTAAAAAAATCCTAAAACTGTTAAATTAATATGTCGGTTAATTCACTTACAGCCCAATTATGAAAAAAATTCCCCGAGAGTTTTTTCCCTTTTCCCATTTTTACAATTTAATTAACATAGGAAAAATGGGAGAAGGGAAAAAACTCCCGGGGAATTTTTATTCATAATTGGGCTGTAAATCTTCTGTAGCTTTATCATTTTTGCACCAATCTAGGTCTTGATGGACGCAAAATGTTCTTATTGAAATAAACTAATGCCCTATGCAATAAAACGTTTCAATTTTTTATTGTTTGATACAAAAAAAATAACTTAAAAATAGAAAAATGCAAAAAAAAAATCCTAAAATGGCCAATGAAGTTTGAACTTTTGGCCCCTGTAACTCTGTCATTTCTTGACCAATCTCTACTAGCAATCCATTGTTATTTATTTACTGTTAGAAAGTTTATCGATTTTTTGTTTATTTAAAAAGATGCCAGTAAAATGAAAGGCAATAATTAGATTTTTAATTATTAACTTTTTGTGAACTTAAAGTTAAAAGGTTAATCTAATTTGTTGCAGGCCAAAAACAAGAACACCTGAACGGTACGACAAGCTGGCAAAATTATGCCAATAATTTGTTCACTATAAA
The DNA here is from genome assembly GCA_963931875.1 of Pollenia griseotomentosa. Lineage (NCBI taxonomy): Eukaryota > Metazoa > Arthropoda > Insecta > Diptera > Polleniidae > Pollenia > Pollenia griseotomentosa. The sequence goes on along the minus strand of OZ007564.1, from coordinate 69,279,415 downwards.
TATTTAATTATACCCTTCGCCGAAGGTAAAAAAGGTATTTTGTGCGCTCGGGGATAAAAACCGCCAGTGTTGACGATTATCAGATGGTTAACGTTTATGAATGTAAAAATTAAAATTCATACTTTAGGTTATTTTGTCTGTTCCGATTTCATACGTTTCCTAGCAAAACTGCTAATCTTAACTTCTTCTTTTTCTTTCGATTCAGTTCTTTGTTGGAATTTCTTCATTTTTTTCGATTGATGCGTAACTAAATGCTAGAACGTAATCGAAATGCAAAACAAGGGTGATAAAGTGAACATTTTTAAATCAAACTAAGACAGAGCAACATAAGACATTTTTCTTTAGTGTGAGTAGCTTTACCTTTACCGGTATAAAAGTTTCTGTAGTGGTATACCGATATAATTTAAATACTGATATTACTTTCGGTTGCCAACCTTCCATTAAAAAAACAAAAAGCTGAGACTAATGGCAAATTTTCCGGATTGATATTAAAACACATTTATGTGTAAAATCGTTTTAAATACAGAATTCTCTTCTTCACTAAATACTTAAATCAAATTTAATTCACCGATGTGGTACACTTAGTTTCAACTTAAGTTTCTATTGTAATATGTTAGCAAGGTGCCTCAATATCACGACAATACAACAACAAGAGGCAAAGCAATAACAATCAGCTGCTTTTTGAGACCACCTTGTAAATAATTATACTTTTTTATGATATTTTTTTGTATTTAGTAGTGCTACCATACTTTTATCTTATTTAAATAAGACTTTTCAAATAAAACTTAAAAAATCAATCTGTATTTAAATACGATTTAAGTTTTTATGAAAATTTACTTAATTTAGATTTAATTACTATCCTGAAAATTGGGCATAAAAGAAGTTCTCTTAGATCAAAGAATTCAGAAAGGTTAAAATTAAAAAATAATTTAAGAAACTAATTTCAATTTTTGGGAATACAAAATTTAATTTCAAAAGATTTTGTTATTCGTGCTTAATTCCCAGTTTTTATTATTGATAAAAACACTTGAAATTTATTGTTGATGGGATAAGCTATTTCTATGCGCATTTCACTGGTTGCTTAGGCCAGATCATCAGGAAACTTCATCCATAAAGATTTTGGAAAAACTAAAGATATTAAACCAAATAAAACTGTTAAGCGTATGAGACTTAAAGCAACAGTTCTACTTGTAACAATATCAAAGTTTAACCCTGCATGCTTAATGTTAATTTTTATACATTATGACTAATGTTAGTCGATTCGACTAACATGCCCGAAATATGAACTCTGTGGAACGGGTAGTGCTCCTAATCCATAAAAGATACTGGGAAACTAAAATACTATACCTTATTCTATATAAAAGCAAAAAATATTTTAATTTGTTTTGTTTTTTATTTTATTTATAATCAAATAAATGACTATACTTCATCCGTCTTAGCTACACCACATATAAAAATTGAAAATATAAAATTTATTGAAAAAAATTCAAAAACTTAAAAAAGGCTTCTTGCCATTTTAAAGCTAAGACTTTGTCTTAAATACTGAAACTAAAAAAAAAATTGTAATTTAATTATTTCCACAAGAGGCGCAAAGTTCAATTTTGTGCTCGTCACACATATTTTTTTTGCATTTTATGCATACAGCCTCCGTCATGAGATGCCTTTAGTAGGGACAAAACGCACAAATTTTTCTTTTATTATTTTTTTTTGGTGCTGTGTTATCAATATTGGCCAATATTTTTTTTCAACTTTATCGTCGGTTATATCTTTGCAGTCATCTTGTTTACTAAAAAAATTGCAATAAAACCAATGTTAGTCGTTACGACTAAGTAGCTTTTGCAAACCAATACATATTATTTAAATGAGTCACACAACACGTCAGTACTAACCGGCAGTAGCTTTGTAACTTAATCCACTCATTCAACACTAAAAATGAGAATGATCAAAACAGAGAAAAAAAAGTTATGAAGAAAAAAAGTAACAATGTTAGTCGAAACGACTAACATTAAGCATGCAGGGTTAAACAAAACACATCAACAATAAACAGTGGGTTTATCTCATCTTACATTCCCCACTACAATTAGTTGAAATTCTCTCAACATTAACTGTAGTTGTAAGTAGGTTAAGAAAAACAAAATAAAAACAAACAACAACTTACAAAAGATGTTGTCAATTAAGTGTTTTTTAGACCGTGCACTTGTCTGTTTATTATCAAAAAGTAATTTCAATTTTTGGGAATACAAAATTTAATTTCAAAAGATTTTGTTATTCGTGCTTAATTCCCAGTTTTTATTATTGATAAAAACACTTGAAATTTATTGTTGATGGGATAAGCTATTCCTATGCGCATTTCACTGGTTGCTTAGGCCAGATCATCAGGAAACTTCATCCATAAAGATTTTGGAAAAACTAAAGATATTAAACCAAATAAAACTGTTAAGCGTATGAGACTTAAAGCAACAGTTCTACTTGTAACAATATCAAAGTTTAAACAAAACACATCAACAATAAACAGTGGGTTTATCTCATCTTACATTCCCCACTACAATTAGTTGAAATTCTCTCAACATTAACTGTAGTTGTAAGTAGGTTAAGAAAAACAAAATAAAAACAAACAACAACTTACAAAAGATGTTGTCAATTAAGTGTTTTTTAGACCGTGCACTTGTCTGTTTATTATCAAAAAGTAATTTCAATTTTTGGGAATACAAAATTTAATTTCAAAAGATTTTGTTATTCGTGCTTAATTCCCAGTTTTTATTATTGATAAAAACACTTGAAATTTATTGTTGATGGGATAAGCTATTCCTATGCGCATTTCACTGGTTGCCAGGCGCGGATCCAGCTTGAGCCTTAGGGGGGGGAAATTTTGTATGATACAAAAAAAAAAAATTTGTTTTTAAAAGTTTATTAAAAACAATATGTGTATATTATATTTAAAAAAAAACTCAACAATAAGGTTAAATAAAATATAAGATCAGTTCAATATAAATTGAAATAAATTAATCTTCTTAAATAAGCAATTTATGAATTCCTTGTGAGGCAAATTTAGATGGTACAGTCTATCTTCCGTCATTGTTGATCTGAGTCATGTTTTTATTCGACGAAGGGTAGGAAATGACCTCTCGCTCGTAGCATTACTGACGAGCATTGAAACGAAAATTTGAAATATTTTTCTTAGATTTGGGTAGATATCTTCATCACAGTTTATTAAAGCATCTTCATCGTTATCTGATAGATTTTCAGATATTTTCCATGTTTGTTGCCAATGCAACAGTTCAGGCTCAAGTTTAGTTGTTAGTAGGTGTTTATCTCTTTTATCAAATATAATCAGCTCATCAGCTAGTTGTGGTTTTACAAGTTTTGTATCTCTATATATGACTTGGTTACAATTTGAGGTAGAAGTTTAGGTATGTTCAATACATTTCGGATATATATTGGGAAAGGTGTTTTGAGATCTTCTAAAATAAATTCAATAAGAGGAATGTAACCTTCAACTCGGTAGTAATCTTCAACATTTCCGATGTGATTATTTCGTTCAAATCTTGTCTTTTCGATTGGAACCTCGATTTGAACGAAAATAACTTTAACTTTTTCAAAAATCGCTTTAAATTGTTCTTTGGCTTTATTTATTTGCTCTTCAAGGCACATGATTAAAGTTTTGATAAGGCTGGATCCTTTTTAAGATCTATATCGTGCTTTTGTAAAATGATACTAAGCGGCTGTGTTACATTAAGTATCACACTTAATATGTATATTCCGCGAATAAATTCAAAAGAACTAAGTGAGTTCCTTAATATAAAGGTAGAGAATCTACCTTTCCACTTAGATATTTTTCCAAAGCTTATACTTATGATGTACACTTGTTGGAAAGTGTAAAATTGAGTCGTGACGGTCCACCCATCGTGTCTCGCATAATGTAGAGAGTTTGGCTCCCAAATACTTTGCTAAAACTGCGTTTCGCTTGGGATGATTATATTTAAAAAATTTTGTCGTTTCTTTAACAAATGATACAAATTTTTGGATTAATGGCACTTTATTGCTTTTAGAAATTAAGTTGTTTGATTTATGGGTTTCCAGAATTTTTTAACAGCTCCATTTTCTGCTGACATCAGAGGGCACCCATCTGTTCCAACTCATACACAATTTTTAAGGTCAAGACCAAAATTTGTCAAAGCTTTAAGAACTATTGATGATAGTGGCTTCGCATCAATTGACACATCAACGTCATCAATATCCTTTGAAGCCTCTTCAAATGCGTTTACAACAAAGCCAATAAATTCTTCCCTAACAACTTTTTGTTGTATGTTGAAATATCTTAAAGATAAGGAAATCTTTCCCCGACAAATCCGAGCTTTCGTCAAAAATTATGGAATAGAATTTTGATTCATATAACACAAATATACATAAATATTGCATAAACTAAGGCTTATTAATAATTCAACCGTACGCATTATCAAGTAAAACGTTTACTCTTTGGATATAGATGGCACATGCTGGGATTGAATGTAGAATAAAAAGTATTTGAATACGGCAAACTAGATGTTTTATTGAAAATATCTAATAAATAACTATAGGGATTAAGATTTAGATACTTATTGAAAATTTCGTTAGAGATTCAATAAAAAAAAAACACAAAATACTTGTTGAAAATTTCGTTAGAGTTTCAATAAAAAAAAAAAACAAAAAATACTTGTTGAAAATTTCGTTAGAGATTCAATAAAAAAACCTTGCTGAGATTTCCAAAAAATTTGTACATTTAAAAAAATATTATTATTGTGAATTCTTGTATTTTCGAAATAAACAAAATATATTTTTATAATTTACGGGGGGGAAATTTCCTTTTTTCACCCCCCCTGAATCCGCGCCTGCTGGTTGCTTAGGCCAGATCATCAGGAAACTTCATCCTTAAAGATTTTGGAAAAACTAAAGATATTAAACCAAATAAAACTGTTAAGCGTATGAGACTTAAAGCAACAGTTCTACTTGTAACAATATCAAAGTTTAAACAACAATAAATTTCAAGTGTTTTTTTATCAATAATAAAAACTGGGAATTAAGCACGAATAACAAAATCTTTTGAAATTAAATTTTGTATTCCCAAAAATTGAAATTACTTTTTGATAATAAACAGACAAGTGCACGGTCTAAAAAACACTTAATTGACAACATCTTTTGTAAGTTGTTGTTTGTTTTTATTTTGTTTTTCTTAACCTACTTACAACTACAGTTAATGTTGAGAGAATTTCAACTAATTGTAGTGGGGAATGTAAGATGAGATAAACCCACTGTTTATTGTTGATGTGTTTTGTTTAAACTTTGATATTGTTACAAGTAGAACTGTTGCTTTAAGTCTCATACGCTTAACAGTTTTATTTGGTTTAATATCTTTAGTTTTTCCAAAATCTTTATGGATGAAGTTTCCTGATGATCTGGCCTAAGCAACCAGTGAAATGCGCATAGGAATAGCTTATCCCATCAACAATAAATTTCAAGTGTTTTTATCAATAATAAAAACTGGGAATTAAGCACGAATAACAAAATCTTTTGAAATTAATTTAAGAAACTCTTATACTTTACAGTACTTTAAAAAAATATGATTCACTTTTGGAGTCCTTAGTAAAACTTATGAAAAGTTGAATGGAAAAATAATAGGAAAAATCTAATATATAAATTTGTCATTAATTTGTAGTTTCTACAGTATTGATCTTGGAATCTATAAAAGATTTATAATCAGAGTCTTTACGAGAAGCAAAGCAGATTTAACATTGTCCATCTGTCCGTGTGTTTTTTGAAATAAGATAGGGACTAGGTCGTTATAAGGGGGTTCTATTGATTCAGTGGAATAACCAAAATTTTTGCTTGATTTGCTCCCAAATTTCAAATAGTTAATGACTAAAAAATATGAACGCCATCGTGTTAGTTAAATTTTGCGCAACATTTTCGAGCATAAGCTGTTTTATTCTGTCAATAGTGTGTCGAATGTTGGCTTCTAAATGATAAATCGTTGCTGGTTTACCACCATAGACTAGAGATTTAATGTAAAAAAACACTCCCTTAACATTTATATCCCATATACTCCGTTAAAGTTTGCTATTGAAATCTTGCCAGTTCGGTCCATTAATGGCTGAGATATGAGCAAAAAACCACGACTGTCTGTAATTTTACCCAAAGATACCTTGTTGTTGTTTTCTAAAGAATGGCAAGAGCCAAAGCTTCCAAGTTTCCAAGTGCAAGCCAAAATGTGGGCAGGATTGGAAAAGTAGGCGGGGCACAAAATCCATTTATCCAAATAACGGTACGAGAAACATTTTCCAAATTTTGTACACATAGCCGGGTTATCAATACGCAAACTCCCAAAAAAAGGCAGGATTGGAAAAGTGGGTGCGGTACAAACATCGTGGTGACCAATACAAAATATCATTCAAAATATGTGCGGGTTGTGGTAGTGAGCGTGGCACAATTAGATTTATTTATATCTAAAGAACGGTATTTATTTAACTTTTTGTTTTGATTTCACCTTGAAGTTTCGGCATGACCGAATGTAGCACTCTTGCTTGTTTTTTTTTTTTTTGCTTTTTCGCTTTTGAATTAAAAATATGATATTGTAAAGTGTACTTGTATAGTGTATGTGTCACAAGTTTCGCTTTAAGCAGGGCCAGACAGGAGCTTGTGAATTATGAATATTATTTGATCACAGCTTCAAACGAAACCCTTTTTTCGCATTATTTTTTTTATATCTGGCTTACTTTGTCGGATTATGAATAAAATCAATCCGATGCAAAAAAACTATTTATGTTGTAGTGCAAATTCTGCCAATGACTAATTAGCAGTTTATCTTCCAATCGACATGGCTCTTTATCTTTTGTGATCTTATCTAACGTTGTTAGTCTTCAGATTCAAAATCTCCATCTCCAATCGTTAAACTCCTAAAGAAATATATACAAAGAATTTTTCTACAAAAATACTTAAAACAAAAATTTCATTTCAAGTTGTTGTAGGACAATTTTTAATTAACTGAATATTTTCGCCAAATCGTCAGCTCATTGTTGGTTTTGCAAATATCATGGTGAAATTACCATCATACGCGCGAAACCAATAAGAGCTGACGAAATACCTAAACTTTCTGACGAAGAAAAACTTTCTGACGAAGAAAAATGTATGGCAAAAATGTAGACATCTGTTGACAAACAGGGAGAGCTTATTTCAAAAATTCTTAACTTCAATTTGGTTTGTAGATATGCATGTTTGACTCGAATTAATTAAATATTTTTTTGAAAAACTGGTGTAATCGTTTTTCACAATGCAAATAAAATCTTCAACATTTTGAAATTTTTAGCTTTGTTTTGCTCCAATATGTACATGTATGACTAATTAAAACAATAAATATTTTATTTTCCATTTAAATCCTACAGACTCTATTTTCTTATCAAATCAAACAAATCAAAAAAAAAAAAAATAGTTTTTCAAAAATTTTGTTAGAACATCAATTAAAAAAAAAATTCGAAAAAGCAACATTTATTTAAGAAAATAAAAAGTTCATAGATATAAAAAATAACAATACCACTGGGTACAATTTGCAATAAAATTGATATTATGTACTTTTTTTCTGAGAAAAAACAAAAAAAAAACTGGAAATAATAAAAAAAAAACTCACAAAATGTTGAATGAGGTGTAAAAATTGTTTTTCAAAATATGTTTTAAGGGAAGACATAAAATATAAAGTAAAAATAACACAAGTATGAAAGTAAAGTCGGTCAAGCCTGGCCATTCTAAACCCTACTGCATAGTATAATACTGAAGTTTCCATGGGCAACTGCGTATGTCTTAAAATCATATTTTTCAGGAGTGCCAAAAACCATTCTAGATCTATGGGCTAGGTATTAAACTTAAGTTCAATTATTTACCACTTAACTCGGAAAGTTGCCGGTCCTCCAGTTTGTCCGCAATGGTCAAAAAACAAATTTCTCAGATAGTCATACAGTTTATGTCATCCATACGTTGCACATGCTTCCACTTTTCCTGTATTCCCAATTTTGCTTAAAGTCTTTGTCATTACGTTAAATAATCGGAATTGATTCATTTTTATTCAGAAATTCCTAAAACCATGTACAGATCAACATCTTAAGATCGAAAAACTGGAAATACACGGTTGCCCATAAAAATCACAGTATTTGCACTAAAGCTTCATAAAAGAGTCCTTTGTACTAAGTATTATCTAGATATCTACATCTAGATGAGCATTTTTCGTCTTAAAGTGATCTTAGGGAGGTGGCTCATATGGGCATTCGAGAAAAACATGTTGCCATAACATAATCGTCGCCATTTTGAAGGTACTTTATGGTATTAATAGATATTTTCGGCCGTAGTATTTGTAGCGGAGCTATTGGTAAATATGTACTGAGTCCAATAAAATTATGTAAAGCTTCGTACAGACGGTGGTCAGATCTTACAATGTTGTCATTAAAATTGACTGAAAATGTCTAGCAAAAATAACCCGCTACTTCGTTAGAGTCTCTCTTTCATTCGTGGACAATTTATATGCAAAGTTTTTGGGTCTAGGTTTAAACCAAAAAGTACGAAAACTTGAATCTTATATGTTCCCATTCACTCAGGACCCTGAACCTAAAATTTTATATTTTTAGGTTTAAAATTATAGAAAATTAAAAAATTGTCACATGTAGAACCGGAAAGTAAAAAAAGATATTTAATTTCTCGTATTTCCCCTTCTTGATACTTTTTTCTTCCAATTGAAGTATCAAAAATTTCAATACACCAATACCCCGGTTTGCGTCGCTTCGTTTTGCATCGTTTTCGAAGTTGCGTCTTTTTAAAATTTCTGTGATTTCGAAGTTGCGTCGATCTTGTTTCACTTTGCGTCGCATGACTTCGAAGTTGCGTCGCTAGTGCTTCGATTTGCGTCGTTAATATATAAATGTTTGTACAAAGCTTAAACAGAAAAAGGGGATTTTCCGTTTTAGTCTAATGCAAATATGTATGTTTTTGCTGAAGTAAAGTTAAATTTAAATATTTTGCAACAACGAATCAAAAAAAGCAAATAAGATTACAACAAAAACTGTTCATTTTGACGCGTTATAAATCATGGGAAAAGGCTGTTGATACTGAAAGAAACCTTGATCCCTTCTACATAAAAATCCATTTGCTGTTCCAGTGACGCTGATAAAACTAAGAAATTTGTTGAAACAAGAACATCTGTTCAACATAAACAGGTTACAAAAATGATAAGTCTCTTAATAAAAAAAACAGAGCCACTTCTTTCTATTTGGATTGAAGATCAAAATCAGCTAGTCTATCAAATCAAAATTTATTTTTTCAGCTAAAATTATAAATCTCAGAACCAATTTAATGAAAATTAATACAAATTTGTGGAAAATCGTGCTTCGTTTTCGGTTTGCGTCGTTTCGGTTTGCGTCGAGTTTTTCCGATCCCAATTAGCGACGCAAACCGGGGTATTGGTGTATAGTAGTGAAAGCTTATAATTTAGTGTGTATATGTATAGAGAAAATTTTTTGTAAAAAAGTACCAAAAATCGGTACGATTTTCAAACCTTAATCTTTATAATTTTTATTTTTATGTTTATTGGTTTTAAAGATAGATGGGGTGTCGAAAAAGTTCCAAAAAAAGAGCAAAATTTCAAAAAAATAACAAAAACCTATCAATTTATTTTTGTAATGAGCAACGTACTACACAGAAAGAAATAACTCGTACTAAATTCAAGTGTTTTCTTCTTACTTTAGTACGAGTCGTACTCAAAATTTAAGTGCGAATAACACTTAAAACTACTTAAAACAATACAAAATGGGATAACTTTCGAAAACCAATATGCGTGTGTCAATAAAAGTTTGTTGGTGGCACAACAACAACACTACAGAAAGAAAAATGTGGATTATTTTCATGTGTAAAAATTAAAATAAGTACCATTAATTCCCACATTCTATTTTTTTAAACTAATTAGTTAAACACAGAATGATTACGGAAGTCATATTAGGCATGCTGCTGGTGTCTTATGATTTAGAATTCTTCTGTAAACAAAGCGCGGAATACAACAAAAGTAAAATAAACATGTGTAACCAGCGTTTAAAAAACTGCAGTCAAAGTAGAAAAACTGTCATTTCTTTCACTTCTTCATTTGCCACTAGCCAAAGAAAAACTGTTGCTTTGACTTCCGATTCATTAAATACGATCAGTCGCTGTCAAACCAACTCAAAAAGCGAAAAGTTGTAAACAAATTTTCGTTTTTTTCGACAGTTTTTGTTTTCGACTGCAGTTTTTTAAACCCTGTGTGTAACGAGTAAGTAAAATAATTATATTCTTTCTGGTTCTGTGGGGTAAGTGTTTAGGTAAGAATGAATCTAATCTCACTTAAGGATTATTTCAAGTACGCATCGAGATCAAACCATCTTAGAAATGCTTGAATCAAGCACAGTATGAGATTAATTTTATCTCACTTTTAATTAGGTCAATCCTGTTTTTTGATTATTTTAAGTACGAATTCGGGATTAAATATGGATAAGTTAAATATTTCGCACTTGAATAATCCGTACTTGAATCGAGCGTTCTGTACTTGATTTAAGGAAAGCCGTACTTACCGTACTACTGACACCGCTTCGGCTTCATTTGAGTACGTATGGATTGATTTCTTTTTTTTGGGGTATTACTATTTTGCATCTCTTTTAGTTAAAGAGTTTTGAGGTTAGTGAATTTTCACGTTTTTACCCTTTTTACTCCTTAAACATTCGAGTTTTCGAAAATTCCGTCTTAGTGGATCGAGCTGTCGAGAGACCAACTTCGGGTTCAATTTCAATTTCAAATTTGAGCTTCAGGCGTTTATGATGAGTCAGTCAGTAATTTTACAATATGATTTATGTAGAAGATTTAGGTAGCCAACATAAAAGCGTGGCTTATGAGCCCACAGACTTTATTACAGAAAGAAATTTGCATCGGGGCGATGTGAAATAATAGACCGATTCTCACCAGCTTCAATCAGCTTCGTCCTTATGACAATATATTTACATGAAAAACCAGCCAACTGGACGTGCGAACATCGTTCCGAATCGATTGATATACAATTTGTTTATGTGTTACACACATCTGTAGCCCGTTTCTGTATTTCTCGCATCGTAAAATTTTCCGACTGAAACCAGTGAATCGGGACAGAAACAGTGAAAAATGAAACAAAAAATGGTTTTTCTCACACAAGTGTTTCTGTATCTTTTTTTTGCGAGAATTATCTGTCATTTAAATAATTTTCCAGCAATTATTGGAAGGATGCGAGAAAAAGTGTTTCTATAACAATATTTTGCGAAAAGTTTTTTTCAAGAACTGTCAAAATAAGTCACATTTGAAATTGGTGGCGAGAAAAACAAAATGTAGATATTTTGAATTTAAATATGTTTATATACTATTTTTTTTTAATAAATAAAAAAATAGAAGGAATATAAATGATAAATGCATAATTTATATGATGAAAATAAACAAAAAACAATTGTTATATTTTGTTAGTTTAAATTTTTGTTAGCCTTTTCTTGTTTTGGTTTTAATCAGTGCTGCCAGATAAATTTGTGTCAAAATCGTCAATTTCCTGAGAAAAATATAAAAAAGATCGTCTTTTTTGTTATAAAAATCGTGCAATTTAAAATCAATTTTAAACAAATTTGTTTCGACTTTTATTAAAAAATAATCAAACAAAAACTAAGTTAAAGTTCATGGGTTCATTATTTAATAATTATATTATTATTTAAAAAAAAAAAAAAAAAAAAAAATTTCATTTTTCCCGACGTTTCGTGAATTTTATGTTCACTTCTTCAGGGGATTCGTCTATTAATATAAAATAAAATCATCAACATTTAATAATACAATAAATATAAATGTAACGAACTTACAGTGAAAAGAAACAAATTTGTATTACATTAATATATTTTTAAAAACATAAAAGCCAACACTAGTGGTGTCATCTACTGTTTTTCAAAACAACTCTATAACTGGCGCTTAAATTGTCAGTATCTTCTTTTTTATTCGTTGTTGTATTTTTTTCTGTTGAATTCTTAAGCTTTCTGTTGTATATCTTTTCCTCACGTTTTCTTGCCGGAATAATGGTTTTGGCACAAAAGTGTACATATAAGATAAGAATATCAAATATCAATCATATTTTGTATATGTATATAAGAAGTATTAAATGTTCAAAATAAGCCAAGTCGGTCCATTACTTTCCTTCGAAATTTTGCTTTTGCCGATACATTTTTTAGGGAAGAAGCAAACAATTTCGAGGACAATTTTCACAATAGGGATAAATATAAAAATGTAAGCAGCCTTGTTTCTAAAGATATCTTTTTTTCTAATAAGCAAACATATAAAAATATTTACAATTATCTTATTTCGAAGACTAAGGGGCTTATAGTGTAAAACGCAACGCCAACAATTTCATTAAAAGCAAAAATAAAATCAAAAATATTTTAAATTTGTTGTTGCTTTCTACAGACATTCATATTATTTTTTTTTTCAATTTTCAACGCCACAAAATAGAAGTGTTTGAAATTTAAAAATTCAAGATGAATTTCTATAGAAAGTAACAACAAAATTATAAAATATTTTAGAAAAAATCATCAAAACGTCACTTTGTTAATATCGGAACAAAAAATCGTCAAGATGACGATAACTCGTCAAATCTGGCAGCCCTGTTTTTATTATATTTATTTCTTTTGTTGACGTTTCGCTTTTATTTGACACTTAATTACTGGAAATATTCCAGTATAAACAGAATTTGTTGTGTCTGTTTTCGCATTCAAATACAGAAACACTTTTATCTCATAAATCGAGAAACGATGGAATTTTTTGTTTCACACTTCATGTAAGAAATTTTACGATGCGAGAAATACAGAAACGAGCTACTGAACAAACTAAAAATATCCCTCCACCTATAGAGTTGTGGGTATGTAAAAAAAATTTTTTAACAAGAATAAAAGAAAACTTCAAATAAAAATAACATGCCACAAAATAACTTGAGGCAATAATGATTGTTTCTTTTAAGTTTTGTTTTGCTGGTAGTTGTTGTAGGTATTTCATGTTACAACAACATGTACAATGAGTAGGGGTTACTTTAAAAACCTCTTGAATTCAAACAATTTCAGTTAAAATAACATAAATGTTTTTCAAGCTAGAAACAAGTAAAAACAGTGAGAAATAGTTGTTTAAACAAATTAAGATTGCATTGTTTAAAATAAATTTAAAAATTATTGTCTTAAAGCGTTTGATTTTTAACTCAATATTAAATACCTTTTTTTGTTTTTTTTTTTTTTGAATAAAAATTTTAAATATTTCGCACAACTTCAAACATTTTAATAACGGCTATCCCTTTTTTTTTTTTTTTGTTTCACTTATCAAAATCATTTCTTGTTCCTTAATTTGAAACTCATTAATTTTCTTGTTAACGCACTGCGCCAAAAATTTCAATATTTAAACTACAGCCAATTTATGACTTAATTATTTCTGCTTGTTCTGGCATGTCTTCTCTTGTTTTCCAAAAAAGGCCCCAAAATATAAAATCTTTTAATTTTCACAAAGAATGTTTACGTACAAATGCGTTTTAATCACGAAACAATCACAATCACCAATATCAAGGATTCAAAATCTCGGCCACAACCTGTTTGAAAATCCAATTGAAATTTCATTCTTACAGGGTGGCCCAAAAGAGACTTAAGTCTTTAATTTATTCCAAAGTCAAAACAGTTTTTATACCTACACCACCATAGTGGAGGGGGAATTGTGCCGATATGTGTTACACTTGAAAAATATTGTTTATTGACCCACCATTTAGTCGATCTAACCACGTCCGTCTGTGCGTCTGGCTGGCTGTCCATGTAAATCTAAAGCGCAAAGTATTGCTCACGATCAGGGCTGCCAGATAAATTTGTGAGAAAATCGTCAATTTCCTGAGAAATAATAAAAAAAAAATCGTCTTTCACGTTTCGAAAAATCGTCAAAAAAAAACGGACAACTTAAAATTTAGTTTTTTTTTAACAATTTTTGTTCGATTTTTATAAAAAAAAAAAAACATTCAAACAAAAACATAATTACTTCATATACAGCTAGCATTTTCAACCGTGTAAGAGAAACTGGGAGTCTCATGAAGAGCGTCTTTGATCGTCGATGATCGCATTTTTTAATCATAGAAGATTCCTCACACGGGAAAAACTGCAACACGACTGAAATTCTTCCATAGCACAGCGAAAGATGCTTCTTCAATCGTTGTGGGAATAAGACGAGGGTAAAGATTATCTTACAAGTCCTTCATGTCAAGAATCGTATGAGACTCATGTAAATATTATCTTACAACTCGTGAAATGTTCGCCGTATTACTGGTGAAAATATGATTAATACAGAGAGTCCTAAAAGGTTCATTCAATGATGGTTTGACGAAAGATAAACATCGTTTAATAGTGAAGTTTGCCGCTATTCTAAACTAATAATGGCAATTTAGCTATTTTTTTGATCAATCTAGCGCTTTATCTCTATTTTTATTTATAATTTCTGGGTTTAATTAAACAAGAAAGCTATCACTACTGTGAGTGACACAATTTTGACGCTCTAGCTTAGGTATGGCATATCAGCGTAAAAGCTAAGTGAAGGAAAACGTTCCGCCGCCCGCTCTTGTTAAGGTACGGCTGTTAAACATTCCAAGATTAAAAAACGAACATGTCAAAAAATTAAATGTTTTATTTAGACTTTGGAGACTGAAAAAAATCGTCACATTTTAGAAAAAGATCAGCAAATGGGCACTTTGCTAATTTCGGAACAAAAAATCGTCAAAAAGACGATAAGTCGTCAAATCTGGCAGCCCTGCTCACGATTATAGGGATAATTGGATGAAGTTTGATACATCGGATCAAAAATGTTACAAGTACTAAGAGCCTTACAAATGCGTTTTCCATGTCTTTTTTTTTAATACTTTCATGACTTTTTTTTCACGAATTTTAACGTTATCGCTTGAGCGCTATTCTTCATTTAATTTTTTATCCCTCGAGAAAAAACATGCATTTGCATAAAACTCCACGCCGTTAAAAATTCTATCTTTTCAAAAAATGCGTTCGTTTCAAATGTTCCGTAACAAATGAAGTCGTTGCTGGTAATCTGTGGACAACTCAAGTTGCGTTGTACGTTTTCCTGTTGAAGTTGTTGGATTTTCCTGCACACTATACATATTCCGCTCGTCAAAGATTTTCTTTATTCAGAGCCGTCTGTTTTCTTTGAGTTCGAAGAAGATCCCAGACAGCCCCTTGTAATAAAAATAGTATTATCAGTGGCAAAAGTCACGCTGCACTTAAACAATAGTCGGCTTTTAAAATAAACTTATTTTTTCAATGGAACCACCATTTTTTTACAATTTTCAGTTCCTTAAGACTTCTTTAAAACAATTTTAAAACTAATTAAAGAAAATCATATTATAATCAAATTGACTATTTAAAACCTTTCGTTTATTTTGCATCACCCTGTATAAAACAAACAACACAAGTAGAAATAAATTTTGAAATATAAAATAATGTGGCTTTCTCAATTGCAATTTAACCAGGCACAAGCAAATAAAACAAAGATAGATGGCAGGACGGACAAGCTGTTTGGGACAGCCATACAGTTGTATACAGACAAAATCATAAGGAGTAACAACAAAAAAATTTTAACACACAAAAGATTTAATAATTTTTTTTTTAACCTAATTACAAAATTTGTAGTTGTTTGGTCTGTAGATGATTCAAGGCACATCCTCCCTAAAAAAACACCAAATATAACTCAAAAGCCAGAGTCTAAATTTTCCAATGGGCCCATAATTAGAAATTGCTCCTATATAAGTCTTAATATTAGAAATAATTATCTCTTCCAACTTGAACGTTGATGTTCCTTTTGAGATAAAATTTTGCATTAATTTATTTTTTGCAAGCTAAAAGCTTCTTAAGCAGGTCCAAAATGAACAACGTAGGGATGGGCAAATTGAAAAATTATATCGATACATATCGAATCGATAAGTTTTAAGAGTATCGATATTTATTATTTAAAAAATATCGATATATCGAACGTATTTTACTGAAACAATTTCCAAATTAAAAAATTTAGTATACTTTTGTACATACATACATATTTATGAACAAACTTAGGCCCTAATTTTGTAAAATACAACGCACGCCAAAGTATTATTTTAAAAGCAAACACAAATTTATAAATATTTTTAATTTTGTTGTTGCTTTGTACAGAAATTTATGTACAGTTTTAAAATTTTCAACGCCACAAGCATTGAGGCGTATGAAATTTTAAAAACCAATGTGAATTTCTGTTAAAGGCAACAACAAAATTACAAAATATTTATGAATTTGTTTTTGCTTTCAATGTAATTCTTTGTCGTTGCGTTGTGTTTTACAAAATTAGGGCCATAATATTTATATGTAATTACATTGTTAC
This sequence comes from Pollenia griseotomentosa, assembly GCA_963931875.1. Classification (NCBI taxonomy): domain Eukaryota; kingdom Metazoa; phylum Arthropoda; class Insecta; order Diptera; family Polleniidae; genus Pollenia; species Pollenia griseotomentosa. The sequence goes on along the minus strand of OZ007564.1, from coordinate 69,262,948 downwards.
TTTTTATTTCAAAAAATTAACAAGAACAAAAAATTCAATAAAAAAAAAAATTTATTATAACAAAAACAAAAGGGAAGAATACAAAAAAGCCATATGAAATCTAAAAAAAGTATATTACGAAAACCAACTTACTTAAAATTTGAATTGCATCCCAAAAGTACCAACTTTAACTAGAAATGTTTTTGGTTGTTTTAGTTAAACCAGTATTCATCAGATATGGACATCAGGAGCACTCTCTGTTTTATGTGCTCTCCTGTCAATCTGCTTCTTGTATCTGGCACTGATTCTTATAAATGCCAATCATTTTAGATCTTCATATTAATTTAAAAACATATGATGCATGCAGTGTTGCCAATTCTTAAAAAAACATTTTGTTTGGAAAACGGTTAAAATTTAGATTTTTTAATGAAGACTGACTTTAAAAAATATCGAATTCGATAGTCGTATTTCAATATCGATACATCGATATATCGGTTCTTAAATATCGGCGATATATATCGATTATTTTTTATTTAAATATCGATATTTTAATACATCGATATTTTTTGCCCATTCCTAGGACAACAGCTCCCAAATAAGCCTGAACAATATGTTTGTCTCAGTACGGCAGAATACGAACTAAAACAACTTAATGCTATGTTCACATTTGGCTTCTTAAACGCGTTTAAGCAGTTCGAACGTGATTAAGCTCTAATCACTTCAAAATCGAGATGATTACCCATACATTGAAGTGATTTGTTAATCACTTCAAATTGACAAGATTACAACTAAATCACTTCATAAATCACATAGAATCCACTGAACATACCTCAGATGTAGAATCGCCAACATAGTCGTGTGCAACCGGCCCCGATTTCTGCTTAATTTTTTTTTATCTTTTTCCGTAAATAATTCATAAATTTTCACAATTTCATCATTAAAATGATTAAAATAATCTTCTTATAACTTTATATAAGTGTTTTTATCCATTTTTAATACTTTAAAGAAATATAAATTTGTTTGTTGTGTTTTTTTTTTTTCTTAATCATCTGTCATCTTAATCATCTCAAATGTAATGTGAACGGCTTTGATTAGCTTAATCAACATTTTGCTTAAACGCGCTTAAAAACCTAAGTGTGAACTTAGCATAATATAATATTATAGTGGTATATCAATATAATTACACTGTTAAGTTGATTTATTTTTGTAGCGCTGAGGCAGCAATTCCGACACCAATAACACTGTGATAGAAATTGACACTTTTTTTAAACAAGCTTCGGGTACGCTGAATCCAGTGGTGCTAGCGGTTTTTTTTTAGGTTAGCTCTGGTTTTCGAGATATACCGTTATTTCGAAAATGGAGGAGGTTGAACAAAATATGTGTGAAATTCCGCAATAAAATTTCGTATAAAAAAGGTAAATCTTTTTTCTAATATGCGCAATCGTTTTAGGAACATAATTTTTTTTTTTGGAAAAAAAAATATTTTTATTTTTCATCTTACTAAGATTCCTACCCACTATCTCCATTCCTTAAGGGGGATCCCATACAAAATGTTCAATGCTGACTAGAAATATATTGAAGAAAAAGTCCTATAAATGCCCAGGAGTCGCCTCTAGCGGGATAAAATTTATGACCGTCCTCAATAAGATTTTGTCTTAACATATTCTCGAAATGTACTTGGCCTTTATAACCACTTTTTAGGGGAACTCCCATACAAATATTGCGTTTTATGAAATTCTTAATTAAAATTTTTTGACTTTTGTGAATAAAATCAAATGTTGTTAACAGATTTTAATCATTTATGTCTTGTTTTCTTTGCAATTTCGTACGTCTTTTTGTACGTCTTGAAAAAATTAGAAGCATAGCTGCATTTTCCAATTTTTTATGAATTTTTAAATATCAAAAATGTCGAAATTTTGATAAAAAAAATTATTATTTTTTCCAAAAAAAAAAAAATTATGTTTCTAAAACGACTATGCGCAGTCGTAGTAGAAAAAATTTTTAATTTTTTTTTAAGAATTTCGGTTTTTTTAGTAATTTTAATAAGCTTAACCGTTTTTGAGTTACGCGAATATATGTTGTGTAACCTCCTCCATTTTCGAAATAACGGTATATCTCGAAAACAAGAGCACCATTAGATTCAGCGTATCCGAATTATGATAAAACACCAAGTGCCCGGCTTGTCTATTTTTTCAACTAGCACAAGGTAATTGAACAAGTTCCATAAGGAAAATTTGTGTCAATGGTACTTAACGCACTTATCCCGTGACAAGTGAACACAATATTATAATAAAAAGAAACGAAATGTGATCGGTGAAAACAAGACTTAACTTAACACTTAACTTGTGATGAACTTTTTAAAATGTAGTTACTCCAGAGAAAAGGTTATTGGCACAAAAGTAGGCATGTGACTTGATTTCGTGCGGGCTGACTTTATCTGTAGCCCGTTTCTGTATATTTCGCATCGTAAAACTCTTCGCATGAAACGTGTGAATTTCAACAAAAATAGTGTGAAATGAAACAAAAAATGGTTTTTCTCACACAAGTGTTTCTGTATCTTTTTTTTGCGAGAATTATCTGTCATTTAAATAATTTTCCAGCAATTATTGGAAGGATGCGAGAAAAAGTGTTTCTATAACAATATTTTGCGAAAAGTTTCTTTAAAGAACTGTCAAAATAAGTCACATTTGAAATTGGTGGCGAGAAAAACAAAATATAGATATTTTAAATTTAAAATATGTTTATATACTATTTTTTTTAAATAAATAAAAAAATAGAAGGAATATAAATGATAAATGCATAATTTATATGATGAAAATAAACAAAAAACAATTGTTATATTTTGTTAGTTTAAATTTTTGTTAGCCTTTTCTTGTTTTGGTTTTAATCAGTGCTGCCAGATAAATTTGTGTCAAAATCGTCAATTTCCTGAGAAAAAAATAAAAAAGATCGTCTTTTTTGTTTTAAAAATCGTGCAATTTAAAATCAATTTTAAACAAATTTGTTTCGACTTTTATTAAAAAATAATCAAACAAAAACATAGTTAAAGTTCATGGGTATTTAATAATTGAGATATAAATCTTGAATTTACCTATTCCTATAATCTTTTTCTTTTTTACCTGAAATAGACTTAGTAGAATACCTTGTAGTTAAAATTAAAAAAATCGGTTCATAAATAAACGGGTTAAAGACCCAGTAAAATCTTCGCCTACAAAATAATATGTTAAGTAATCAGAAACACATAAAGGCACTACATACAATTCTACTGAAAAACTAATGAATTTTACAAGGGTTGTGCCAAAAAGAACAAATTCAAAAGTAAGTCATTTTTTTTATCTTAATACATCCAGAAAAAAGTAGTTATCGAAGTTCTTTTTTTTTTTTTTTTTTTTTTTTTTCATTATTTATTTATTGAATCTTCATATATTAAATATGAACTAACAATAATTAATCAAATCTTATCCTAATAATTTATTTTATGTCCTGCCAGTGCCAGACAAAAATTTTCTTCATCACGGGTTCTGTTCACATATGTAGGTGTCTATCGCTCATCTTAATGGGTAAGTGCTGCAGTGTCTCTTCTTCTTAAGCGAGTATGGCCACTATCATTTAAAATATTTCGAGCTAGTGGATTAGGGTGCAACTCTAGCCTTTTTAAATATTTTACCGCATACTTCGTAATAATAGTCCTTACCAGTGGCACATTGAGATCCTTGTGGATATTTGAGTTTTTAACATACCTTTATTCTCCATTGTTTTAACCACAGTTCTAGTTGAAATATATGATCCTGCAGGTATCGAGATGCTTCTCGACTGTTCTCGTGTACGCTTAGAAAAGCTGTATCATCAGCAAAAGTTGAGGTTAGGGTGTAATTATTTGTTGGCATGTCCGAGGTATATATAAGGTAAAAAAGTGGGCCCAGGATGCTTCCCTGAGGCACTCCAGCTTCAATTGGCTGAGGAGAACTTAAAAAATCACCTTCTTTAATAATAAATTTTCGACCGACCAAGTAGCTTTCTAGCAGCTTGTGTGTGTTAACCGGTAGGTTTAGCTTCAATTTATGTAACAAGCCTACATGCCAGACTTTATCAAAAGCTTGAGAAACATCGATGAAGAGAGCGGAGCAATATTTTCTTTCTTCAAAGGCTTTTCTTATGGCGTTTACTATTCGATGGGTTTGTTCAATTGTGCTATGTTCTCTTCTGAAGCCGAATTGATGGTTAGGTATACACCCATTATCATTTAGAATTGGGGTTAATTTTGACGCTAAGAGCTTCTCAAATAGCTTTGATATATTAGACAATAAGCTAATAGGCCTATATGACTCAACTTTTGTGTGATCTTTTCCTGGCTTTGGTATCATCTTTACTAAGGAGACCTTCCATTCTTGAGGGTAGTATTCAAGGCGTAAAATAGCATTAAAAATATAAAGAATAATTTTCTTTGCTATGCGAGGTAGCTCCAAAAGCATTTTGTTGCTTATCTTATCAAGACCAGGGGCTTTCTTGGGGTTTAAGTTACAAATAGCCTTTTCGATTTCTCTCATCTTAAATCTTAGGGGAACAGCTGCTCTAGCAGCAACAGGTGGTAACTCGTCCGCTATGTCGTCAGATATGTTTGGGGTAAATACGTTTTTCAAATGATTTACAAACAGGTTTCCTTTCTCATTATCATTTCTTGCCCAACTTCCATTCAGGTTTCTTAATGGTGGTTTCATGATAACTGGCCTTTTTAGATTTCTGGCTGCACGCCATAATGAGTATTCTGATTGTGGTGTTGCATCCAGGTCCTTAAGATATTTTTCCACGGAAGCCGTTTTCCGGGACTGCAGTAATTTTCTTAGCTTTTTTGTGCACTCTTTTAATAAGTTCTTAAGTTGGGGGGATCTGTGCAATTGCCACTCCCTTCTCACTCTCCTTTTTTCATTCAAGAGGCGCTCGACATCTGTAGAATATATGTTATTATTATAAGTTTTTTTGAGGGTATTGCAGGAATGTTGAACCGCTAGTTTAATATAACTGTCAAAATTGGCAATAGAAAGATCCACATTCTCCGGTGTGCTAAGCGGAATATTTTCTGTGCAATGAGTACTGAGATATTTTTTATATTTTAGCCAATTTATTTGTGTAGCTGACGTCGCTATGTAACTAGAGGGAGATACAATTCTATTGGTGTTTGTTATAGTAACAATTGTAGGTGTGTGATCAGAGGATAATTCTAATGAGGCTTCAACGTGAATCGTTTCTGTGGGGATGTTTTTAACCACGCCGAAGTCGATGACATCTGGAATTTTTTGTGGATCAGCAGGCCAATATGTTGGTTGTCCGCTCGCGACAACATTTAAATTCATTTTAGAGATTGTATTAAACAAAACACGACCCTTTGGTGTTATAAGTCGTGACCCCCAGAAGGTATGTTTAGCGTTATAATCGCCAGCGGCCAGGAAACAGGGTCCTAGGGATTTATAATATTCACAATATTGGCTTTCTGATATTGAAAATCTAGGTGGAGAGTATAAAGATGAAATTACTATGTTTCGATTAAGCTCTTCAATCGAAGTTCTTATGGAAGAAAACTACTTAATAACGAGTGAAAGAAGCTATCCATTTTGAAAAAGTTTTTACTGGGAGACAAACAAATTTCTTTCTTGCCGGAATAATGGTTTTGGCACAAAAGTGTACATATAAGATAAGAATATCAAATATCAATCATATTTTGTATATGTATATAAAAAGTATTAAATGTTCAAAATAAGCCAAGTCGGTCCATTACTTTCCCTCGAAATTTTGCTTTTGCCGATACATTTTTTAGGGAAGAAACAAACAATTTTCGAGGACAATTTTCACAATAGGGATAAATATAAAAATTTAAGCAGCCTTGTTTCTAAAGATATCTTTTTTTCTAATAAACAAACATATTAAAATATTTACAATTATCTTATTTGGAAGACTAAGGGGCTTATAGTGTAAAACGCAACGCCAACAATTTCTTTAAAAGCAAAAATAAAATCAAAAATATTTTATAAATTTGTTGTTGCTTTCTACAGACATTCATATTATTTTTTTTTTCAATTTTCAACGCCACAAAATAGAAGTGTTTGAAATTTAAAAATTCAAGATGAATTTCTATAGAAAGTAACAACAAAATTATAAAATATTTTTGATTTTGTTTTTGCTTTCGTCACTTTTTTAGAAAAAAATCATCAAAACGTCACTTTGTTAATATCGGAACAAAAAATCGTCAAGATGACGATAACTCGTCAAATCTGGCATCCCTGTTTTTATTAAATTTATTTCTTATGATGACGTTTCGCTTTTATTTGACACTTAAGTACTGGAAATATTCCAGTATAAACAGAATTTGTTGTGTCTGTTTTCGCATTCAAATACAGAAACACTTTTATCTCATAAATCGAGAAACGATGGAATTTTTTGTTTCACACTTCATGCAAGAAATTTTACGATGCGAGAAATACAGAAACGAGCTACTGGTTATATTACTTTATATGAAGAATATCTATCATATACATATAGTTCACTCGGGACAATATTTGCTACAGCCAGTATTTTAACCGTATGTATGTGTCCATTTCGGTTATTTCAGTGAACTGATACAAAGTGTCAAAAAGGAAATCGCCATGTCAAATTGACAATAAACCATTATATAATGTTTTAAAACTAAAATCATTCCCTACTACTTTGGAACGGTTCCGTGACAAGTTTGAAGTTATTTTCCTTTCCCCTAGGGTTTTCTTGTATTCATCACTTATCGTTTTGAAGTTAAGGCTTTAATTATACAACCTTACATTTTTGTGACACCGCGTGTTCTTCATCTTCAACATAAAAACCTCCATCAAAGATGTTTCGGAGAGATAGCACAAATGCTTGCAAATATTTTTATTTTACTAATTATTATTGCCAGATTTCCGAAATGAGAATCCGTTTGTTGAGAGTCCGAAACAGTCGCTGATGTTTGAAATCTTCTAATTATTTTTTCTCCAAAAACTTTGATTTTTTCCATAAATTTTTTTGGGGCCTAGAATTTTTAGCATATCGCTACCATGAACTTACCTATTTCTAGGAAACTGGATTGACATATAGTATATAATCCCCAGATTTTGTTAGATACCAAAATATATAACAAAACCCGTCAGCAGAAATATCTTTTCTTTTAGGGCTTGGGCAAAGATTATAATTTGTTGCTTAGCGATTAGGATTTATTACATATTTACCACGTGGTCGCTGGAAACTTTTGTCCTGTTGGACTAGCCCAGAAAACGAATTTGCGATTAGGCATTTTTAAGGCCCATACAAGGTAGAGGAATTAATTCAATATTATTCTACTCAGAGTGCGGCGTTCACTAAAGACCCAAACAGCTAGCTGGTAGTGAGCTAGCCTATCAGCGCGGGGTTGCGGGTTCGATTTCCGCCAGAGACTCTGGTTTCTTTCCTGCAGACAAGCGAAGAGAGCTTCGCTCAATCGATTTAATTGTTGTGCGAACACCGTTTTGCTGATCCTAATCGCTTTTAGATCTGACTATTACATTTAACAACGTTTGTTAAAAAACAGAACCGGAAAGATTGGAGTTTTATTGTGCGCAGATGATGTTAAAAAATCTGTGAATTTTTTTGTAAGGACCTGCACTCAGGGAATAGCCCTTTCTACTTAGAAAATAGATAATGGGAAGGAAAATAGAGCGAGTAGTGCTTGCGGACATTCGACTTGAACTCATTAATGTTTAAAGTAAGACTTCTGCAGGAAGGTTATTCCAACCAAACAACGTATTTTCCCTGTAATGCGTTGTACGATGCACCGGTAAATCGCCCACAAAAGGATGGGCTCTTGAGACAAAATGTGAACTACAAACAAACGTACGAGTTACGGGTAAAACAGGCAAATACAACCCACATTGCGTCGATGATCAAGGGAGTCAATAGAATTGGATACCTTTCTGTCACCAATGAGAACTGGTGCTATGATAATCAGTTATCAGCCTCTAACATCAAAAAAATTCAAAGGCGCTAAAATAAACTTCTTCGAATAATCACAGCTGCCCCTTGGTGTGCCAGTAGTTAAAACTATGATTACGAAACATGCAGTAAAAGACTTATAAAGGCTCGAATTGCATCCGAACACACTCGCTAAGGGGGAAGAGACGCTGCAGCACTTACCCATTAAGATGAGCGATAAACACCTATATACGTGAACAGAAGATGTGATAAAGAAAATTTTTGTCTGGCATGGAAGGACATAAAATAAAGGAAAAATTAGGATAAGATTTGATTAATTATTATTAGTTCATATTTAATATATGAAGAATCAATAAATAAATAATGAAAAAAACCAAGGAGAACCTTCGTCCGGTGGAGAAGCTTTATAATAGACTTTGAAGCACAGGCCCACACATGAGAGTTGTATTTTGTTCGCTGAAGGAGATCAGATGGAGTGAAGTATCTCTTGCACCGTTTTCAAAAACCGAGGCACTTGAATACTTCTTTGGACAACTTGAATATATGTTTTGTCCATCGGACGTCACACTGCAATGCCCAATGTGTTCTTCAATAATTATACAACCCATTTATACAGATAAGGCACCTTGATCCATCGCTCGTTTATGCATCAGGATGCAACATTGGGTCTTTCGGGCATTAAAATCAAACCTTTCTGCACGACCCTATTTGGGAATAATTTCAAGGTCCTGACCAAACGTACCATTCATGTTTTGCCTTTTAGAACCTACATCGGATACGCTTGATCTATAATCAAATGAATACGAATGACGAAGTTTGCTGTCATCTGCAAAAGTGAAGATAGGGTTGCCAGTTTGAATTTAGCAAAGAAAAAACTTGCCAACAACTGCTTGAAATTAGATTCAAAAAACGTTTCGTTTAAGGTGAGCTTAAGGACTGATAGAGTCTTGGGTGGATTGTAATTACTGGTTTCCTTTATTGCGGTATCGCAAGTTGTAGATTGATTGTGGGGTATTTTTTATCTTTTGGATATCGAAATATCGGTACAACTATTTTTTTATGACTAGCAGGCTCTTAAAAGAAGTAAGCCCAGAAATCTGCGAAGACATTTTTCTAAAGGTAGAAGAGTAATCGGTTCAACTTCTTCTTTGAAATTGTTCTGGTCTTTATATAGAGGGAGATATTAAAGAAATATTTTATTTTAAGATTTAAACAGTGTCTCTGGAACAGAGAACTGCAAAATCCACTATTTTTGTTGATTTATTCATACGCTTAAATTTACATTAACTCTATGCCTGCAAAACAAAGTTCAACATTGGTAATTTTGACATCGTTTTGTACACATTTGATTTGTGCATGTGTGAGTTTTTATTGAAAGTGCTTTGTTTGCCAGTGTTGGGATCTGACAATTCTTAAATTATACCATCTCAATGGCATAATTGTACCAAATTGACATAAATTGTACCAAAATTTTGTTATAATATAAAAAAGCATGCATAGTTAGAATTCATAACACTTTATTTATTATTTAAAAACAAAACAGAAGCATACACAGACAAATTTTTGAGAGTAAGACACATGGGCAATCATGGACCTGCCATAACAAAATAACATAATTGAGGTTAAGATTTATGTAAAAGTTTTTGTGTCGGCTATTATTAAGATATCTTCATCTATATAAGATTTGTTTGCCTTTTAGTGATATTAGGAAGGGGGTTTATATGGGACTTGTGGTTAATTTAGGATCCAGCACCAGCGCAACATTTTTTCTTTACAAAGTGGATATCGTAAATGTTATTGTCGCCAATTTGTGTATCAATACCAACACTTATAAGGTAGTCATCAAATATGGACCGATTCCAATAAAAATGGTTAGATGATTTAGATTGCAATAAAAAAGTCTGGTTAAAATTTAGTGAAAATAAAAAAACGTAATAGGATGGTTAATAGGCACAAACACTTTTCCGGAAAGAAGTTTGTATGGGGTCACGTGCAATTATAGACCGATTCTCATCATTTTTAGTAGGCTTTGTCCTTATATATAAATAAATAAAAAAATAAATAAATAAATAATACGCAGTATGTAAAGGCAGTGTTACGCAGAAGGCTACATGGACAGACAACCAGCCAGCCAGCCGGACGGAGTGACAACGTAAAATCGATTCAGAAAGTATTATTTTGTAGTGTTACACACATCAGCACAATCGCATAATACGCTCTCCACTATTGTGGTGTGGGTATAAAAATTAAGAAAAAGCTAAAATTTGTCTATTTCTCTTTTTTCGAAAAGGCAGACCAAAATGTAGACACTTGGTTGACAGTTTCACCAAAACAATCGACTAAAGTAGCCATTTGGAGACTCTTAATCCTAGGCTTCTACAGGGATACGGGTATATATTCTTATGTATGTATGTACTTTATGTGTTAGTATATTATCCGAACATTAATAAAAAATTTGTTGGTAGTTCTGTTCGCGTCTGTTATTAAAAATTTTATTATTGAAAAGAAAAGTGAGTTAATCCACCTCAAAGAAATGATAAAAATTCGTGGGTATTTTTTGTTTTTTTAATTGTACCAAAAAAGGAAGAATTGTACCAGTGTACCAATGAAGTTTCGATTGTACCAAATTTGGTACAAATCCCATCAGTGTTGTTTGCATTTTTTGTTGCGCACGCAATAACACAATTGTTCAAAGTCAAAAGTCAAAAATTCTTATGCTTTTGCATTCACGTAGTCATTGCCCACTCGATGAGGCAACGACGAACTAAATTGGTATGAGTACGAGTCGTTTTGTTACATTAACAGCAATAATAACAATAGCAACAAAAATACATTGTATATACAGAACTTCTATTTCTGTGGAAATTGTTTGTACCTATGCACATATGTGCGTTTGCGTTTCATTTAAATTTTTTTTCTTGCACTACATAGCAACTGCTGAATGCCTACATGAGTAATGATTGCTTGATTTCTGGCTTTTTTGTTTGTATTATTTTATCTTTACCCAAACAATCATTGTCGCACCGAACACACAAACATCTTAATTAAAAAACGAAGCTAAACGATGGTCAGTGTGACCATATTAGCTTTTTTCGAGCTAAATTTAGCTTTATTTTTTTGGATTTAGCTTGATATATTTCATTTAGCTTTAAGCTTTTTTTTAAGCTTTTTTAAAAAATGAATTTGGCTTTTTCTAGCCTTTTTTTCTATTTGTATTCCAATGATTTAATGATATGTACATAATAAAAAAAGAAAGTTCAATAAAATAAAGATATATTGGTAACCTTATAAACTAGTCTCAAACAGCTAAAATCTGGCATCACAGAAACAATAAGTCAGCAAGTAATTCTTTAAAGTTAAACAAGGTGGTAGTAGGAGATTTGCAGTTATTTTTTCACTATTGTTTTTGACAGCTTGATGATCTACACACATATATGAAAACAATGCGATGTTTCAATATCTGCTATAATCTGTTTTGAAATGTACTTTTGTACACATCTTGTTTTCTTCTTTTATTGTCAACTACATGTAACTGTTTTTTCGTATTTGGCTTCTTAAATTCATACTTTATACCTACCTATTAAATTAAAAAATTAATAAAAAGGAAAATGGAAAGGTCAGTAGTATTAATATAAAACTATAAGTAAGGTGTATTATTTTTAATTACTTATACATATAGATTCTTAAAAAGAAATGAGTCGAATGATAAGCAAATTGTGCATAGCTGTAGTAGTGATACAGAAGATGAATTTTCACCTAGTTCTAGCAAAAGGTAGTTTTAATATTGAAAAGAAAAGTATAAGGAATTAAGTATCGTTTTATATTCTAAAAAATACACGCAAAAATTGAGAAAAAGCTGGTTCAATGATTCGAGACTTTCGAAGTGGATTGTTGAAGTAAATGACAAACAGGTAATACTACATTTACACCTACGCAAAATCTAGTACTTACGAGATTTCGAGCCAAATCTAGTTGTTTTTGACTAGATTTCCCATACAAAACAAAATCTACTTCGTGACAAGATTTCGTCGAAATCTACTCAAAATCTAGTAGTACTTAATGATGCAACTATGGTTTTTACAATATAGTACTAAAAAATATTTCCCTGCACAAGAAAAAATGACATTTAAAAAAAAACAAAACAAAAATTGTTAAAAAAAATATTAAAAATTGTTATAAAAATTGTAAAAAAATTAAAAACACGAATAATATTGATAAAATAAATATCGTTGATTACACTGTGGAACATTTTTGGGATTTTTGTCTGGGGGGTGAGAAATTCCAAGTCAGGGTGATGGTACTAGGTCAGTATAGTAAAACCCTCAAAGGGTTTGGCGTTCGTATGTGCCAGTTTTTTTTTATGACATTTTAAAGTTTTTCCTTATCTTGATGTTTTTTTGTTTAACATAACTCGAGAACCACTTGTCCGATTTTGCTAAAACAAACTCAAAAATATTTAGAATTACAATTTCTTTAATCCGTTCATATAACGTTTTTCTTTATAATCAACAGTTTTGCCGGTAAAAATAAATTTGTGGAGAAAACAAAAAATTTTTTGGCCTAAAAATTAAAATTTATTTTAATAAATATTGCCTATTTTTAGGCAAACAAATATTTTTTTTTCTCCACAAGTTTATTTTTGCCGGCAAAACTGTTGATTATAAAGAAAAACGTTATATGAACGGATTAAAGAAATTGTAATTCTAAATATTTTTGAGTTTGTTTTAGCAAAATCGGACAAGTGGTTCTCGAGTTATGTTAAACAAAAAAACATCAAGATAAGGAAAAACTTTAAAATGTCATAAAAAAAAACTGGCACATACGAACGCCAAACCCTTTGAGGGTTTTACTATACTGACCTAGTACCATCACCCTGACTTGGAATTTCTCACCCCCCAGATTGGCTGTTGTACTGTGTTATTAAAAAAAAGGTAATGCAAATTTTTTAATGTATATTTCTTTTTGTGTTTGTGTGTGTAACGAAAAAACTTTAAGTCAGCTGTTGTGTTATAAAAACAAAATCTCGCTAATGTCAAAAAAGTACAATGTAAACGCACTAGATTTCGAAGAAGATTTTAAATCAAATCTACAAGATTTCGGCCTAATGTAAATGTAGTATAAAATGTAAATACTGTCATTACTTATGCTGGCATAAGAATTACAAAAAATTATTTTATAATCATTATTATTATACGAGCATACATACATGAATATGTGTTTGAATTTAATGCTCATCAAGATATTTTTGTTCCATAACTATTCATAGTTTGATTTGGTTACTGATTAAAAACATATTTTACTTAAATTTTGACTAAAAAAAAGGTTTTTACATAGTATGTGTTATTTATAATACGAATAATGAATTAATATTATTAAAAAGCAATATAAAAATTTAGCTTTATTTTTTGGCTTTTATTTATTTATTTTTAGCCTTTTTTAGCTCTATTTTTAACCTGATTTAGCTCTATATTTTTTTAAAATCTGGTCACACTGACGATGGTATAAATAACAAAGCACGATGTGCATTATTTGAATGACTGCAAACCATCGGTGAATGTGTGCAGTTGGGCAAGTTTGATTGTATGACCGAAAGCGAGTGTATTTGTTGGTATTCATTAAATGCGAATTTTTTGCAATCGCACAAAGCCGTTCTCTGCTCTGGAACAGCAGAAAATACTGGCTCTGATAGAATATTAATTGGTAAACACCTTCTTTGCGACTAACCCTCCCTTGTAAGAACTTAGAAAACCATATATGTTAATAGGTTTTAATGGGTCTAGAGCAGAGATAGGTAAAATGCCGCCCATGGGCGCTTTGTTATGCTCTTATTTACACGTACTTAAGCACACGTACAGAAGAAAAAAATTAAAACAATTTAGTCTCGCATGAGCAGTCGCACAGGTATGTTGTGTTACGCTTGTTGCTTGAGCAGCGTTGCCAAATGTTATTATTTTTTTTTTTTGTTGAAAAAAATTTTTTTTTAATTTTTTGTTTAAAAAATAATTTTTTTTGTAAATTGTTTTTTTTTTTTTCTTTGCTAAAAAATTACAAATTTTTTCTTTCAATTTTGTTATTTGCGACATTTTTGCCTTTTAAAGGCTGGATCGAACTTCATTACAATCCATTATTATGTAACATTGAAACACATTATGGTGACAGAAAAGAACTTAACTTATTCAAAACTTTTGATTACTTGATCTATGGCAAACTTGTAGGGACAACATTTTATACGCATGAGGTCTCCGAGATGTTCATCTGTAAGATGATTTCGGTGTTTATTTTTTATAAACTTCAATAAAGAAAATGGAGATTCACATATAAAGGTTGATCTAAACATCGTATACATCTTTAGAATTTTATTTTTTGTTTTTCGAAAAAAAAAATGAATTATGGCAACGCTGCAGAACAATGAGAGCGGGAGAGTCATATAGCACTAACATTATTATAAAATACACATGTATGTGTTTGCCTATCTTTGGTCTAGAGTATATTAGGAGAGTATCACTAGTGTATCCAGTTCGCTGCCTTAAGGATCCCGGTTGGTTTCAAGAAGATTCATAAGATTTTTTTAATTAAAACTAGACACTAATGTTAAGGGTAAACCTTTTCTAGGTACGCTGCCAATCATGTTTAAAGTGTCCCATTCTATTTAACTTTTAAAACGCAAACACTTAGCAGTTTACCCGACTTTGAGGTAGACCAGGGGAGCGAAAAGAAGAAACTTACAAGATTTTATAAAAGTAAATTGTAATCTGTGAACCTAAACCACGTTAGGTTCCACTGGCAGCCGCAATTAAGCAAATTAAACCAACTTCTGATAACATAATTGGCTAAATCTGAACTTTATCTATTAAGGCCCGTTTGAACAACTTACCGATAGCTAAAGGTGGGATTTTATCGGCCGTATAAAATGTGTTCCATTATTACAACTTTACTTTAATCTAACAGGTAGGATGAAGCTTAATTTACTTTATCGCTCACTTTCGGTTAAAGTAAAGTTTTAATAATGGAACACTTCTTATAAGGCCGGTTAAAGTCTACTTTTAGCTATCGGTAAGTTGTGAAAACGGGCCTAAGTGTAGTGTCCACACTATAGTTTCAAAAGATTATAAAATAAAGTTGAAACCGCGTTAATATTTTTTCGTTCACACTCCCCAAATATAAACGTTGGGAAGATCCAATACCACACATTCCGTCTGTGTTATGGCATGATTAAAGGAAATATAAAACCATATAATTTTCCAACTTCAATGGAAATGAAATGATTTAAAATATTTCATTTTAAATAACAAAATCATTATTTATCAACATCATACGACGACGACGTCATCATCCTCATTTGATATTTCAATGTTAATGTTGGCTCAGGGAGTATTCATGAATCAGATTTTGGTGTTGCCTTTAAAAGATATTTTTTATTGTAAAATATTTTTATTTATTGTTGCTTTTTAGCCTTAGGATATTTCAATAACATTGTCAAGTCACAGTTAATCGTTTAGCTTTCGTTCATTTTAAAGTATGGTTGTCTATTGGTGAAAACTCAAAGGCTCATTTATATGCGTTTAAACACGAATTTTGTACACAAAAAACTTTATTGATGGATAATTAACTTTTAAATATTTTTTTAAAGTTGTACTCTACTTCATAAACCGTGAAAGGATAATTAGTACAGTAATTTTGACTTAGCTGCACAATCTCCTTTGCACGATTTTTTGTGCAGGTAAATCAAAAATGCAGCTATCTTAAATGTATTTAGCTGCCTTAATGTGCAGGTACGCAATTGTGGTTACCTGCATAAAAGTGCAGCTAAAGTAAAGTGTTTGAAAGAGAAGTAACAACGTTTTTATTAATAAATTGATAAAAAACAATGACGTTCAAACAACTTGTAGACATTTGTTACGCATTTTTATAATGAACGAGCTAGCCAAATTGGTAACAAAAAAGTGTGGAACAGAATAGTCGCTGTAGTACAACGTTAAGAATAGCGCTGCAAGCTCTCAAAAGTTAAAAACGGCAGTTGCAAAGTAGTGTCAACAGAAAACGTAGTTGTAGTAGTCGTTGCAGTTGAAGCGCAAAATTCGAAATTTTGAACTTTGTTGCGCTACAGAGCATTCGTCAGCTTCAAATACTACTACAACTACTTTATTCTGTTCCAGACCTAAGATTTGCTTTTCCTTTCATATAGTCATGGTAAAGTTGCTGTATCCACCACCCATATGCATAAATGTAAATATATGCAAACAAAATAAATGAATTATAATGATACCAACTTGACTTGTTTGCGATTTTTGATTTTATAAACTGCTAAAATTGGATATTTATGTGAAAATGTGGCCACCATATTTTTTCATGTGTGCAGCTAACTTTGATGTTTTATATGAAAATATTTTAAAGCTGCCCAAAAATACGAAAAATGTGCAGGTATCCAAAATGCACGTAAACAAGGATTTTGAAGAATAATTACAGAAAATATGTATTTTGGGCAGTTAAGTCAAAGTGCAGCTAACTTGAATTTTTTGTATGAAAATAATTGTAAAATGCCAAAAATTTTGGGCACTTATCTTAAATGTGCAGGTAAAGATAGTGCACTTAAAAAAGGAATTTGTATGGGATTATAAAGAATAATGCCAAAAATTATCAATTTTGTGCAGCTAAGTCAAAAGTGCACGTAAATAAAAGGCAGTTAAGTCAAAACTACTGTATAACGTTTGATTAATGAAATTGTAGGGATGTTGAGTAAGTCAAAAAGGTTAGGTTAGGTTGGGTTAGGTTAGGTGGCCGGTCATAAAGACCCCGTAAAAACCGTGTTGGTCCCTAGCGTTACCACATTATACGGTAACCCCTAGTTGAAACGGTTAGTTCGATGGGATGATACCCAGAGTATTCCACACCCTCTTGGCGAATGCTAGGAGTCTCAAAAGTCCAATTCCAGAGAGTTCCCCTAAATCTTGGAAGTAATGATTTCCCAGACAGTTCGCTCTGGAAAGTATGAGTGCCGGACAGTGGCGGAGTATGTGCTCCACCGTTTCTGTTTCCCCTGGCACCCCACACAATCTATTATTGTCACTAGTTAGTTGATTCGCCCATTTTGCATATACTGCCGTCCAACAGTGACCCGTGTAAGCCTACCGTCCCCTCTCGGCAATGACAGAAGAATCCTAGTCGATTTTGGATCATACGATCCGCTCATATTCCTAAAAAACTTGCACGTTTTGGTGATTTCCCAAACTTCCTCAGATTTCCTTAGTAAACTTGCACGTTTTGGTGATTTCCCAAACTTCCTCAGATTTCCTTAGTATAGTAGAGTCCGTATCCCTCTTAATATTACGAATTGGAACTGGAATGTCAATCACCCCGTTCTACGTTAATTAAACCCCAGTCTCGCCAATTCGTCTACAACTACGTTACCTTCCACGCCCTGGTGGCCGCGAACTCAGTAGATGTGTAACCTTCTGTTGGCACCAAGTCTATCTATTGAGTCCTTAGATTGCTGGACGATCGAAGAGTTTGTATATTTAGCGAATATCGCCTTAATCGCCGCCTGACTATCTATGAAGATGTTCACATATGAGTTCCTAGTATTAGAAGCACGGGCCAAATCTGTAAAGTAAAAAAGGTTAAGTATACAATCTTTGAATTGAAAAAGCTTTCTCCATTTTATCAGAGACAAAAATTAGCTCGCAATTCCAAATTCTCTATAATCTTTCTCAGTATGTGGTGGATATTTTCGTCTGTCTTGGATTAATAACCTTATTGAAAATACTGATGGAGTTGGGTATTACTTTAATATAAGAAAACGTTTTCTTAAGAATCCGATCTAAAGAATGCAGGTGTTTTCTGAGCAATCCACATTACCTGAATACATGAAAACTAGTGCTCTTGGAAAATTATGTTTCATATAGATTTGCAAAACTGTTAATTTGTTGAACTACTCCATACAAATGGACAACTTGCTTAGGAGCCGGATCGAATATCCACTGGTAAAGCAGCCCTGTTGTAGATCAATATCACATAGGGCGAACTAGACTGTTAAATATAGGACAAAACTCATATGCACCCAAAGAAAAAACCACCTAAAATCAATAGGAAACGTTATAATTAGAAACATGAACGAAAGTCTAGTAGTGTTGAAATTTTTATTTCAATATGGAATTTAAGGTTGCCCTGTTTTCATAATTTTAATATGAAAACAATATAGAAATAATATTTTTTGGCATTGAATTAATATTGAATTCTCATAAAACAATATTGTCGTCTTATTGAAACAATGTGGAAAAGTTATTGAAATTAAATATATTATTTTAGAAATAAAATTGAAACAATATGTAATTAATAATGCAATAATTTTAAAATAAGATTATTCAACTTTGATTTAATTTTAAAGCGTTATGAACTATAAAATGCACACTATTGATAGCAGGTAAAAACAATTTAGAATTGATGCAAGTATAAATTCCGATTTTTAAGCCATTCGAATATGTTACTTCGACTAAAGGTGATATCGCTGATGATGTACATACTATTAAGATTGCTGTCTTGCCCCCATCTTCTTATTTCAGACTTGAGTGAGTCCGTGTCATATTCAATTTCAAAATAAAAATAATTAAAAACAAAAAAGCAATTATTTTACTTTAAAATCGATTGGGAAGATTGAAGCACAACACCTTTTCCTTTATACATGCAAAGAGCTTGCTGCGGCACTTTGCGCGGATTCCGGTGAGTGGAATAAACTCTCTGTCTAAATATTGCAGGGTATCAAAAGTAGCCCTGACGTCAATACGAGTTTATTAACAATTGATACTTTACCATAGTCAAAAAGCAGATTTACCTTTTAAGTGAGGGAAAGCATTGGACAATCCAGCCCCTTCTAACCATTCGATTTATTTCTTGGTATCATCTTCATCTGCCAACTGGGGACTTAACGATTTGAAAAAATATATGGCCTGGCTTTTGTCTTACAGTTTGCTCTGTCATTCTGATAGTATACTGAAAAACAAATCAATGCGTACTTAAATCAAGCCACAGCGGTGTCAATAGTACGATAAGTACGGATTTCCCTAAATCAAGTACAGAATGCTTAATTTAAGTACGGATTATTCAAGTGCCCCGTACTTAAAATAATCTGAAAACAGAACTTATCTAATTAAAAGTAAGATAAAATTAATTTTAAACTGTGCTTGATTCAAAAATTTCTAAAATGGTTTAAGCTCTATTCGTACTGGAAATAATATGAAAGTATGACTAGATTCATTTTAACCTTAATGCTTACCCCACTTAACCAGAGAGAATTTTATAATGTTACTGACCCATTATTCCGCGCTTTGTTTACAGAAGAATTCTCAATTATAAGACACCAGCAGCATGCCTAATATGGTTTACTTTAAAAATTTTATGTATTTAACTTAATAATTTTAACAAAAAGAATATGGGAATTATTGCTTCTTATTTTAATTTTTAAACATAAAAATAATCTAAATTTTTCTTCTTGAAGTGTTGTTGTAGTTTCTATACAAAAAACTTTTACAAACACACGCGTCTGAACGCATATTGGTTTTCGAAAGTTATCTCATTTTGGATTGTTTTTAGTTCTTTTAAGTGTAACTCGCACTTAAATGTTTGAGTACAACTAGGGATGCAACATCGCTCTGAAAAACATCGATTTTTGACGACATCGATTTTTCCACGATAAGTATCGATGTTAAAAAACATCGGAAAAAAACACGATACATCGATGTTTAACATCGATGTTTAAAACTACTTTGCAATTATACTTACGGACTGCTTTAATTCTTCTTTGCTACAGAAAATCTTAAGACCAAACTATAAAATACATATGCTTGCGTAAGCTTTTGTCAAAAATTAACAAAAAGCCTGTAAAATGCATTCAAAAACACAAAAACAAATTGCAATCAGTTTCGCATTTTGCTAAAGCAAATGACAGATACATAAAATTAAACAAAAAGTTTCCATAAGTGCAATATGGATTGACAAATATGATTTTTATGTATTCGCACAGTTGCTTGAGCCAACTTAAGCAACTTAATACATATGTACGTACTTTGTATGGCTATCAAGGAAGTGCTGGAAATTGGAAACCTAAAACGCAGGAATTTGGAAGTCGTTTTTAATACACTTTTAATAAAATATTTTTAATTTTTGTTTTAAAATTCTGTTTAATAGAGAAATATTTGTAAAATATTTGTCATAAAGTTCTAATATTACAGAAATCTTATTAAAAACCGACATTTAAAATTCTTTCGTTTAACGTATGCTTTGAAAAACTATTTTTTTTATTTTTAAATAAAAGGTTTAATTGAAAAATAAAAATTAAAATTTGGTAAAAATATTATAAAAAATATTAAATTAATGAAAATATTAAATGAACGATGTCGATGTTTTTTAGTTTTGACTACGATGTATCGCCGATGTATCGTAAATCAAAACATCGATGTTAACATCGATTTTTATGAAGAATACATCGATGTTTTCTAAACATCGATGTATCGTTTGCATCCCTAAGTACAACTGTAATAAAGTAAGTAGAAAAAACTTTAATTTATTACGAGTGTTTTCTTTCTGTGTAGCAGATGCATTCTTCAACTACTACTTACTACTTCCTGGCTTTCAGAAAGGCCAATGTTAGCAGAATTCAATGTTTCATGCTCGGATTTTTTTTTAAGTACGAGGCACTTGAACTAATCAGTCCGTATTTGATTTAAGGAAATTCGTATTTACCGTACTATTGGCGGTTTAGCGTGATGGAAGTACGGATGGATTGACTATTATTTTCAGTGTGATGATGTTCCGCTATTCTCCAGCTAGGGAGCAAACGGTCTCAATTAATGACTTCCAGCGGACTCTGTTGGGCCTCGTTTCATGAAATTTTCAACTCACGTATGGTTGCGATGCGCCAAGTGGTTCTTGGACGTCCACGACGCCGAGAACCTAGGGGGTTGTACTGCAGCGCTTCCTTTGCTACCTCGTTATCGGATCTCAGTGTATGACTAATCCATGCAAATTTCCTTTTCTGGATGTCGTACTGGATTGGCTGTTGTTTCGTGCTTCAAAGCAGCTCAGCGTTAGTTGTTGCGTTGGGCCAAAAACATCGAATAATCCTTCGTAAGCAACGGTTAGTGAAAAAAAAATAATATAGAATCACACATGTGTTAAATACTTTGGTCTTTAGTTGTGTTGCTATGTCTGATGATACCCATAATTTTTTTAATAATGCATGGCATGACGGGACTTGTTGATTCGCCCAGAAACGTCTTCGTAACAGGTAACAGAAAGGCTGTACATCCTCTATAGTATTATTATCGAGAGTTAGAGAGGTGGTATTGGTGGTGTTAATTCTCATTAGTTTGGTTTTCCGCCAGTTTATTCTCAAACCAACTTTGAGAGCGTTGTTATGGAGAGCCTTCAGTTTGTTCTCTATATGTTCGAACCTATGTGCTAAGAGACATTTATCATTAGCGTAGTCAAGATTGTTAAGTTTTGAGAAGGGCGTCCACTGAATGCCGTCTGGTGCTTCAATGTTTGTTATTGACATGACATCATTTAGGATAAACAGGAAAAGAAGTGGTGATAAATTACAACCCTGGCGTACTCCCGCATCAATAGTAAATGTTTCAGACGTTTGGCCCTTGTATAGCTCCTGATTTTGGAAGTTGGAGAACTAAGGTTTTATAAAGTCTATTATAGACGTAGGTTCCGTACACATCTGCGATGCAGTGCTCTCCAAATGCTCGTCCTCACGATTGTGTCGAACGCCCTCTCAAAGTCCACGAAGAGCATATAAGTAGACAAGCTGTGCTCATTTGCTTGCTCGATTATAATGCGCAATGTCGGCACGTGATCTATGCATGATCTGCCTTCGCGGAAGCCTGCTTGTTATTGCCTTAGCGTATCGCAAAGAGGTGACAGCCTTAGCATTATAATTGTTGCAATAATTTTTTGTATGGTGTTTAGAAGGGTTATGCCCCGCTAGTTTTTGCATTATCGAAGGTCTCCTTTCTTTGGTGTAGCTATTATGAGGCCTTCGTTCTAACGGTCTGGGATTTGTTTATTTTCAGTGTATTAATCAGAAAATAAAAATTTAAAAAAATCATGAATCCGTTATCGGAAGCGCACAGCATATAGTAGATTTAAATTAAAATTTTTAGAAGTCAATTTGAATTTTTCAAAAAGTTTCTCTTTTTTCTAGATCATCTTCAACTGTAATACATATGTTTTTATTGATATATGTTTATATCGATTATTGGTTTTCTTTTTAGTAGCGTGCTTAAATTTCTTTATAACTTCACAACTTATATTCACTATATAAAATAAAATTTTCATTTTTAATATCATATAAATAAAATTTAAATTATTTATTTTTTTTTTAACAATTTTATGCAGACAGTCTGATAAATAGACCAATAACAAACTGTCTGGCACGAATTAAGTACAAATACGTTTTATACCCAACGTTTGTAGGAGATTATGTTTGGAAACATTTTGTGGTTAAATTTTTTTTTTAAAATTTAATTTGCTATTAAAAAAACGTCTACAAATATTTACACTTTCCCATCAAGTGAACAAACCTAACAACTCCAAACGCTCCATTACAATTATTGGCCATTGTTATTTATAAAAGTTAACAGTAAAATTCATGTACGTATTAAAAATATTTATTTACTGGGCATTTAATAGATCAATAATGAAATAATGAGTTGACTTTAAAAAAAATATCATTCCTACAGAATTTGAATATTCTGATTGAAAATTTATACGAACTCTCATAAAGTATTTGTAGTTCTCATAATAAGCCATCAAATAAATTTATTTGCCCTTTTATATCCGTATGTGTATTGTGGTCAATATATAATTTCCGTTTTTGAAAAATCATTTATCTATATTTCCCCATCTATTGAACCCCAAAATATTTAATTGTTAAAACGGATGTTGTTCCTTTTCGAAAAACAAATGTATTTTAGAAGTACACAGAGCGAAAAAAATTCCTTTTTAAACTGTCAACTAATGCTGTCAAAGGTATAAAGGTGTGTTGTCAATATTTTCAACATTAACCGCTGCCAAATTTGTAACAAAGCGTTGTAAAATCGTAATTAAAAAACTAAAAATGTCGCACAATGTAACATTAAAAACGAAATGTTGTCAACTTACGAACAAAAAATAGATCAAAAACGGAATGTTATTAAATTAGAATTGTAAAAATACCATACATCGCAAAATTAATAACATTCTGTTGTCAATTTGAGAACATATTGTTTTCAAATCATGAATAATATATTTTTCCCTGTTGCTTAACGCTCTAGTTATATCTTTTAAGTATTTGTGAGCGCAGATTAAAAACTTAGTTAAAAAGCAACAAAATATTAAATAGAATTAATAAATCTAGTTTTTAAACAAGTTGATGAAAGTTAAGATACTAAATAAAATCTTATCGAGGCAGTGCTTTCACGTGAAACTAAAATTTTGACAGCATGTTTTTAATAATATTTCTTTCTAAAAGATAAATTATTTCAAATAAGAAATATAAATAAACCTTAATCAAATATTAATTTAATTTGTATTCCTTTCAACCCGGAGAGTATGTCTGGTTGTAATTTCTACAATATTGGTCATAGACCCTATACGGTGTACATATTTTGGGTCCTTATTAGTATGGAAGTTGATGTTATGATGTCCGTGTGTATATTAAAATGAGTTTTCTGAAGACGCCAGGCATGATGGGGACTCGATTGTTATATATTTTTATACCACATATAGTCCAAAACTTTCAGTTATTGAACATCCACCTCATTGCTGTGGCTGAGACCTAAGAAAAAAACTACGACTGGTTCTTATTTTTACCCACAAATATCTCGTTTTTACCCATAGACCTTTACTTTAAAAGTCTTCCTATAACCTACACAGAAAGAAAAAACTCGTACTAAATTTAAGTTTTTTCCCCTAACCAAATTTTCATATTTTAATCAGGCTAAAGTTCATTTTCATTAAATTATTTTTATTAAGAAAGGAATATTACAACATGAATTTATTGACAGTTTTTCTTTCCTGACTGACCAGGGAGTTAAACCTACGTTCACGGACAGGTTGAATTGACGCCCTATGTTCACCATGAACTTTTATTTTTTTTATATTATATATACATATGGGGGATTTCATGTCAAGTGACCCAATTTTGAAATCGATGTCTTCCGATTTGGATGAAATTTGCACCAAGGTTAGTCCTATTGGATAGTAGTTTAGACACAAATTTTCAACAAGATCGGTCTAAAAGTTTCTGAGTTAGTGGGGGTCAAAATTTGACATTTTGGCCATACAGGTGTTCTTTCTTATCCATGTAACTTATTACCTATTGGTGTTAGCAAAATTTGTCCCAAGTAGCTTCGATAGCTATTTGATCCATCTTTTGAAAAAAATTTTTTTTGTTTTTTTAAAAAATTTTTTTTATTTTTTTTTTTTAAATTTAAAACTTTTTTTTATTTTTTTTTTTAGCGGGTATGTTTTTTTTTTTTTTTTTTTGTTCAAAAGAAAGCTTATGTCTTTTCCTTTAAGGTAGTTTTGGTCCCTTTTTGGGATGCGAGCGGCTTATGTATAAAAAAAAATAATTTCTAACTCTAGACAAGGGTTTTTCAATTTTTAGCATATGCAGTGTTCTTTCTCATCCATTTAACTTATTACCTATTAGTGTTAGCAGAATTTGTCCCAAGTATCTTCGATAGCTATTTGATCAATATTCTGAAAAATTTTTTTTTTGTTTTTTTAAAACTTTTTTTTTTTAATTTAAAATTTTTTTTTTAAATGCAAAATTTTTTTTTTATCTTTTTTTTTTATCCGGAATGTTTTTTTTTTTTTTTTTTTTGTTCAAAAGAAAGCTTATGTCTTTTCCTTTAAGGTAGTTTTGGTCGCTTTTTGGGATGCGAGTGGCTTATGTATAAAAAAAAATAATTTCTAACTCTAGGCAAGGGTTTTTCAATTTTTAGCATATGCACTATTTTGAATTTTTTCCTATTTGTGTAAAAGTGTTTCTAAAGCCTTAAAAATAAAACGTTTGCAAAGAAACTAGACAAATTAACCTTTCCGACGGTATGTTACAAACCCAATTACTATTTTATACCTTCGATACTATAATGCCCACAATATGTTAATCCCAGGAATAAAATCACTTTTTTTCTGTAGAAATGTTGACAAATAATTCTTTTTTTAATTTTTCCTACATAAATTTTATTAAATTATTTATCTTTATCTTTTTATTATTATTATTAGAAATTATTATTATTATAATTATATATTAGTTTAATTATTATTACAAATTAATAAAAAGAATTTAATTTGTCAACATTTCTACAGAAAAAAAGTGATTTTATTCCTGGGATTAACATATTGTGGGCATTATAGTATCGAAGGTATAAAATAGTAATTGGGTTTGTAACATACCGTCGGAAAGGTTAATTTGTCTAGTTTCTTTGCAAACGTTTTATTTTTAAGGCTTTAGAAACACTTAAACACAAATAGGAAAAAATTCAAAATAGTGCATATGCTAAAAATTTAAAAACCCTCGTCTAGAGTTAGAAATAATTTTTTTTATACATAAGCCACTCGCATCCCAAAAAGCGACCAAAACTACCTTAAAGGGTAAGACATAAGCTTTCTTTTGAACAAAAAAAAAAAAAAAAAAAAACATTCCTGATAAAAAAAATATAAAAAAAAAAAATTTTACATTCAAAAAAAAAATTTTAAATTTAAAAAAAAAAGTTTTAAAAAAACAAAAAAAAAAAATTTCAGAATATTGATCAAATAGCTATCGAAGCTACTTGGGACAAATTCTGCTAACACTAATATGTAATAAGTTAAATGGATGAGAAGGAACACTACATATGCTAAAAATTGAAAAACCCTTGCCTAGAGTTAGAAATTATTTTTTTTTATACATAAGCCACTCGCATCCCAAAAAGCGACCAAAACTACCTTAAAGGAAAAGACATAAGCTTTCTTTTGAACAAAAAAAAAAAAAAAAAAAACATTCCGGATAAAAAAAAAAGATAAAAAAAAAATTTTGCATTTAAAAAAAAAATTTTAAATTAAAAAAAAAAAGTTTTAAAAAAACAAAAAAAAAATTTTTCAGAATATTGATCAAATAGCTATCGAAGATACTTGGGACAAATTCTGCTAACACTAATAGGTAATAAGTTAAATGGATGAGAAAGAACACTGCATATGCTAAAAATTGAAAAACCCTTGTCTAGAGTTAGAAATTATTTTTTTTTATACATAAGCCGCTCGCATCCCAAAAAGGGACCAAAACTACCTTAAAGGAAAAGACATAAGCTTTCTTTTGAACAAAAAAAAAAAAAAAAAAACATACCCGCTAAAAAAAAAAATAAAAAAAAGTTTTAAATTTAAAAAAAAAAAATAAAAAAAATTTTTTAAAAAAACAAAAAAAATTTTTTCAAAAGATGGATCAAATAGCTATCGAAGCTACTTGGGACAAATTTTGCTAACACCAATAGGTAATAAGTTACATGGATAAGAAAGAACACCTGTATGGCCAAAATGTCAAATTTTGACCCCCACTAACTCAGAAACTTTTAGACCGATCTTGTTGAAAATTTGTGTCTAAACTACTATCCAATAGGACTAACCTTGGTGCAAATTTCATCCAAATCGGAAGACATCGATTTCAAAATTGGGTCACTTGACATGAAATCCCCCATATGTATTTCTTTTTTATGAATATTTAATAATAAATAAAGGACACATATATATACACTATCTTTTCAGCAATCTTTGCCGTTTCCACTAACTTTTAGTACGAGTCTTAAGTTAAATACGAAAATAATTAAAACAATCCAAAATGTGACTAATTTTGAAAAGCAATCCCGGAACTTCTTTAAATATGTATAAAATTCTTTAATCAAGTAAATAAAAGCTTGAATTTATCGCTGGTCGTTAAGCAAAAACGTTTCGTTTAAATGTGCTAAATTCCCATTTCATACTTTTGATAAACTGAAATTTATAGTTGACTAGCTTAACCCGGTGCGCTTCGCTACACTGCTTAAACCACTTCTTCAGTTGAGAGATATTTAATATATGCATCCTATGGAAGGTTTTCCCCCCTGCGCCTTCCCGCCTTATTTTTATTTTCAAAAGTGTAGTATACCATAGGAGTGGCTTCTACTAAGTTTGAACATTCTTACTATAACAGTTCTTAAGATATGTGATATTAAACATTGACGTCCTATGGGGGGTAACATTTCCCCGCTGCTATTTTATTTCAATTTTGGGGTTCAGAAGATCATACTACAAAAAGTTTAATAAAAAGAGTGCAGCGGCTCTAAATTATATTTCTATCTATGAGGGGTACTGCTCCTCCTCTGTCTAACCCGCCCATTTTTATATTGAAATTTAAAGTTTGCCATAATAGTAGCTTTAACCACGTTTGAAGACTCTCCCTTTAATAGTTCTTAAGTTGAGCGATATTTAATATATGCATCCTATGGGAGGTATTTCCCCCCTTGCGCCTACCCGCTTTATTTTTATTTTCAAAAGTGAAGTATACCATAAGAGTGACTTCCACAAAGTTTGAACATTCTCACTATAACAGTTCTTAAGATATGCGATATTAAACATTGGCGTCCTATGGTGGGTACCACTACCCCCGCCGCTATTTTGTTTTAATTTTGGGGCTCAGAAGATCCTACTACCAAAAGTTCAACAAAATGCGTGCAGTGGCTCTTATTAATATTTCTATATATGAGGGGTACTGCTCCTCCCCCGTCTACCCCGCCCATTTGTATATTGAAATTTATAGTTTACTATAATAATAGCTTTAACCACTTTTGAAGACTCTCCCTTTAATAATTCTTCAGTTGAGCGATATTTAATATATGCATCCTATGGGAGGTATTTCCCCCCCTGCGCCTACCCGCTTTATTGCTATTTTCAAAAGTGTTGTATACCATAAGAGCGACTTCTAGAAAGTTTGAACATTCTCACTATTACAGTTCTTTAGATATGCGATGTTAAACATTGGCGTCCTATGGGGGATTCCACTTCCCCCACTGCTATTTTATTTTAATTTTGGGGCTCAGAAGATCTTACTACCACAAGTTCTGCATAATGCGTGCAGCGGATCTTAATATATGCGATAATTAATATTGGCATCCTATGGGGGATACCAATTCCCCTGCCCCTATCGAAAATATATAATAATAAGTAGCCTATTTTATTTTTAGGGCTCACGTGATGTATCTGTAAAAATTTCAGGAAAATCGGTTCAGTAGTTTAGGAGTCTATAAGCCAACAAACAAACAAACAAACACACATACAAACATTTTTCATTTTTATATATATAGATAGATAGATAGATAGATGGGATAAGTTATTCCTATGCGCATTTCACTGGTTGCTTAGGCCGGATCATCATCAATCACGTGGTAAGCTCACTTTTGTCACCGAACGTTTTCGAATTTGGTATTTTTCTACTGGAGATTTTCCTCTGTGTATGCAAATTTTTCAATTTCACATTTCGGATAAACTTGCAAAAATAAATTTTGTTACTAAAACTAAAAACGTTTTCGACGAACATAAAATTATGATAATTTCATAAAAATTTTTCTCTAACACTGGCAATTGAAACAGTCCCACAAACGGTATGGGGGTTTTTTTTTTTTTTTTTGTTTCAATGTTATTTCCATGTAAATTTCTGTAATTGTAAATTATTTCTGTTACGTGTTCAATTGTTAACTAAATACATGAATAATTTGTAAATATCTTTATATAGAAATGTGTACTATAGATAAAAGTTTCCCAAAGTGGAGTTCGATGACCCCTAAAAAACCGTGAAATGGAAGAAATAAATTTCCTTATTTTTAAAAAATTTTTAATTAATAAGATTTTGTTTGTCGTGCGTAATTTCTAATTTTTATTCCTGATAAAAACACTAAAATTTATTGTTGGGCGATAAGCTAGTTTCCATGCGCATTTCACTGATTGCTGGGGCCAGATCATGAGGGAAAATTCTCCCAAAAATTTTAAGGAAAGCCAAAGAGCAACCAAAACTTCAGAGTGAATGAGAATTTCAAATACACAAAAAGTCTTATTTGCAACGATATCAAAGCTTAAACAAAATACCAACAATAAAAAGTGCGTTTATCTTTTCTTACATTCCCTACTACAATTGGTTGGAATTCTCCCAACATTAATTGTAGTTGTAGGTAAAGAAAAAACCAAATAAAAACAAAACAAATTGCAAAAGCAAGTTGCCAGTTTAGTTTTTTTAAGGCTGTGCACTTAAATATTTATTATCAAAGTCATTGGGAATACACAATTTTTAATTAATAAGATTTTATTTGTCGCGCTTAATTTCCAATTAATTTGTATAACATCTAAATAAATAATCTTCAGATGAAAGGCCCATAATCAATATAGCTGCTATATAAATAGCTAGTCCGCAAATAGATTAAATCTTTTTATAGTGTATTTAATAGTTATGATAGATCCATAATCGGTCATAGCTCCTATATATGAATCGGTCCCGAAAAATGGTTTAACTCTGAAAATTAGTTTTAAAATATAAATAACAGAACTAAGTGCCAATAGTTACTGTTATCTATTCGGCTAATTGCCGAAAATCGCTTTAAATGTCAATATCAAAATATGATATGGCAATGATGATGTTCCGATATTCTCCAACTGGAAAGCAAACGTTCTCAATTAATGACTTATAACGAAATTTGTTTTGGGCTATTTTTATTGCCTCGTTCTACGAAAATCCTGCAGTAGTCAGTTAACGAGCGGTTGCTCTGCCTGAAGTTGTGCTAGGGCGTCCACGGCGCCGATAGCCTTGGGGGTTAAACTGCAGCGCTGCCTTGGCTAACTCATTATCGGATCTCAGTGTATGACCAATCCATCCAAATTTCCTTTTCAGGATATCGTTTTGGGCCGAAAACATCGGATTATCCTACGTAGCAATCGATTAGTTAAAACTTGCAGTCGTCGATCATCTTTTTTGGATAGACCCCAAGTTTCACATCCGTAAAGTAATATAAGTTTTACAAGAGTATTAAATACTTCGTCCTTAAAATGTGTTGATATGTCGGTAACTATATAAGCTTTATTTAAAGAATTCATGGCTGAGAAATCTTGTTGATTGGTTGTGTTGTGCAGCCTATAGTACAGAATGATTGCACGCCTTCTACGATGTTATTTTTGAGATAGGCAGGGAGAGTTGGTGGTGTTTAGTATCAATAGTATGGTTTTCCGAAAGTTTATTTGTATATAATATAAAACCCTGTAATGAAAGGCACTTTTACACACTATCAAAATTCTACTGCAATTAATTTTGCTCTTAATTTTATTTTTACCAGCTTAAGAGTCTAAACACAATGTAACGATAATTTACTGCGGTGCGATTTTTCATACGATTTTGAAGTAAAAAACCGCAGTGCGGAACGGCATAAAATTAAAATCTATTTTATTTTCATTGCGGACTTTCTTTCTCTCTCAACAAGGCGAATTTAATTCGCCTTGTCTCTCAATTTTTAATACTAGTTCTCTTTCTGATGTTGCCATAGTTTTTGAATAATTGGCTATGTTCACAACATTATTGAAAACAAACAACATGATAAAAATGTATGCACAAATAAAATAATAAAATTTAAACAAAAAATGACAACTATTTCCGTCGCCGTCTTCCGTTGTATTATGTTTATTTTTCTCTCCCGCAACGAGAAATCGCACCGCACCGCAAACATTGTGTTTAGACTCTAACCTGGTGCGATTTGCTACCCCCATCGAAATAAAATTAGTACAAATTTTTTAAACAGATCTCGTGTATTGATAACAAAACATCTTGTTATTAATTTAAATGCTTTAACTGTAACCGTTCTACAGATATACAGAAATTTCAAGTGTATTCGTATGGGAGTTGCCATGCCTACTTTTCCCATTGAACCTACTTTTTGAAAGATGTTGTTTATTATTGTCTGAGATATTTGTACAAAATCGGAATGCTTTCACTGTTAAAATACTCCAAATATGTAGAAATCTTTATCGTCATTGTATGGGATGTGCCACGCCCACTTGAAAATTAAAAATTTTTAAAGCCTATGTTAAACGCCGGGTAATCAGAAAATTACTGTAAAAATTTCAGGAAAATAGGTTCAGTACTTTAGAGGTCTATAGGGAGTAAACAAACATACGCTTTTTTTTTATATATATTATTTATTTCTCACTCTGCACCTACCCCTATTTTATTTTGAAAGGTTTAGTTTACCATAAGATTGGGTCCTACAAGGCTTGAAGAGTTTTGTCTTCAGATATTCGGTATTTTATTTTTTCGTTCTTTGGGAGGTACTGCTCTTCCTCCGTCCACCCCGCCCATTTTTAATTTAAAATTAACATAATAGTGGCTTCAACCACGTTTGAAGACTCTAGCTTTAATAGTTCTTCGGTTACGCGATATTTAATATATGCATCATATGGTGGATATTCCTCCCCCTGCGCCTACCGCCATTATTTTCAAAGGTGTAGTTTACCTTAAGAGTGATCCTACCAAGTTTGAGCAGTCTCACTATAACAGTTCTTTAGACATGCGATATTTAACATTGGCGTCCTATGGGGGTTCCACTTCCCCTGCTGCTATATTATTTCAATTTTGGGGTTCAAAAGATGCTACTGCAAAAATTTAAAGAAAAATATGCGATACCTTATATTGCCCATATCGAAAAAAAGTAGTTTAGGAGTCTTTAAGCCAACAAACACACAGACAAATTTTTTATATATAGAAGAAGATAAAGTGCGTTATCCAAATAACCGATATTGAAGAAATACATCATAATCAGGGGTTGTGCATATTTCGATGTTTTTTGCTTTTAAAACATATTGTATTTATAAGTTTTTATTTAAAGTTTTTGAAAGGCATTTGCATATTTTTTTACTATATTAAATGGTCGGACTTGGTCGACTATATTTTATTTAGTATTTAAATTATTTTTGGAATTTTTTTTTTAATTTGAAATAAAAATGTTAAAAACTTTAAATAATTTTAATTAGGCTTAAGTTCATTAAATTTAATTTTCATTAAATTATTTTTATGAAGAAAGGAATTTTACAACATGAAAATTAATTAAAATTGTTATTGATAATCTTTCATTCTTGACCGTGGCCGGGGCTCGAACCCGGGCCGGCAAGTTACCATGACATGTTTCGATCGCAACCACTCGATCTCCTCAGATGGATTTGCCGTTTTACACTCGCAGCCATCGACGACTGCTGACGTCAATAGTCAAACATCAATCCTTAAACCAAATTGTATTTTAACCTTTGGTAGATCGAAGTTTGCTTTTTTGAATGATTATCCATTTTAATTGATTTTACATGTTCTTCCTTACTTCTGTTTTTTCGTACTTTTTGTCAAGAATTTTTCTTGAAGTCCAAAGTACATTTTTTGTTTTTTTCATTTTTTTTTTTTGTCTTTATTTTTCCTGTTGACCTTTTTCAGCACAACTTGAAGGACAAATGAATACATAGAGCTCGTGCCTTAGCTTTAACAATAATTAGTATTGTGGTTATTTTGTCGAACTCTTTATGGTTTTTAATCCAAATTTTAAATAATTTTAATTAGGCTTAAGTTCATTAAATTTAATTTTCATTAAATTATTTTTATGAAGAAAGGAATTTTACAACATGAAAATTAATTAAAATTGTTAGTGATAATCTTTCATTCTTAACCGTGGCCGGGGCTCGAACCCGGGCCGGCAGGTTACCATGACATGTTTCGATCGCAACCACTCGATCTTCTCAAATGGATTTGCCGTTTTACACTCGCAGCCATCGACGACTGCTGACGTCAATAGTCAAACATCAATCCTTAAACCAAATTGTATTTTAACCTTTGGTAGATCGAAGTTTGCTTTTTTGAATGATTATCCATTTTAATTGATTTTACATGTTCTTCCTTACTTCTGTTTTTTCGTACTTTTTGTCAAGAATTTTTCTTGAAGTCCAAAGTACATTTTTTGTTTTTTTCATTTTTGTCTTTATTTTTCCTGTTGACCTTTTTCAGCACAACTTGAAGGACAAATGAATACATAGAGCTCGTGCCTTAGCTTTAACAATAATTAGTATTGTGGTTATTTTGTCGATCTCTTTATGGTTTTTAATCCAAATTTTAAATAATTTTAATTAGGCTTAAGATTATCAATAACAATTTTAATTAATTTTCATGTTGTAAAATTCCTTTCTTCATAAAAATAATTTAATGAAAATTAAATTTAATGAACTTAAGCCTAATTAAAATTATTTAAAATTTGGATTAAAAACCATAAAGAGTTCGACAAAATAACCACAATACTAATTAATGTTAAAAACTTTTAAGATATTTTTATCGGAACAAAATTTTTTTATGTTGAGTTTGATGTCTTCCTTCTGAGAAAGAGAGAAATTATTTTGTTTGAATTAGTTTAACTTTAATTTTTGTTCAGAACAAAATGTACATAAAAGATGAAATAATGGTTTTTTTGCAGAATAATTATATAAAAAAATATAATATAATTAAAAATAATAAATCAGTTTCATTTTTTCGTTCATTTTCTTTAACAAACTCTTAGAAAAAAATTCAAAATAAGTGGTCTGCTATATGTTCAGCCATTTTGTATAAATGCTTACATCTGTAAACTATATGGTAGCTTTGTTTTTCCGGACTACTGTTTCAAAATGGGTGAATCGTTCTGCAGAACACTCTCAGTAAAAAATTATTCTACGGACAGAAATATTGTTCAGAACGCATGGATGAATCCACCCTTAAGTTCACCGTCACAAAATCTCCGAAATCTTCTACGGAAGGCAATGAGTTTTCAAAATCGCTTTTTTTGATTGATTGATTGATTAAACGGTGACGAGTATGTTACGCAGGTGCTTTATCGTATAAACAGCAAAGTAAAAAGATTCAACATTTCTTAAGGGTACTTAAATTAAAAAACAATGGGAACCACTGATGTAGATATTAAATGTTTTTACATTTATCTAGTATAGTTATAAATAAAACACCTGGAACTAGTTTAACAGCTTCTATTTTAAACTATATTAACTTCCAATTTAATTTTTTTTAGCAAGTTTTAGTGAATCTATTAATTTCTTTAGAAGTTTTGCAGCCGTTTGCGTGGACTCAAGTAAAATTAAATAGTTTTATCACATGACTCTACGATAACAATAATTCAATTAAAAAGTGACAGAACCCAATAGAACTTTCTAGTAAACATAAATCTATGTTTGTGAGTACGTGCTTACAACAATTACAACATGAGAAGGCAATTGCATTAGATAGAATGTAAGAATGTTTACTCAATTTAGTACAGCGAACTTTAAGAAATTCAATAAAAGAAACTTTAAAATATTTGGAAAGAGTGAGGGGAAAAGAGAATGAGAGTTTTTTTAAGTTAATTGAAGCTGTTTATATTCTCAAAGAGTACACAGAAAAAGATAAAATTGATTTCAATTAAAAAATTTGTGATATTATTTAAAAATTTAATTAAACTTGCATTAGCTAACAAATTAATAGTATCAATTAAACAAATTATTAAATTGACTAAACGTTTAATTCACTTGATAAAATGTTTAATTCACTTTATTAAATTTTTGATTAATTGATTTTATTTTTGCTTAATGCTTTAATTGGTGAACAATTTGGGAGACTTTTTTCACTGTATCAAAATATCGGCGACGAAAAAAATTAAACTAATTTTCACTTATGGCCTCGAGCTCGAAATAAAAGCATTTGGTAGTAATTTTAACGTCTGCTACTTCCGGATAAAAAATCAACTAGTTTAAGAACCTTTCAGT
Source organism: Pollenia griseotomentosa (assembly GCA_963931875.1). Lineage (NCBI taxonomy): Eukaryota > Metazoa > Arthropoda > Insecta > Diptera > Polleniidae > Pollenia > Pollenia griseotomentosa. The sequence goes on along the minus strand of OZ007564.1, from coordinate 69,228,151 downwards.
TCCACTCGAATTCAAATAATTAATTAAGTTATAATCAAGTTATACGGTTCACTTTGCCAACTTTAAACGAACTTCCTACTAGATCTATAAATCTATCACATATGATGAAAGTTCTCAAATACTTAAGAATACCTCGCGTTAATCCTAGCGTTCAAATATATTGAATACCCAAAAAAACTGATCAAATCCTAAATAAGAGCAAGAAATACAGTTAGGTAGGCCCGACAGTATGTTACACCACTTGGAAGTATTAAAGGATTTATAAGTTATAGATCGTGAGCGCATCATAGACGACATGATCAAATATTTCAATGTCATTTACTTTTATTAATAACCAGCCTTAAGCTTATTTTATTTTCCAGAGGCTCTTAAATATGACACTGGACAGCGATCATAAAAGGTTTGCCTATTTTCAGTACCAGACAAGCTTGAGTAATTGGCTGCAGCTAAAAGCCCCAAAAGAGCAACGCCACTTTATAGATTTATATTAAAGTGGGTTAGCCACCATATAAAGTTTTGCCAGCCACCCCTAAAATGAAAGATATGTCAATAAATTTTCTCGAACAGGACAAATTTTTTTTTCAACGCCCTAAAATACAGCGCTTTTTGTTTTTATACACTTTACCACATCATACTGAATCATTGAAACAAATTTCAAACTCTATACTGTAGTGTCGCTGTCACAAACAAATACTGAAGAGGTGTGTAGGCGACCATTTAACATAAGTTTAGGAACGGTAAGCTGCATAAAACAAATGCTTCACTATAGTGAAAGTGCTGGTATAAAAATAACTCTCAAAAATTAATGAGGGAATGAAAAATACACCTGCATTATATTTTTGCGAGTGCCAAATAAAATATTTTGTACAAAAATTGTAAAAAGTTTTTAATCGGCCAATTGAGCAAATATCATTTAAAAACTTCTTTAAAAATAATCAAATTTTAAGCACCTGCAGTAATTCAATATTTATGCGTAAAAGGAATTAATGAGATTATGAACGCTCATTGCCGCCAATTAGTTTTTAGTCATTGAAATGTACCAAAAAAATGTATGACAGTGATTTTCTGAAAAGTTATCTCCCAAATGCTTGGTGGGATACATACACATTCTTTGTAAATAAACTGCATTTGTGTTTGTGTTCCACCCACTCACACACATCTAAACATTAACATTACTTTTGTTGTGAAACAATAAGAAAATCTTGTTTAATTAGTATGATTTCTAAACACAAAAATATTTCAGAAACTTTAATTAAAACATTTCAATGGCATAAAAGTTTTTAAAAATATTTTCTTCTAAAATGGGACAAAATATTTAAGGGCCTCTTCATCGGATTTGCTCATTGCACTTACAGTTCTTGTCACCATTATTTTACGATTACAAATTAGTCGTCATTACATCAAATAAACTTCATAAACTTTATTTAGCCATTATAACCTCAAATTCAAAATATTTACATTTATACATTTCTCTACAAAACTAATTATTTCATAAAATTTTTGTTTAAGTATTTTCTTTCATTTTTCATTTTACATCTCTACACAATTTCCTACCTAAAAGACCACACTCAACAACAAATTGCTGGAAATAAAATTTTGTTTATGTTTGTTTAATAACTCAAGTTTTATGACAATTTTTCCTAAACTAATTTCCCAGTCACTCGCACACTTGACTCTGACTCAATAAAAAATTATAATTTGGCAACATAAAATAAACAAAGCCGGGAGGAAAAACAAAATAAGGAAGCATCAGAACAACATAAAAATCATCCGGCCAATGTTGCATGCAACAAAACCAAACAATCTGACCATAATTTTTTGTAATCAAAGTACATGTAATAAAAAAAAGCTGTAAATGTCATAAAAGAAGAGAAAAGAAAAAGGATACGAGAGTTTTGTTAGCACTAGAAGGAGAATTTCGGGGGAAAAAACTTATGTTTATCTTTGTGACAAGCAGATTGAGCGGAGATACCGTAACTTTCCTTTACATTTTGATATAAAAACTTAAATTTTGATCGAAAATAGAGGTGATTATAAATTAAGGGTCTTATCTTGATTTGAGTTTTATTTAAGAAACTATAGCCATTTTTAGTTGTTTCACAGTTAAGAGTGGAAACATCGCCTTTTCATGAAAAATATTAGTAATCAAACATGATCTAATGTTTTCATTTGGATCGTTTCTTATGGAACTACAGGCCTTTTTAGTTTTTTTCGCATTTTAATATAAAAAAAATCTATTTATAGTGAAAATAAGACTGATGGCAGATAAACGTTCTTTTTTCGATCAGAAAGTTTTTAAAGAAACTACAGCCGTTTTTTTACAATTTTTTTTTTTTATTGTTTTGTTTTATTATTGAATCGTTCTTGTCGTAATTTACAATATGCATTCAAAGTTTAATTCTAATTGTTGTTCTTTAGTTGTTACCAACTGTAACCGCTAATTTACTGCACAGAAAAAATTATTGCTGAATTATTTTCAAACAAACGCTTGTTTGAAATTTTTTTTAATTTCTACAAATTTTTTTACTGATTCAATTAATATTTTTGTTTGATTTTTATTTTAGCCAACAGAAATGTTGACAACTATTCAAAAATATAATATACGCGTTATTGGCTTCTAGTTTTCATAATTTTGTATGAAATATTTAACGCTCTTTAATGTGGTCGTTTTTTTGCATTTTTTTTATTTGACCGTAAAGCTACGGTCAGACTAATCAAATATTTGACGAAAAAAACGGGACCAACAACCAAACTAAAAAATCATTTCGCTTAATATTAATATTTATTTTGATTAAAATACCACATCTTACAAAAAACTATTATTTGCAAAGTCTAGTAGTATAATTAGTTTATTTTGTAATATTAAGACCAATTTAAATCTCACTAACTATTAACTAATGTAGGGGTTACACTTATTTGATCAAATATTTAATAAGTGTGACCGTACCTTAAGCAACACTTCTTTATGTGAAATATAAGAACAACAACAAAAAACACATACAGTCTATTTTTGGACGCTTTGAAAAAGTACAACTATAAGAAAGATGATAAAATAGCGTGGCGAGGTTTGTAGTAAAAAACAACAAAAACAATAATAGGTAAAAAATCGTTTCACTCCTTTTAAACAACAACAACATTAGAAGAAACAAAATAAATTTTTTGTTGGTTTCAAAGTTGGTAAAAAAGAATGAAAAACAAAATCCCGTATTCAATTTTTTAAAAATGTTTAGTTAAATACCTACATCAAATAAAAGAAATAAAATGATGACGAAAAACATGTGGAGTCGGTCTGCTGCCAAGGAAAGGATACAGAACAGTGAGTGAAGAAGAAAAACATTGTGTGAACAAACAAGACTTGGTGCAAAAATTATTCCAACAAAAAAATGTGTCTCAAAGCCAGCCGGCGCCGCTCTGCTCTGCCTTCATCTACTTCTACAGTGCTTGCTTGTGTGCGCGTCATTGCTTGTGCAAAAACTTTTTTGTTTGATTCAGCAAAATTATTTGTTTGAAATTTATATGATTTTCAGTAAACTATTTGTTTGATTCAGTTAAATTATTTGTTTGAAAAAATCTGTGTTTTTTTCAATAAACGAAATGCAAATAAATTGTTTGAATATGCAAATTTGTTTGTAGGACCGATTTCAGACAAAAAATGTTTTGATTCTACAAATTTTTTGTTTGAATTGGAAAAATAATTTGTTCTGTGTGTATTTAAGTTTCAAAAAAACCTGCTTGGTTCAAAGTGTCGATTCTTTTAAGCATCTGCTGACCTTCGAGCTATAGAAGATCACTAGCGAGGTAGTAAGGATGAAGCATTAACTTAACCCTGCTGTTAGGTTTGGACCATTTTGGACCATTTTGGTCATTTTTGTTTTCTTTTCGCTTTAGCTACACAGAAAAAATTATTTTTCCAATTCAAACAAAAAATTTGTAGAATCAAAACATTTTTTGTCTGAAATCGGTCCTACAAACAAATTTGCATATTCAAACAATTTCTTTGCATTTCGTTTATTGAAAAAAAACACTGATTTTTTCAAACAAATAATTTAACTGAATCAAACAAATAGTTTACTGAAAATCATAGGTATAACAAAAACAAAAAAGTTTATTTTGCACAAGCAATGACGCACGCGCACACAAGCAAGCACTGTAGAAGGTAAAGGCAAAGCAGAGCAGAGCGGCCGGCGCCTGGCTTTGAGACACATTTTTTTGTTGGAATAATTTATACACACAATGCTTTTTTTTCTTCTTCACTCACTGTTGCTGTATGCTTTCCTTGGCAGCAGACCGACTCGACATGTTTATCATCATCATTTTATTGTCGTATTTGATGTATTTAACCAAACAGTTTTAAAAAATTGAATACGGGATTTTGTTTCTTATAATGTTGTTTCTGCTATTGTTTTTCTTATAGTTGCACTTTTTTAAAGCGTCCAAAAATAGACTGTGTGTGTTTTTTGTTGTTGTTTTTATATTTCACATAAAGAAGTGTTGCTTACGATCAAATAAAAAAATACAAAAAGACGACAACATTAAAGAGCGTTAAATATTTCATACAAAATTATGAAAACTTGACACCAATAACGCGTTTATTATATTTTTGAAGAGTTGTCCACATTTTTGTTGGTTAAATAAAAATCAAACAAAAATATTGATTGAATCAGTAAAAAAATTTATAGAAATTAAAAAAATTTTCAAACAAGCGTTTGTTTGAAAATAATTCGGCAATAATTTTTTCTGTGTACGGAACGGTTAAATATGCCAACCTTAAACGTTAGCTAATGTGGTGTTTTTATATTTTATTACTTCTGCAAAATTTTTAATTATGAGTGAAGTAAAGAAAATTAAAAAATTACGAATCTTAGGTTTAGGACCATTTTGGTCCGTTCATGTTTATAGATTTATTATTATGAAAAAAATCAAATTTTCTCAGTACATGATAAGCAAATTATATTCCGTTACAACTTGAATATAAATTTGTTGCTATATGATAATAAATCATGTAGATTTTCCTTTTTTTTCGCGGTATAAACTCCTGCAAGAATTATGACAGAAATATATGTATTCAAAGTGTAAGTTTCTAGAATTTTCCATTTCTTGTCGAATTTTAACCTTGCAATACTGGTTTTTATTCCTCCAAGATAAGAAAAAAAAAAAATAAAAAACGAACGCAATATATCATGGCATCTGGAAACGCCAAATCGTGTAGGCCCCGATTGTGTGGATATGGTATTTTCAGCTGAAGTTTTTATACCACTGTGGAGACGAATTTTATAGCATTCCATTTTTGCGACATTCAATTCTTCTACGTAAGATAAGAATAAGAATAGAAGCATAAGATAAGAAGCATTTCTTCCGGTGATTTCATATCGTCGATTTTTCATTATATCAGCAAAGAAATCACTCAAACACTGAATATAAACTTATGTAAGACTAGAAGATATGAAAATTAACTTTATTTGTTTGCAGACTATTAAAAAAAGTAATTAAAAATTTGTGCACTTATTAAAAAACCCAATATGTACAAAAATGGTCCTTTACCTAAGATTCGTAAGTTTTTCTTAACTAACAGCAGGGTTAATTAATTTCCTCTTGAATGGAAGGGATGTTGGGTGTCGATACTGTCATTACGTATATTCCATGGGGCGAAGACGATTTGTCGTAATATCCTAGACCGTCTTCTTTGGAGCTTCTGGATCTTTGATGCGCATGCAGTACCCCATAATTGGATGCCATTTTTTCAATATTTGTTTTATGATAGACTTGTATAAGATTACTTTGTTGCCTAAGGACAAATTTGAGTTTCGACCGAGGAACTAATGTAGTTGAGCTGCTTTAAGTTTCATAGCCGTTACTTTTGATTTAATATGACGAGCCCATGGCAAGCGTCTATCTATATGAATTCCCAAGTTTGTACTCCACATGAATTGATTTTACAGCTGGGCACATTTGTCTTCTGAGCGTGAAAGTTAAGTGAGCACATTTAGCCGGGTTAACCATTATTTTCCATTTTTCTAGCCAGGCCTCTAGTTCGTTGATATAGACTGTAGATGCTGCGAGATGCATCTTTTGGGTCCTGGTTAACACTAATAAATGCTGTGTCGTCTGCAAACGTAGAAGTTATTGCTAAAATATTTTGAAATAAACTCTTTTTCGATTTTTATTCTAACAGCAAAAGTGTTGACAACTATTCAAAAATATAATATACGCGTTATTGGTTTCTAGTTTTAATAATTGTGTATTAAATACATAATTAACCCTTTTTAATGTTGTCGTTTTTTTGCATTTTTTTATTTGACCGTAAGCAACACTTCTTTATGTGAAAGAAAAAATACATACAGTCTATTTTTTTACGCCTTTAAAAAGTGAAACAATAAGAAAGATTATAAAAAAGCGTGACGAGGTTTGTAGTAAAACAAAAACAATAGTAGGTAAAAAAAACGTTTCACTGTTTAAACAACAAAAAATTTTAAAGCTAAGATCGCACTATCGGCTCAAATAGCACAATCTGTGACGGTTTTTATCGTGATATATCGGCGCACATTTAAAAACATTGCACAATTGATTCTTGGGTGGTCCCATTATCGTTGCACATTGTGACAATTTTTTTTCGCTTCATATCGGCCAAAACTCAATTGCGACAATAATCGCCCAATAAAAATTTTTATCATTTTGCGAAGCACTAAAGGTACATTTAAAAAAAAAAGCTCACAAATATGCGCTACGCAATCAGACATACAGAAATGCAGTAAAGTGAAAGAACTCTCAACAAATTTGTTAAAAAAAATAACATTTCAAGTGCCACGGCATTCCCTTACTACGAAGCAGGTTTGTAAGGGAGAATACTAAGAAATAACTGTATCCAAACATTCTGTGTGTAAAGCTGATCGTTTCATCCAACAATTTTTATATGCGCTGAATAATGCGCTTTATGTGTCAAAAATGTGTTGCTTCAAAGTGGGAATTCTCCATATAAAATTCATGTCTTCCGTAAGCGCAATGGTAAGCGAAACTTTTTTGTTCCTCCCTTACAAACCTGCTTCGTTGGAAGCTCCATTTTTTATTGGGCGGTACAATCCGGTAACACTATCGTGCTACTTCGGCAAATTTAATCACATGCTTTTCTTTATTTGCTTGTTGGCAGACATAATTTTACTTTAGAAATTCGCAAAATTCTCCGTCTGAATATTTCATTATGTTTCCTAACAATTTTAATTAATATATTAATATTAAATAAAAAATTTTTTTTAATTTTATTCAAACTTACTGCACTTGTTCTTTTTTTTGTTATTGTCGTTTTGTAAGTAGATGTTTACAAAGCAGGGATGGCAACATCGATACAACTGCAATGTTTTGGTTGAAGCGAATTGTTTGCTTTCATTTAGGCCCGTTTTCACAACTTACTGATAGCTAATAGTAGATTTAACCGGCCTTATAAAAAGTGTTCCATTAATTAAACTTTACTTTAACCTAAAGTGAGCGATAAAGTTAATTAAGGTTCATCCTACACTGAACGAAAAATCCAATCAAAATGTACGTTAAGCAAACGAATTACGTTTATTAAAATTTGTTCGTTGGCTCAACGAATTATTCGAAAATATTTTAATAAACGTAATTTCGTTTGCTTAACGTACATTTCCATTGGATTTTTGGTTCAGTGTACCTGGTAGGTTAAAGTAAAGTTGTAATAATGGAACACTTTATACGTCCGATAAAATCTTACCTTTAGCTATCGGTAAGTTGTGAAAACAGGTCTTAACAGTACAAATGTACTATTTAAAGTTTTAATTCATAAATAATTGATAAAACAAATGTAATTGTGATACAATCAAGCTCAAAAAAGTAAAATTTTTGTAGCCAGTTGGTGCAATTTAAAAATTTCGTTTTGCCATCCATTGTATCGGCGCTGATTGGCGACTGTGATCGGCGCACAAGTGACCGATAAAAATCGGTACATAATAAACAATTTGATTGCTCGACATTGTGCAAAAGAGTGTTCACATTATCGGCGCATCAAGGTTAATTTTGATTGTCCACAGTCAGCACAATTTCAGCACAGATTGTCGCATATTTAAAAATTTTGACCGTTCACATTATCGGCACATGAAATACTACAAAAATTCGTACATTGCGCCGATAGTGGGATCTAAGCTTAGAAAGCAAAATAAAGTTTTGTTTGCTTGGTTGCAAAGTTGCTAAAAAAGAATGAAAAAAAATCGCGTATTCTATTTTTTAAAATTTTTTAGTTAAATACTAAAAATTTTAGAAGCAGAATGATGACGAAAAACATGTCGGAGCGGTCTGCTGCCGTATTTGGCTGAGATTTCTTCTTCTTTAGCCAAGGAAAAGATATAGCAACAGTGAGTGATGAAGAAAAACATTGTGTGTATAAACAAGACTTGGTTCAGAAATCATTCCAACATAAAAACTGTCTCTCACAGCCAGCCGACGCTTTGCTTTGTTAAAGAAAACTTCTAGTGGTTCGACCAAGTTTGTAGCTAATTGAGTTTGTCGAATTCATGAAAACGTCGGTGGCCTCAATTGGTATCACGTTAAATCTGAAGATTACTCAGCAGATTTAAGTATTTGGAGAAGTGTAATCTTTGCTGGTATGAACATACATGGCTTTGCGCGGGTAAAGGCAGTTGGAACCTGGAAAATTTTTCCGCCCTGCACACGGATGCTGAAGGCAGGGAGGTAAAATCATATGCGACAATTTTCGCTAATTATAAGGGGATTCTGGAGAGATTTTCAAAACTAGATCGTAAGATTAGAGTCACAGCTTGTCTTTTTAGATTCTTCTATAGGACCCATTCTTCGCATACACAGAAAAAAATAATTTTCATATTTAAATACGAAAATCGCATATTTGATTACAAAACTTTTTGAATTTTCTGCGATGACGATTTTTGCGGTATTGATAAACAAGTTTGTATGTATAATTGTTAAATTTTTAGTCAACAACCAAGTTTATTTAGTCAATAAAAAAAGTTGTTGCCCAAATAATTTTTTTCAACAAAATTTTTACTTGATTTGTTAAAATAAATTGTTGAAAATGTTGAATAAATAAAACAAAATGTTAATCGAATCTTTATTTTTTTATTTATTAATGATGATGTCATAAATTTGTAATTTTTATATTTTTATAAAAACACTCAAATTTATTATGCGGCGATAAGTAAGTTCCTTTGCGCATTTACTGGTTGCTTAGGCCAGATCATCAGGAAACCTATTCCAAAAACTTTGGCAAAACTAAATATATTATTCAAATAAAACTGTAAAACAAATGAGAATTATGAGCTATTTAAAAATGGACAAGAGTTGTTGATATACTGTCCTTACTTTGATTCAAATATTTTTTTTATTGAATATAAAGAAATATTTAATTATTTCATTATTAAATATGTTGTATTGAGTGCTATTTTGCAAAGTGTCAATTTGATACATTTTTTCTTTGAATCAAACAAAGAGTTTGTTGACCTAAAATTGTATTTTTAACAAACTGTGTTGTTAAAAATTTTCTTGAGATATTTTTTTCTGTGTAGGGGCAGATGCAAGTTAACTTCTGCCTTGGTTTCTAGAGATAGGTTAATAAACTCAGGCCTTGGCTATAGTTTTGACTACGAGGGCCTACTTTTGTGACGAATATCAGGTTCATTGCGATCTCTTAACCCCTTTTTAGATGATAATGGTGTAATGAGGCTAAATGGTAGGCTAGAAATCTCCAGCTTTGTCGCATACAGAGAAGTATCCCATGATTTTGTCACATTCATGCCGTTTTACCGTTTTATTGGCTGAGTTCGTGCATATTATTTCTATTCATGATGGGAATAAATTGATGCTGCTCATTTTTGACATTGAATATTGGGAAATACAACAAATTGTTGCAAACGCTGCTTATTGGATAGAAAGCGTGATTGCAATCAAATGATGACAGCCTTGCCTCCCGAGCGAACTACATTGGATCTACTCTTTACCAAAACGGGTGTTGATTTTGCAGGTGCTTTTGACATGAAGAGTTTCAGTGGCAGGTCTTGTCGAATAACGAAAGAATATGTGTGCATTCTTGTCTGCTTTTCTACAAATGCAGTTAATTTTGAGGCATCTGCTGATTTGACATCAGACGCCTTTTTTGGCTGCTTTTCATCGTTTTATTGCCAGACGCGGTTCTCCTTTAACAGTAAAATATGAAGCGTCCTTACTTTCTTTTAAGGTATCACAATTAGGGCTTGCCCGATGTTTTCTTTAATTTCCTAAAGTGTGCGGGACACCACTAACTATATTCATTTATTATTATTTCTTTTAACACATTTATAATAAGCTTTTAAGTTATTAGTTTTAAAGTGCTTATCTCACGACTTTTTCAACTATAAATTTTTTATATCACTTCTTCACGCACCCACAAATCACATTCGTGATTCCTTTGCGTTTCGCGTTAAAAGAACATAAAGCGCCAATAAATAGTCATCTAGTTGAATTCAATTGGTGACTAAAATAATAAAAAAAAATATGACTACATGAATGTTATCAAAATATATACAAAAGACAAAAAATCAATTTTCAAAATCTAAACTTTTCCTTACGATACAACCAACTGTCTATTGTTTCCATTATTTAGGGTTCAAAAATATTGACCCATCACAGAAAAGAAAATTAAAAACACAAAGTGACGCTGAGTTTTAGGCCAGTTGTATTCACCACAGACATGCAATTTTACCATTAAGTTTATGATGAAAAAAATCAACAACATTTAGGAAAACATATTCTTTCACTTGTATAAATACAAAGACACAAACCACAATTGATGTTTTGAAATTGTGTGGAAACAAAAATCAACTTGAGCCCATTAACAATAACATTTCAACTGAGTTTTGACACAATTCTCAATTTCTTAAAGTTCATTTTCCACTTTTATTACGAAGAATTTTTTTTATTTTTTAATGAAAAATGTCATTTTTGCGGAGTTGTTGATGATGAAATGTGGTTGTTGTTGCTGTTTTTGTTGTTTAGACGATGATTTGTTTTATGAAAACACGCAACTTTTTTTGTTTCGTTTCATCAGTCATCAGGTTTTCTGTAGTCTTCAAACATTAATAGTAATTTGGCTACACATTGTCAAAGTTAATACTTCGAAAAATAGTTATAGGTAGAAATTCGTTTAAAAGAGCAACTTTCACAAAATTAATTTTGAAATTGATTTGAACAAAGTTTGGTTTCTAGTACCTTAATGCATTAAATATTTCTTTTATTTCCGCCAATATATTCGAGCCCTGACCGCGAAAATAACGTAAGCGACATCATTTTAAATTTTCGTTTTTTTTTTATTGGCAACACTTGCATTATCTTTTAAAATTTCATGGTCACATAATGTATCGTTAAGATTTAATAGAGAAGAACAATTTTATCGTAAGCGACAAATTTCTTACAAAATTTATATCGAATAAAAGAGAAAAAAAAACTCTATCCTGTAAAATTTAATTGTTGGCGCTTACTCTATTTTCACAGTTAGGGCTCGCATTGTAAAGATTAATGTGTCAACGTCTACAAGATTAATGGCTTATAAATCACTGATGGTTTAGACGCTGGGTTAGTTGAACTAAACTTGAATTTTTATGTAGTTTAAACTCAATAACTATAAATCAGTGTCCCATGTATTAAAAGTTGTTAAAAATATAACATGTGGCAGCACTAAAAGAAATCTTATTAATTTCATATGGTCTGTATTGGTAGTTTAAACGCCCAATTGTATGCGTTTAAAGATGGTTTTTATGTTTAGTGATTTATAGATTTGTATGGGATTAAACAAATTTTAAACCAAAAAGAGAGTTTAACTTGCTCTCATTTTTTAGCCCTAAGACCTGTTATTATAACTCACCAATATCCAAAGCTGCACTTTAATCGTATTTTCGTTATTAAAATTGTGTTTTAACCTGGAATTGACTAAAAACTAAAAGAAAGTTTATATTAACATTTTATTTAAACTTATGCGTTAAAAGTTGCCATATTTTATCTTCCACGACAGTGTAATTTGTTGGCCTGTTTATTTTACATCCAGCTTTAACTGATCATCGTTATGTTTAAACAGTTTGAATCGTGAAGACAGCGATGTTTAAATATTTGTTCGCACAACTATGTCTAACATCATAAATAAACGCTGTCTTAATTGTTATTGTTACTTCTTATATGAGTTGCCGTGGTATACGTTTTCCAGTTATTTATCAGTGTTTTATTTTTGTGCAAACATCACCATGGATCGTCCAAACCGTGTGTTATAAAACCTTCGTTTAGCAGCGAAATTTCAAATATTTTTGTTGCACATCTAAATTTTAGAAAGAAGCACACTGCTGCTTGTTAAAAACTTATTATAATTAAGAGTGAAAGTTTTTTTTTTGGTTTTGGAAATCTGAAAATAAACTTAATTTTAGGGTTGTACTTGCCAGGGTATTACTAAAAATAAGAGCCTCTTCCAAAGTCACTGCACGGCCGAAGCCTTCGTCAAGGAAGCCAAAGTTGTAAATGGTACTCCACCAGTAATTCATCTGAGTTTTATATGATACTACATTAAGTCAAAATCTTGTTAATTTGGTTAAATAAAAACAATTGCAAAAGAACTGAAAACTAGAACTTAGCTTTAATACGATGCTAAACCAGTAGCGAATTAAAACACAAAACTCACAAACTCAAAACGTCCTCATTGCCCTTAAAAGTTAATGACAATAAACAAAGCAATAAAACGAGCAGCTTTCCCGCTGAAAATAGTTTTACCATTTCTCTCTATTAATATTTATTTAATTTATTTAATACATATTTATATTACAAAATAAAAACTATTAATAACTAATCAAATCTGATTTCTATTCCTACAGTGGAAGCCCAAATTAATATAGATTTAAATAATAAAGATCAAATAGGAAAAAAATAATATTAATAAAAATAATTTTTGCAATTTTATTTTAGTGTTAATTTAATTTTTTAATTTCACAAACTTAATTTCTTTCCCACACAATTTGCTTCATTATTTTTTCATTTTGCTTCTTTTTTTTCAATTGACAACCAAATATGAAAAATAGAGACATAAAAGACTTGCTTATATTTCTTCCACGAGTTGATAAAACTTATCATAAAAATTTACTCAATATTTAGTTTTAAATTTTAAGTGTTTTCTCTTGATTCTATTTTACTTTTGCATTATTTAAGTTATTTAATTTTGGCTTTTTATGTACCTTTTCATAACAGTAGAACTGTGTTTTCTGTTTTTGTAAAATAAAATCAAACAAAAAAAATATAATATAATAAAAATAACAAATTCATCTCCACAACAAGTTACTCAATACACAGCAATAAGTATACGTATGCAGCACAAAAAGCCACTTTTTTAATTTTTTAGAAAAGTGGCGTATGCGGCACAAAACAATATTTTTCATTTTCAAAAAAATACTATTAAATTCTACCTCTATTCATGAAAATGTGCAAAAATTTACATTTTTCTTCAAAACAAATGCCGAAAGCAGTGGTAAAAATATAAAAAAAATTCAATCGGGTACATTTTAAGAAATCTTCATGTAAATCTTCTTTGTTTCTGAGCTGACGATATATTAAGAGTTTAGTTGCAAGCTTGCTTAATGATGATATTTTAATCCTCTTCGTCGAGTCGCAAATTTTTTCCTTTGTGCCTATAACTTCAATAATTTGTTATAATATATAATTTTACAGATACCCCAGCTGGCATTTGGCTGATTATATTTTGTTAAAATCACCCAAATGATTCTTTTCAGATTAGTTTTAATGATAAAAAACTGATTTATCTTTTGAGTGATTGAAAAAGGATTCATATATGATTCATTTAGATGTTTAAATATTTTGAATTTTCGTTTTTACCAGATGAAAAAAATAAAAACAGTAACTTTTATGTTAGCCAAATAAATAAGAAGCTTGGCTAAAAAAGAAAATTATTGACAATTTATGAAAATAAATGTTAGTTCAAATTGTTTCTTCTCTTCTATACGAAAACCTGATAACTTTTGTTTGGTTTAAAATAAATCTGGATCGAATAATCAAAAGTCATAATTATCGGAGAAAAAATAAAAAATATGACAATTAAAAAATGATATGAAATATAATCAAAAACTATATATGTAGTTTAGTTTTGAAAAATGAGACGATAACGAATCAATAATGATTGTAAAAACTACCATTAAATTGATCAAAAAGGAATCAGAAAATTGTATCACAAATGATTCTTTCAGGTCATTCATCGGTAGGGTACCATTTTCTCACAACGAGAGTATCATTTATGATTGAAAAATCAGCTCATATACGGATATTTTGCTATTGAAGCTGATTCCTAAATGATTAGATTGAGATACTTAATGCTAGCTGGGACTGTGCTTATAGCTATATTCTAGTGTGTACTTTTAAAGTTCATGTGTGCTTGCAATTGTTTCGTATTTAATGAAAACTAAACCATTTGGGCCTGTCTATTACACAGTTAATATGTTTAAGCTTTCCTTTAAGTATTATGCATACTACTGTCGTTTGCAATTGAGTTGGCAATGTTCGAAAATTTACGAAATTTGTTAATGATTCGACTTTTATGTTGCGAAATGATTTCTTTAATTTTTATACCCACACCACAATAGTGGAGAGGGTATAAAGCATTTGTGCTGATGTGTGTAACACCTTAAAATATTGGTCCTAGACACACCTCTAAGTTAACCGATCGACTCAGAATCGTTTTCTGAGTCGATCTAACGATGTCCGGTTGGCTGTCATTCTCCGCAAAGCACAGGTCGCAATTTTGAAGAAAATTTTTTGAAATTTGGTGCACAAGTATGAAATTAATTGAAAATGGGGCGAATCGGTCTATAATTTAATATATCCCCCTTACAAGCTTCTTTCCGGAATAGGGTCTTTGTGCCCGCTATCATACCAATTTTAATGAAATTTAAAACATAGATAGATGCCTCTTCATATAGCCAAACACTTTCGAAAATTTGTTTTTAAATATTGTGATGTAGGGTATTATATGGTCGAGCTTGACCGACCATACTTTCTTATTTGTTTTTTATTGTAACACATAAAAGGGTTTTTAATATTTACGAAAAAAAGACTTCCAACGACTTTGTATGATTCGTAGAATTTCAAAAGGTCAGAGTAAACTTCTTTCGTGTTAAATACGAAACTTTTGCATACAACTTTATTTTGCAGTGTTTATTGTGAAAAATTGGTACAATGCAATTGTTGCCAGAAAATCACTTCAATTATACCTACGCAGCCAATAGAAAAATTCTCTATTTTCCTACAAGGCAAACATTTTTCATAAATACACACATACACGCATACATAAGAATCTTCCAAAAAGTTTTTTTTACAAAAATTTAATAAAATACTTAAATTTTTATCAATTAACTTATAGTGTTTCGAAAAATTTAAAAAAAAACTCAAAATACTAATTGAGGGCTTAAAAGCAAAGAGAAACAAGTACTTAAAAAAAATAGTGAAGAATAAAAAAACCCTGACTTAGAGTAAATAAATACCAGATATCTTTCCTCCATAACGCCATTTAAAGCGGCTCATACACTAGCAATAAAATTGCTCAATTTTACGTATTGTACAATTATATCGCCAATGTATATGTGATATTCGTTGGTGGCACAATATATGACTCGATCAAAAGACTCGATTTTTATTGCACAACAAAAAGAAAGTGAAATGTGTTGGCAACATTGTACAATGCTGTTTATGTTATTCCTATAGGTTATGTTCACATTTTTATTGAACGAATGAAACCATTGTGCGACTTTTTGCATAATATAAAACAAAATGTAAATAATATGGCGAATATCATATAAAATAATATTGCAGGTGTAAGTAAGGCTTAAGTCATTAAAAACCAAAACCATGTATAAAAAAGCCATTTTTTTGGCAATTCCGCATTTTTCAACAAAACGAAGAATCTAGCTACGAAGCTATCATTCGTAAAATATAAAATATGGATTATTCTCAGTGTAGCAGAAAGGCGTAAAGCTGGGATCACACGATTGCCGCAAATGCACCAATATGACACAATTTTTATTGTGCTTTATTGACGCACAATAATGAAATTGGACCAAAAAAATATTGTAAAATCACACGATTGCCCTGTTTTAAACAAATTTAATTGCCGCTAGTTGGTAGAAAGCGAAATGGTTACAACAATTGCCGCAGCACAGTCACACGATTGTTCTTACTTGACAACTGCGAAAACAGCTGTTGTGATAGATTTTTTATTTGTTTGAAAGTTTTTGTTGGTTTGTTAATTAAATATGTATCATATATGTATGTACTTAAACAAATTTTTGTTGAACATTTTTATTTAAATTTTTTAAGAAATTCCAAAAGTTTGTTCAATATGTTAAGGTTCGCTTAGAAACTTAATAAAAATATTTGCACTGAACAGCTGAATATGCTTGTGAACATACTTACATACATATTTTGGTAATAGCAATAATTAAAAAAAATTAAAATGCATAATAAATAAATATTTATCTTCATTACCTACTAAAAGAAACACAAAAAGTAAATTTATTAAAAAAAGGCAAATATTGCTGCGTATTGTGTTGTTTGATTGCCGCACAAGAACACAATAAATATTGGTGCCTTTTTGTTATTTTTATTGACGCGAGGTTGCATAGAAAACAGTCACACGATTGCCGCACCAGGGTTGCATTTGATTGGTAAAAGTAAGCACAATATTGTCCTTGATTGGTACATGAGCCAATTGGTTGTGCAGTCACACGATTGGGGTATTAAAAAGTATGAAAATTGGTGCATTGCGGCAATCGTGTGATCCCAGCTTAAGAAACTGATTCAGAACATAGGAAAACCCAAAGAAATAGCATGTCACGTATGATCTGTTGTTGACAGAGCATTTTTGGTTTGTAAAATGTTTTCTTTTAGGCTGGATTATTTTTTAAAGAAAATTTATTTTTTAACTAAAATAAAAATCATTACCATTAAAGTTTAATATTAAATAAAAAGTAAAGAATATTTTCATCATCATGTGATAAAAAAAAAAAAAATTGGTACCAGGTGTAACTGGAAAGTGAAATATTATTTTGGCTTGTTATCCAAATTTTGGGAGTTAAAAAAAGTTTTTTAAATAAACTTTGCACCTTAATTATTGTTATCGAAGACTTTTGCTGAGTCAGTTAGAAATAAGCATATGTTTTACATTCCAAACATGATTAAGCTTAAATAACTTTCTCTTATATTCACAATAAATGACTCTCAAAAATAAAAAAGTTTACTTTGAACAAAATTAATTTTCAAAAGAAAAAAATAACGATAAATAAAACGGCGTACTTTAATTTATTTTCTTTGAAATTATAAAGTGTATTCCTACCCTTATTTTTTCCATTTAAAAAGTTTTACACTTAAAATTCTGCAAAAAAAAATCATTATCATCTTTAAAAAAAATAAATAAGAACAAAATGAAGGAAAACATCAAAGTTAAGAAATAAATGACATAAATAAGACAAAAAAATGTGGTATCGGAAAAAAAAATTTTTTTTTTTTTCTGCAAAAATCAATTTCTACGCTGAATTGACCACAAATTGTGTTCTTTTTTTCATAATATATTGACTCATCTTAGATAGGGACTTAAAATGTTGTCGATGGAATGTGGCACTATACGAATAATTTGAAAATAATTGACACTAGACTTTTGTGTATTTGTGTAAGATTATCGAGGATAGGGTTTCTGTTTTTGAAAAATTTCCCGGGTATAAGAATTTTTTTAAGACGGGAAATTTTAGGATTTTCTCTGCAAACTCTTTTCCTTGTATTTTGGCTTTGCGATCAAATAGATGGCAACTTAACTAAAGTTGAGTCGCCAGCAGCGGAATCAGGCATTTTTTTTTGTATATTTTACCATGAAGGCGTTGCCTGATTTCGCATCTGACAACTCAACTTCAGTTGTGTTGCCATCCATAATCGACCCATAAATATATTAAAGTAATGCAAAATTTAATTAAGATTTTCTGGACTGAAGTTTCTCAGAAAGTTAAAAAAAAATTAATAAAGTACACCCTGGAATATATTAGCTTGAATATCTCCCATAATTAATTATTATCCTTTCTATCTGGATATTTTTCGGAAATCTTATGGACTGCGATTTAGCAACGATAACAAGTGTTTTGGTACATCATCATCATTTACATTATTCTTCACAAAATATTTTCGGGGATATAAGCAACAAAGTGTAGTCGGGTGGTTTAAGGTCTAAATTATAATGCGAGTGAAAAAAAATTTCTCGACCACTTTTACCGTTAGATTATATCTTAGTGTCTGTCTGAGATTTAAAGCTAGAGTCTAGTTTGAATTTAAGCCTAGTTTCAGGCTTAGATTCTCTCCAAGATATCCGATTCAAGTCTAGATGAAAGTCATTCTGAAGGTCTAGCTTAAAGTCTACTCAAGAGTATAGTAAACGATATAGCCGAAGGTCTAGGTCAGGACTAAGCGCAGCTTCTAATTTAACTTATGCCTAGATAGCGGCTTAGAGCCTAGTCCAGAATGTGAATTAAAGTCAAGCCATAAGCGTAGCTTAGATTTTAGTTTAGAAATCTATCTTTGTTTTTTTTTTAAATTTAAACCTAGAATTTAGTTTCGATTCTGGTCTTGGTTCTGTTTAAAAGTTTAATCTGCCATTTTCACAAAACACGTGATTGAACGTGTAGTTCAAATACATTTTACTACACGTTCAATCACTTGTGTTGTGAAGTCTGCACATAAGTCATTTCAAGTATCTAACTAGAGTTTTTCCTAGCGTTAAGCCTAGACTCTTGAGCATACAGACTAAAGCCGACACGACAGTCATGTCGACTGTAGTCTTGTCGACTTGAGTTTTGCTGACTAGAGTCCTGCCGACTTAAGTTGTCCTGATTAGAATATTGCTGACTAGAGTTTCGTTGATCAGCTCCATGAGTATCCATAAGAATCTAAACAAGATGCATGCTTAGAGTTTGGTCTAATGACTTGCTTCAGGATACCTAGCATAATCTCTTGCTGAAAAGAACGTTGTTGACTAGATTCTTGACATTCGGAGCCTTGCTGAGTAGAGTCTTGCTATAGCTTTGCTTACCAGAATAATAAAACTCAGGCAAAATTGCTTAGAATTAAGATTAAAATCTTGCTTTCAACTAAAGATAGGTATAGAAATGAGCAGAGCGCCAATATTTTTGAAGAACAGGCAGAAGTAAATGGTGACTATACAAAGAAAGTCATCTTCGGCGACGAGGCACACTTTCACCTCAGTGGACAATAACAAGCAGAATTGCCGCATGTGGACAAACGAGAATCCACGAGGGATTGTTGAAAAGCCGATGAATCACAAAGAGTGAGTGTTTGGTGCGGTTTATTGGCTTGCGGCGTCATCGGCCCGTACTTCTTCGATAATGAGTTTAAAAGCAGTTACCGTGAATGATGTTCACAATCGCGAGATGATAAGGGACTCCATGTAGCCAGAAATTGACCTGAACGATATGTTGTTTCAACAGGATGGTGTCACTTGCCACACAGCTAACGCAACAATGGCTCTTTTGCGCGAGAAATTCAATGGCCGTTTTATCTCACGGCGCGACGCGTCGTGGTGATGTCAATTGGCCTCATGTGATTTGACACCGTTGGACTTCTTTCTTTGGGTATATTGAAAAGAAAAAGTGTACGTCAATAATCAAGAACAATACAAAAGCTAAAAGATTGAGATAATTCCGCACTTTAGCGGCATTGAACGTCAATTACGTCTCAGAGTTATTGAAAATATGGACCATCGGATAGAGGTATGCTACCGGTAAACAGAAAGAAAAACACTTGGGACAAATTAAGTTTTTTATACATACTTTAAGTACCGGTCGTACTCAAAATTCAAGTACGAATAACACTAAAATGTACTTAAAACAATCCTAAATGGGACTACTTTCGAAAATAAATCCCACAATTTCTTCAAATAAGTACCAAATTCTTTAACCAAGTAAATAAAAAGATTAAACTTTTCGTTGGTAGTGCCACTCTGAGAGTAAAATTACAAAGTGAGCGTTTTAACCTCATTTACAAGTTAAATTACAAAGTTTGTTGCAGACACTACAAGAACACCACAAATGTAGTTAACAAACGATTTGCTTGTTGTGTCTAGACACAACAAAATCAACAAAACAAGACGAAAACACATTATTTTCATGTTTAAAAAGAAAAATTGAGAATTCTTGCTTCTCATTTGGTTTATACTTTCAGTTATATATGTATATTTAATTTTTAAAGTAAAACCCATATCGGGAATGATGCTAGTGCTTTATAATTGAAATTCTGTAAGGTGTAAAACGGGTAAGTAAGCCGATCATTATAAAATTCTCCTTCTAATTTCAATTTTGGTTTATTTCAAGTACGAATAAGGGATTAAATCAACTTTATAATTCTTAAATCAAGCACTTTTTGAGATTGATTCAATCTTAGTTTTACTTAATTCAATCTCAGTTTAGGATCATTACGAGTACGAATTTGGGATTAAATCAACTTTATAATACTTGAATCAAGCGCATTTTGAGATTGGTTCAATCTTAGTTTTACTTAAATCAATCTCATTTTTGGATTATTTCAAGTACAAATTCGGGATTGACTATGGATAAGTTAAGGACTTCGCGATTGAAAATCTGTACTTGAATCAATCTTTCTGGACTTGATTCAAGAAAATCCGTACTCACCGTACTATTACTACCGCTTCGGATTGATTTAAGTACGAATTAAGTGGATTGATTTTTACCTTAAGTCTTTCTTAGATCCTGGTCTGTAATTAAATCTAGAATTAAGTCCAGCCTAGAATCTGGCGTAGAGCGTCACCTCTAATTTAATATAGTTTAGCTTAGAGTCTAGCTCAGAATCTCACCTTAAGTCTAGCTTAGGATCCAGCCTAGAATATAATTGAGACTGAAGTCTTCTCTTGCGTAACGCTATTTGTTTTCTGGCGAGAACTCTTGTTTTCAAAATGTGCCACAAGTTGTACACATTTTAAGGCAAAAACTAAGTGACAAAATTGTTTTAAATAATGACCCAAAAGTACTTTGTAAGGAAAAGCTTAACAAATTTTATTCATACAATCATCTTAAGAAAAATAAAGAAAATTATTTAATGCATAAATTGATACAAAATTTGGAACATGTTCGTCCCTTTTTTACAATATTTTAAAAGAAAATATAAATTTAGAGAACAAGTTTAAAAAAAAAAACAAGTAAGAGTGCTATGGTCGGCTGTGCCGAATCTTAAATACCCTGCGAGCAGAATACAGAGCAACTAGACAAAAACAAAATAATTTTTACATATACATACATATTTACAATACTTAAAACTTCATTATAATTTAAATTTAAAAAACGAAAACTGGTAAATATTTTTTTAAAACCGTTTTTGAACATAAAAATTAAAAAAAAAAAACATTTTTTCCGGACGTGTTTAAGAAGAAATTTGCCAGTTAGTTGGGTTATAAATCTTGGACTCGGGAAAATCTATGGTTCCCGAAAGTGGGAATTAAAAAAAAAAATATATTATTTTGGTCATAACTTTTTCGTATCTGAACCGAATTTACGAGTTTTTCAAAAAATATTTTTAACTAAAGATTTCCGATCTTTTGATATACAAGGTATAACCATAGGTCCAACCATAACAGTCCAAAAAATCAGGTTTTTATACAATTTTTGATATTTTTTGTACGGGAGGTACCACGACCACTTGTCCGATCCCGCCCACACTTTGTGGGATGCTGTGTATTGATAACCTAAATGTGTGTAACTAATTTCAAAACTTTGGCTCTTGCCGTTCTCAAGATACACAGAAAAAAGTAATAAAAATACAACAACAAGGGATTTTTGGAAAAAACTAGAGGTAGTCGTGGTTTTTTGCTCATATCTCAGCCATTTTTGGACCGATCTGGCAAGAAATGGTGGACTATATGTGACATAAATAAATAAAATACTTTTCGTGCTACATTGTTTACCCCGCAAGCATGTCTACATTCTCACTCCTACAATTAGCCAATTCACAGAGTTCACTGGCGTAATATTTAAGGCTTAATTACCTTGTTGTGAACAGCCTGTGTATTATAATATAAAAAATTAGTGTGAACGTCAAAATTAAACGACAAACAATATAATTTTTTTTTTAATAAGTTAAAAAATAATAGCTAAAGAAAATTAATGAATGATAATTCTGTGGTTTTCATGGGCAACCGCGTGTCTTAAAATAAAATTTTTTAGGAGAGCAGAAAAACCATTCTAGATCAAACTATGGGCTAGGTATTGCACTTTTTGAACTTTGTAATTGAGTTAAGAAAATCGGAATAGGTCTATCTGTTTTCAAAAATTTTTAGAATCATGTAAAGAGCGCTTAAAATTAAGCAATATGGCATCAACATTTCAAAATCGAAAAAATGGACATACGCGGTTGCCCATGAAAACCACAGATATACCCTTTTCCACCTGAGGTGAAGGGTATAAGAAATTGTCTCCAATTTTTAACACTTAGATTGAAAATAACATTTTATAGATTCGAAATTTCCTTTCTTAATTTTCCTTTACTCAAAAACAAGTTGAGTGCATGATGGTTTTGATTGGTGTTTTGGGGTTTTTTTTTTTAATAAAACAACTTTTTTACTTCATTTTCATTTATATTAAATATGTTAAACACGTTCGTTCGTGCAACCAAAATCTTCTTAAAAAGTTTCTTTTACAACTGATTAAAGTGTCTTAAGAGTAGGAAATTGTCTTGAGTTTGTGTGACAGTATCAGCGTATCTTTATCATACACATGACGCTTAATCCTGAAAAACAATTTTGTGGATTTTTTTTTTTGTCTTCTTGATTTGAAATCAACAATTATTTTATGGCAAAATCAATTTGTTCGCTTTTGTTATGCGGTAGAATTTAAGTCGATATCTTAAGTTGCATGTGAGTGTCGGTTTTAAGTATCAGTAAATTCCTTTAGATTCTTTAAAGAGAGCATTTAATCAAATTAAAGGATCATGTGGTATTTTTGTTATTGAACTCAAGTCAATAGAAATTAAACGTTATTGCGGTGTGTGTATTCAATTTGTTTCTGACAGAAAAGTTTCTTTTGTTTGCACGATTAAGTGTTTATGTAGATAAATTTTGAAATTATTCAACAGTCGATAAATATTTGCGTAATAGAAAGATAGATAGATATGTTTTTCTAAGAACTACACAAGGGATTTATTTTACAGTAGTAGATATCAGCTTTGTTTATTTGTTAGACTTAGGAGGATATATTTTGAAAGGAGTATCATCAGAAAAAATATTCTCTATTTAATAAAGGCTTACAAAACCAATTTTCTTTGAAAATTTTACTTAATAAACGTTTGCTAAATTAAAAAATCATTTATGAATATTAATTTTATTAACATTTATAAATTATATTGAAAAATTAATTATGTCTCATTTAATAGTGCGGTTTTTGTGTTTGGTGCAAATGGTCCTGCGAAAGAGCAAATGCAAAATATTGTAGCTCTATTATGAAATCGTTGTGGGACTAAGCAAAAGAGCTACGAAATTTCGCACTGGCTCTTTCGCAAAAAACATTTTATTTATTGTTTCATTGTAAAGTAAAAGTAAAAAAAATTTTACTCGCCTCCTAGAGCTCGTTTGAAAAATGTTATACATTCGTTGAACTTTTGGCAAAAAAAACCCATAGCAAAGCCTTGGACAGTCTAAGTTAGCTTTAAATATAATATGCTTAGGATAACTACAAGCAATTTGGTACCCAGTTTGTTTATTTCCTTTAAGTTTTTCGAAAGTGAGCGTGTTTTCAACAGATGGACAGACAGACGGACATGGCTAAATCGACTTAGGGTTACTCAAGAAGCCAGAATACGTATGTTTTATAGTGTCTTAGATGTATTATAAAAGAGTTTCACACGGAATGACAAACTTAGTTATTTTGGCCGGAAAGGGATATTAAAATAGGTTTTAGGCTTTTAATAAATTTAAAATTTTGTTTTCCTTTTTTGTTTGTTTGTCTTTTTGTTTAAATTTTGTAGAATGGAATTTTAAATTTATAATGATAATTTTGTTTTTTGAAATTTTAAAATTTATTTTTCCATATTTTATTTTTCCATTTATTGTCAAATTTTATTTTATTTTAAAAAATTTCCTGAAGAAGATTTCCAACGGAAATCGAAATATCGGATAAAAACATTTTAATTAATTTTTTAAAAAAGAGACCTTAAGCTTAAATAATTTAATAAAGTATAAAATTTAATAAAAAAGGTCGAAGAAAAAGGATTATAATAAACTTAGTATACCCAATTTATTTGTAATAATCTAAATGCCGGATTTTTTACTACTTCTGTTAGAGTCCGCCCTAAGTGAGGACTATGCCTAGGTGCTTTTGCTATGCAACAGATGCTGCTGGCTTTTTCTGAAGCAGCCCCTAAGCAAGAGTCGAGTTATACGCAAGTTATTTGGGCCGGATTTACATTTAAAATTGCTACCTATGTGTTTTGGTTACTTCCACACACAGGGGCAGTTAGCAAAGTCATGAGATTACCCCATATGTCCGATGCTCATAACTTCTAAATATATAAAACTCTGTTACTATAGAACTGGAATGACTAGAATGGGAAGATTGGAAAAAAACCTAACTCAACTCTCAGTTTTGAGAGGGAATATTTTTTTTTTTTGGCTTGAGAGAGAGTTTTTATTCTAGTTAATCTTTTATGTCCGTTCTTTGTATTCTAGGAAAAATATACTGAGAATGTCGATAAAGAGTAGTTTACACGATCACACAAGTCCAACATATTGTGAGGAAACTACAACCCTGTTATGATAAGTTGTTATTGTTTTTTGAAAATGTTCAACCCATAATTAGATCAAAGATGCATGTTCGTCAAAATACGTACGACTTGTGGGATTGTGTAAACAAACATACTTTTAATGGTGTTCCAGCTGCATTGCGGGCATAAAAAAGCGTCTCTTAACGTCTGGGCTTTAGCTGCTTGCAAACGCCTAAGTGGCTCCTAATGATGTGGCAATTTCTTTTTGAATTTAGTAAAAATCTTTAGGTTGTTGTGCCACCAATTCATCATCTTTGAAGTTTTTGACGGACCTAGGGCCAATTGCGGCAACACAAACAAATCAGGGGGCCAATTATGACAGTTGTGATCGTATACTTTTTCGATTCGAAAGCAATTTTTTTTTTCTAATTCTTTCTGTCCATGCTGAACGGATCGAATTTGTTTTTTTAATGTTATAAAGCATTTATTTAAATTTTCACAAGAATGAAAACACAATTACGATTCGTTCAGTATCGACTGAAGTAAAATTGCTTTTAAATCGAAAAAGGGTTCGATTACGACTGTCATAATTTGCCCTCTGATTTGTCTTTGTTTTCGGTGTCAAAATCCTCATGTACATCTGCTGCACTTTTTTCAAGCTTAGGAAGTAAAACTGAACATTCCAATAATGGCAAAATATTTAAAAAAAAATTTGTAGGAAAAACAACTTTTTCGTTTAATTTTTTTTTACGTTCTTAAGACCCCTTTACACTACAACAAAATCTAGTTCTTACGAGGTTTCGAACAAAATCTAGTCGTTATTGACTAGATTTTTCTATCTTTTTTTTCCTGGCTAGATTTTGACGAAATCTACTCTAAATCTAGTAGTACACCTATCCCTCTATTTACACGATACTTTTTTTGCACGATTTCACTTTTACACGATTTTTTTGGTTTTAGTTTACATTGAGGGATGTGGAAATTACCTCAATTTACACGATTTATTTTTTTGAATATTTTTAGCAAAAATTACTTTTCTTTTTTTCATAAAATATATCCTGCAAAATTATAAAAAATAGTTATTTTAAAACGATAATATATACGTTTTAGCGTTGATTTTAAATAGTATTTATATTTTAAATCGTTTTAAATAAGTAATTCTAATTTCACTAAATATAAAAATGAAAAAAAATGTTATCAATCTGGTACACTTAAAATAAATTAAAATTTCCATTGTGTATAATTTAGCAAGGTGGCTTCAATATCACAACAATACACCAACAACAGGCAAAGCAAAACAACCAGCTGTTTTTTGAGACCACCTTGTATACAAATACACATTTTTATGATATTTTGTATATATGTATTTAGTATACATATAGTGCTACCATAGTTGTATCTTAAATAAGTAATACCGTGTTCAGATATACCTTTTTTATTGAGTCAATATTCGGTTTATTGACATAATTATCTTTCTGTTCACATATACACAATTTAGCTAACTCAATTTATATTACTACTACATACAACATTCAACGTAAACAAAAATGTACATGTATAAGCAAAATGTAAACAAGTTTTGACATCTTAAAGGAATAAACATCTGGCTTTTGCAACGACCTAATTGATGGT
The DNA here is from genome assembly GCA_963931875.1 of Pollenia griseotomentosa. Lineage (NCBI taxonomy): Eukaryota > Metazoa > Arthropoda > Insecta > Diptera > Polleniidae > Pollenia > Pollenia griseotomentosa. Next base: position 69,201,709 of record OZ007564.1, on the reverse strand, counting down.
CATTTGTTTTGTTGTAATTTCAGTTGCCAAATGTTAAAACCCTGTTTAGTAAGCTGTGTTATGCTCAATAAACACACTTGTGACAGGGTCGCATTTTAATTTTACTCAATATTTATAACAATTTCGTATTAATTGAGCAATAACTAAATTGCAATTTTATATGGATAATTGAGCTCAAAAATGTCATTTATTGCGTAAAACTCAATTAAGGTACATATCTGAACACGGTATAAGACTATTATAATAACACTGAAAAAATCAAACTACATATATTTAAATACAATTAAATTTTATATTAAAATTAACAAAGTACATTTTTACTTACGAATTCAAGAATTCAATATGTAAATTATGAAGCTTATATATATTATTTGAAATTAACGAATACTTCCAAACGTTTAATTTTGTATGGTAACCTTAGCATTATATATAAAAAGGGGGCTTACCGTTTTTATATTCACATACACAAGAAGCCTAAAAATGTATTAAAAAATCAGTTAGTGTTTAGAAACAGAGAGACGTGAATCGTGGTACATTTTTTTAACCAGAAATATAAAAATATTTGTTACGTCGGTTTTTGCAAAATTTGTACGGTATAATTTGTTAAAAACTCTTCACCATGCCAAAAAATATTAATAAAAACCAGTCGAAAAGAAAAGTAATATCTTTAGAAACAAAAATTCAAATTTTAGATAGACTACGTAATGGAGATAAAGTAACATCAATAAGATCTATAAAAAAAAAATGAAAATCTAATCAGAAAAAGTGTAGCAGCTGGGACTAAAACGAGCTTGAGTACAACTTCATACGTTCGGGACATTACAATTGAAAATATGGAAAAAGCACTAATGATCTGGATAGAAGATCAAACTCAAAAGCGAACTCCAATTGATACCAATGCTATAACAAATAAAGCTTTGAAGATTTATGAAAAACTTAATGATCAACTGCAAAAAAAAATATCATTTTCGGCAAGTCATGGATGGTTTGAAAAATTTAAGCAAAGACATTCCCTACTTAAATTAAAAGGTGAACAAGCTTCTGCTGATATAGATGCGGCTAAAGAATATCCTGAAAAATTTGCTGAAATTATTGCTTCCAATTCATACACTCCTGATCAAGTCTTCAATGCAGACGAATCGGGACTATTTTGGAAAAAAATGCCACAGCGGACTTTTCTTTCAAAAGCTAATAAAAGTGCAAGTGGATACAAAGTTGCAAAAGACCGCATACCAATTCTTTTTTGTTCCAATGCTTCCGGCGATTACATTATGAAGCCATTGGTTATTAACAAATCACAAACGCCACGTGCATTTAAAGGATTAAATAAAGACAACTTGCCCGTTTATTGGATTGCCAATAAGAAAGCATGGGTTACGGCCGCTGTTTTTAGAGAGTGGTTTCACAACATATTTGTCCCAGATGCAAAACGGTATTTAAACAAGAAGGGATTGCCATTTAAAGTGCTTCTAGCAATTGACAACGCTCCTGGACATCCAAAAGACTTGCAACACGATAATGTGCAAGTTATTTTTCTACCAAAAAATACGACTTCTTTGTTGCAGCCCTTAGACCAGGGAATCATTTCGACTTTTAAAGCATTGTATATCAAGCAGTCGTTCAGGTATATTTTAGATCAAATCGAAAATGATGAATCCTTATCTGTAATAAATGCATGGAAAAAATTTACAATATTAGATTGTGTAAAGCGTGTTGCATTGGCTTACACTGCACTCAAGCAGTCAACGCTCAAAGGCTGTTGGAAACATTTGTGGCCAGATGCAGGAGAAAATGTTATCCTATCTTGTCAATCCTTGGAGCATGAATATTCTGAGATAGTTCAGTTGGCACATACAGTGGGAGGAGAAGGTTTTGATGACTTTTGTGCAGGTGATATTGAAGAATTGATGATAAATAAGGAATTAGATGTTGAAGATTTAGTAAATATGGTGATCGAAACAAACGACAGCGATTCCGATGAAGAAGTTACCGAAGCACTGACAACAAAAAATGTAAGTGAAGGGCTTAAATTAGGCCGAAAATTGGGAAATCATTTTTTAAAAAATGACCCAAACATTGAAAGAGCCCTCGCATTCCAGCGATATATTTCACAGGGCTTAGCCCAATATCGGGAGGTTTATAAGGACTTAAGCAATAACTCAACACAAGTTTTAATAACAAATTATATTAACAAATCTCCACGAACTGATGTTAACTCCAATTTATCAACTATTGAACCAGAAAAACATGAAATATTATCTAGTGACGAATGTGATACGTCGCCTACCAAAAAGATTCGATTAGTGGTGGAAGACAGTGATGAAGAATTAGTTGGAAGTGATTACTGATACATATAGTATAAATAAAAAAAATATATTTCTAATTGCCTCTTTTAATGAACTGACATATAATATTTTTTATGAGTTCCACTTATTCTGTTTTATTAAATGCTTTAAATACAATGTATTGATTTTTATTATTTTTTATATGCATACATAATTTAATTTACTTTTAAATAAATGAATGTTCTTAACAAAATTTATAATTAAATCGTATATGGGTCTTTTTTCGATTTACACGATTTCTCATACAAATATTTTCCTTTTCGATTTACACGATTTTTTCAGGAACGCATCTATCGTGTAAATCGAGGGATAGGTGTACTTAAGGCTAGTTTACACTATCACACAAGTCTTACGTATTCCATAAGACTTTGTGAGATAGAAATCTAATGAGTTTTGTTGCGACTGTCAAAAAATCTAAATTAACAATACAGTTTCTGTTCACACTATCGCACATGAACATGCTTTTGTTAAAATGCAACCCTGATCAAATATATATATGATTTCCTTTAACTCCTACTGGAGCATAGGGCGTCCACTACGGCTGACTTCCAACGAACACGGTTTTGTGCAAGATTTCTAAGTTGACTCCAGCTCAAATTTAGAGACCTCATTTCATCCTCTGTAGATCTTCTCCAGGTTATACGAGGTCGACCGACTCCACGATTCACGTTATTGAAGGGGTTCCATTGTAGTGCATGCTTCGCTATGTTGTTATCATCCCTTCTCAACGTATGACCAATCCAGTTCCACTTTCTACGTCTTATTTCAATGGCAACTTCAACTTGATTAGTTCTTCGTAGTAATTCGTCGTTTGAAATTGTTCTTGGCCAAAATATGCGAAGAATACGTCTCAAACAGCGATTAACAAATATTTGTAGGCGGTTGGTTAGCTGAACTGTTACCTTCCATGTATTACATGCATATAATAAAACTGATTTTACATTTGAATTAAAAATTCGTATTTTAGTGCGAAGGCTTATATTATTGTTTTGCCACAATGGAGCTAATAACCCGAAAGTTGCTCTTGCCTTTTTTATTCTGTTATCAACATAAAGATCACTTCCTCCATCGACAGATACGGTGCTACCCCAGGGTTGTCAGATTTTTTTTCACCTTCATCGCCAAATAGTATACCAAAATTCGCCAAAAATCGCCAAAAATTTATTTTTTTAGATTTTTGGTAAAAAAATTCGCCAAAAATCGCCAAATAAAAGTTTTATATAAAAAAGAGTATACAAGTGTATTTTAGCTTTATATGAATTTTCCATATTTATCCTTATTCTAGTAGTGTGTTTATATTATAGTAGAACATCGCCAAACGCTTAACATTTGTGATTCTGAGTTGAATTCTGTAATCTGGAAATTATTAATCGCAATCGCAAGAAGTTTGGCGACTTTAAATTGCATAAGAAGGCTGATTATCTTAAAACCTAGAACTTGTGAGATCAGTTAATTGAATTTTGTCAAAACATTAATTTTATCAAGCATGTAAACTGAGTAGAGTTTGATGCAAAAAGTGAGTTTTTATAAGCGTAATTCTTTATGTGAATATAAGCCAGAATATGGTTAAATTTTGTATTTATTTGAAGCAAAGGATAAATATCTTAAAAGGTGTTCTATTTAAATCAGCGAAGGGCAGATAGAGAACATTGAATAAAAGAGAGTAAATTAGTTGATTTACACTTAGAGAAATTTTTGAAAATATTTTCATATTGTATGTAAATATGCAATACAAAAAAAAAGGAGTTCATTAAAAATATCATTTTTATATAATTAAAAAAAAAAATAATATATATATATATATTAATATGGTCACCTGAAATCGAAAATGCCGTGAGCAAAAACTTCAAAATGTGTACTATAGGTATGTAAATATGCAAAAAAAAAGGAATTCAGTAAGAAAACTTGATTATTATATAATTCATCATCCTACATGATTGCTGAAAAGTTTTTAAAACAAGCTGGAAAAAAAAACACATGAGCACAGCTTGATCACAACGCAATAAATATCTTGTCAGTGTACCACTACGAAATTGCAAAATTTTCCAAAATAACAACATGCGCAACACTCCTGCTTCGTTGAAATTTATTAAACAACTGAATACAATTTTATTTTTTTTCTTTCTGTTGTATTTGTTTTTCGGGTTGCCTTTGTTACTTTTTAGGCTTGAAACAATGAATTCAAGATTTTCAGTTTGTGGGCAGTAGTAAATGAGCGAAAACAACATCACACAAACACGTGTATGTGTTATACGGTAAATTTTTTTTACATTCTGATTTCAATGTAGATATTGTTATTTCTTTTTGTTTTGACTGCTAGAAAATAGTTTTTTTATTCATTTTCTCTATTTAAAATCTTCTTTTATTAATTTTAAAAGTAGTATAATAAAACAAGTGTATGGTATGTTTTGGGGATTTTAAGGAATATCTTAGTAGGGAAATTTTTGTATTTGTAGCAGCTCTGGTACAAAAAAACACGAAGAGTAAATGTAAAAATCCGAAAAACTTCGTAATCCAGGCAAACCAGCGCCCACCGCTGATTTAAATTAGATATTTGAAATTGAATTGGAATACTTAAAGTCTAAACAAAGTACATGAATTATTTTTAAAAATTACCTTCTAACCCAGATTCGTTTTCGATTCTATATAAAATCAGGGTTTTCGAAAATTTCAAGTAAATATTTAATTTTTTAAGGTTTAAAAGAAATATTTGATTTTATTTCGTGTAAAAGTGCGCATTTTTTCGCTTTGCGCTTGATACTGCTATATAGAATCTGATATTAATGCAACTTTTTTTTAAGAAATTTTCTGATTTTCTTTTGCTATAATTCAACTATTTTTGCATACTACCAAGTATACATTATTGTTTATTTATTTTCTTATGCAATCGAAAACGATTGCGATTTTAAAATTTCTTTTACAAAATAAGTTTTTCGGTAAAGGTATGATTATTGATAACTTCTGATCAGGAAAATGTGCGAAAATCTAAGAAAGCTTAAGCTTTATTCCAAATTTCTATGGCAACAATTCTTTAATATTATCAATTTTTCATTTTAAACAATCGCATTCGTATTGCGATTCTAAAATTTGTTAAAAATTCAAAGAAAAAACTTAGCAAGTACTTATAAATTTGTTCATATAAATATGAAAAAAGATAAAATGTGTTTTAGAAATCGCCAAATAATCGCCAACTTTTTTAAATTTCGCCAGAAAAATCGCCATGTCGCCAAACACGAAATTGCATCGCCAATAAGGTTTATAAATCGCCACGATTGGCGAAAAATCGCCACATCTGACAGCCCTGTGCTACCCAGGTAGCAAAAGTTGTTAACTTGCTCATAACACAAGTCATTAGTAGGAAAGTCTCTGCATGAGCTTAGCAGTTTTGTTTTAGGGATATTTATACGTAGACCCGCAGGTGTTGATGCTTGAGATATAGATTCCGCCATATAAAGTACGTTGTTGATGCTATTCGAAAGGAGGCAGATGTCATCAGCATATGCTAGGTAGCTCAAGTGACTCCCATTGAGCTTCCATCTTATGCCACTACAACGTCTATTATTTTGAAGTGCTGCGCTTAACACGTCACCCATAACGATTAGAAAAAGAATTAGTGATAAGATACAGCCCTGCCTAACTCCACTTTGTACAGCAAAGGGGTCCGATAGACGGCCTTTGCGAAGAACGTAGCAATTAGCATTGCTGTAGCTAGCTTTTATTATTGCAATGATTTTGGGTGGAATTCCCCTGTTTCCCAGAGCAGACCAAATACGGTCACGGTTTACGCTATCGAAAGCTTTTTCGTAGTCTATGAATAGTAGATGAATGTTAGACTTATATTCCGCAGATTGCTCAATAATAATTCTAAGCGTATTAATGTGGCCTGCACAGGAAAACCCGTTGCGGAAACCAGCTTGGAATTCACCAATAGTCGATTCAAGATGGTCTTTGATACGGAGTAATATAATTTTAGCTATGATTTTAGCAATAGCTGGGAGAACACATATACCTCTCCAGTTATGACATTCCTTTAAGTTGCCCTTCTTGGGAAGTTTGATGATTATACCTTCTTTCCATTCCGTAGGAAACTCCTCTTGTTCCCACGCGATGGTTATAATAGGCAGAAATATTTGCGCAGTAAGAGTTGGGTCGACTTTTAACAGTTCAACTGCACGCAGAGAAAAAACATGATTACTAAGTGATCACTACAAACATTTCAATTCATATTTGCCTAATATGTTTACTCTAATAAGCTTATTATATTTTTAAATTCACTATAATAATATTATATGGTGTTTTACACCTAAAAAGTTACTCTGAAATAGCTAAACTTATTAAATTATATGAAATGTTTGCTACTATAATATATATTTTTTTAACTATGCAATTACAATCGTAATATAAGTTGCACACAAAAGATATGTTTAGTACCATAATTTTTGTTTGCTTAAAAACACATTCTGTATTGAGCAATCATTTATTGTCAAAAAAACGATGTGTATCTATAAAGAAAACAAAAATTTCTTCACGTCATTTATGCTGCGAGCATCAGTTAATCGAAAAACTTGAATTTTTACAAAATAATTAAAACTTTTTTCAGGGAGAAAAAGGCCATGCTGCCTTGCAAAACTTATAAGTTTATTAAAACAGGTAAGTTACTTGAATATATTTATAAAAATACATACATACATGTATAAACTTTGTCTTTCTTGCAGCCAAAAACTCCTAAAACATTGAAACAATTTGGGAGTCATCTGATTGAATTTATCTGTACAGCAAATAAAGGGAAAATAAACAATTGGCAGATGAGTGCTGGTTAGCTTTGCGACAGAATAGAAGCAAATGCGACAAAACAAATTTCTTTAATGTACAGTTTTTTGTTGGGAATAAAGATAAACTCGTAATGAGAAAACGGCCATTAAATGTATGTAGGTATTTAATTTAATTTTTTAGCATATGTATGCTTTACTGTTTATATAAAACAAAGTATATGTACAAACACTTGTATTTTTAATATTTGTTATTGTTTTTCTTGTGAGAACCATATAACATGTTAAAAATTACATTTTGCATGGTTTTGGGAAATACAGAAACATGTTTGAGACAATTATAAGTTAAAAACATTATGTCTGAACATATATTGTTACTTAAGACGTGTTTGACATAATCATAACCACAAACATTAATGATAGTTTGCGATTGTGATTTTATCAACCATGTTTTTTCTTTGCGTGTGGTATCCCATCTATACCAGCAGCTTTACCAGACGGTAGTTGGCGGATAGCAGTAACAATCTCGTTTATGTGAATACGACGCATTTGGTTGCGGGTTCTCAGAAAAGATGTTGTTGAGTACCGTGGATAAATGCTCTCTCCAACGCCGTAGCTGTTCTTCGTCAGATATTAATAAAGACCCGTTGATACTTCTTACCGGATGTTCTGTGTGGTGGTCTTTATCTACAAGTTTTTTACTTATTTTGTAAAGGGTGCCGCAGTCGTTATTGTTAGCTGCTAGCTCGGCCTCGTCTGCCAAATCGTTAATGCATTTCCTTTTATCCTTTCGGACTAAGCGTTGAACTTCCTTCTTAAGAATCTTATACTTAGATTCCGTTTCCGTAATTTCGTGTATTATTGCCTTTTTTGCTTCATTCCGTTCTTCTATCTTCCTCCAGGTAGCTTCGCTCATCCATGTTGTTCTGCCTTTAGGTATAGGGCCGATAATGTTATTTGCGACGTTTTTAATTTTGTCTCTTATCGCGATCCATTGGTTGTCTACGGAAAGGACTGGGTTGTTGTTATTATTGAGGAAGAATTCATTGGCCATCTGGTCTCTAAAGCTATCTTTAATAGCGCTTATTTTTAGCCGGGCTAGATCTAGTTTTGGAGGACGAGTCCTGGGTCTTGCGGTTTGGATTGCTGCTGTGCACAGGCGGAGTTTCGCAGTCACCAGACTGTGGTCTTTGGCAACGCCGCAGTCTGCACCACGCTTTGAACGAACGTCTAATAGACATTTTCTAAAGCGCCGGGAGATTGCGATATGGTCAATTTGATTTGATGTATTAATTCTGTCCGTAGAGACCCATGTTACCTTGTGGCACGTCTTGTGTTCAAAAAGGGTACCTCCAATTACAAGTCTTCGGGAATTGCAGAAATCGATAAATCTTTCGCCGTTATCGTTTCGCAAGCCAATCCCATGTTTACCCATGACATGTTCAATAGACTGGTTGTCACTACCCACTTTTGCGTTAAGGTCACCCATTGTAAGAAAGATGTCCCCACGAGGAAGTGAGTCATATACAGCATTAAGTTGACTGTAAAAGTCATCCTTTTCGTCTTCGGTTGCTGATTCTGTTGGCGCGTAACATTGAATAATTGATATGTTTCTCACCTTGGAGCGAAATCTGACCCACATAAGGCGTTCAGATATGTGTTTCCAATCAATTACACACTTTCGAGCTTCTGGTGATAGTAAAATACCAACTCCGGCCTCTCGTTTGCTACCGATATCTTTTCCGGAGTACAGCAGAATCGAGTTGTTTGTTGGGGATCTATATTCACCGGCTCCGTTCCACCGAACGTCACTTAGAGCCAAGATTTTTAATTTATATCGCTGGAATTCTCTTTCAAGTTGCAGAAAACGTGAATTCATGTTGGAGCTTATACCGTCTTTGTCATTTAAGGTTTTGATGTTCCAAAATCCAATCGTAGTCATTATACCATAGCCAAAAGTCGTCATCAGTTGTTTTCGGTTTCGTTTACATTTCTTGGACGATTCGTTAGCAATTTTAAATTTGGTCGCGTAGGTTGCTAGCCTTCACTTCCTAGTTTGGTGATAGGGCTGCTATCTAAGCACCCAAACGTGCTGTTTTTCGGAGCCAGCGTTTCAGTGATATCTGTGTTCGCATATCTCCTAGTTCCTGAGACGCACAGTGGCCATTCAGGGTTGACTGACACTCCTAATGTGGCAGCAGAATTTCCTCCGTGCTGATGTGAAGGTTATACCGCCTAAGATCGGTCGACAGAGCCTCGATTGTAATTTAAAACAGGGGACACCAAGTCCTTTCTGGACAGAGGGAGAGGTTGTCATTTCAAAAGGATTGGCTATGTTAACAAAAAGATAAACTGTTTGCTTACGCATCAATTTCCCATTTGACCCTGATCAAATGTAAAGTATAATTGTTTTGAAAATTTTCAAAAATCAATGAAGTTGTATGGGATGTCAAATAATTTTTCGTAATACTTATTATTTTTATGACACATTGCTTTTACACTTTTACATATTACTTGAGTTTTTACATGTATTAATACAAAGTATAATAGTGTAAACTAGCCTTTAGTGATGAAACTATGGTTTTTTCCATAAATACTTCCCTGTACAAGAAAAAAATTACATTTTAATAAAAAAAAAACAAAAATGGCGGCTTAAAAAACTAAGAATGCGAATTTTTAGCAGACTTTCAAAGGATACTCCATAAAGATTATTGGCAACAAAGGAAACATGTTCAGACCGTCTTAAATGTTCTCTTACCAACTGAGTCACAGCTTCCAAATAATTCACACCAATAGATTAGGGAAGGAATCAAATATAATTTAGCAACTAAGGCTCTTATTATTAGGGGTGTGAATTATTGTGTGGACCAGACAGCTCGTTACTTTACATAAGTTTGACCAACCAGTAAGTTTACATCATCAGTCCAGGTCAAATTGGCATTGAAATTGTTAGAAGATATTTCGCTTTGTTAACAATTTAAATTTTCTCGCCATTTAAAAAAATATCCTCAGATATGGAGGGAATTAAGCTTTTTTTACTTTTTTTTACAATGCATTTAGATTTGTGAGGATTCAAACAGAGACCGTTTGCTCTAGCCCAAAGGTAAATTCTATTTAAGTCGTCATTTATGTAGGAAATCCCCGACGCAATATTTTAAACTGGGCTACTTGAAGTGAGCTGCACGTCATCGGCTTATAAATGGATGTTACATTTAGTGAGTTGTTTTGGCAAATAAATTTCCCACTGCAAAATGCAAACATGTCGTGCAAAAGAAAAACAAATTGCTTCTGTAAATGTCAGCTCGAATATGCAGTGTAATAGTTCCCAATTAAGGCTAGATTACACTATTATACATTGTATTAATACAAGTCAAAAACTCAAGTAATATGACAAAAATTTTTTCATAAATTTTATCTCAGAAACTAGATGAGAAAGCCGAAAACGGATTACATATTTGAAAAATTTGGGGTCGAAAACCTAAAGTGGCATAATTAACTCGAAATGTGTAAAATGGCGGATAGAGCACATAAACTCCCGCACGACGATATGCTATTGTGAATCCCGCATTTTTTAGTCTTTATTCTATTTGAATATTTTTATAATGAATAGTTCGACTTATTCTTTTTTTTTTGGTATTGTTGGTCACATCTTGAAAGTCGGCTGTAATGATCGAATACATCCTTACTGTCACAGAATCCCCATTATTTGCTTTTGGGTATATATGCCTACAATTTTTTATATTTATGTTTATTTATATTGTTACGAAAGTAACTTTAGTTAAGAATTAGTTGCAAATTATTAGTTACGAATTAGTTACATTTATTAGTTATCTTGTATTTATTAGTTGCCTTGTATTTATTAGTTGTCTTGTATTCATAAGTAATTTTACTAGTTTACATTGTTATTAAAAATTGTTATAATTTAGTACACTTCAATCCCAATGTGCAGAAAGCCCTAGAAATAACCGTTAAAAAAGCTTCAGTATAAGAGGTAAAATTATGTAAACATAAGCGCTGCCATAAATCAAATTAAAGTGTGGTGAATAGTAAAGCCTTGAACCTTCGGAAAACATTTCGAATGTTGTAGACAACCAAATTGCTGTATAAATACTAGCGGCGACTAGCGTAATAAGATCATTCTTAGTTCAGACTTTGTCAATAACGTATAACGCGGTAAGTTGGTAATAAATAAAAGCTTTAAATTACGGTTTGTTAGAGTGACTTTGTACTAAATAAAGTTGTGTTAATTGTAAACAGTGTTTAAAGTGTTTGTGTTTTATTTATTTTATTAAAGTTGCAGTAAAGAACTCGAAACGGTTTATTATAAAGGAAATAAACCAAAACCTTATTGAAAGGCAGTAACGTAACAATATTATGTTATTATATTTATACATTTATGTATAACTGTTTTTTTGTCTTGAATTTTTTTTAATCTATTTTCCAAACTAAAGCTGTCTTTAATAATGTTATTTCTATCTTTTCAGAATTAATGAAGTTTTGCAGCGAAATGGTAAGTTCTTTTACTTGTTCTCTCTTTTAAGTTTCTTTGTTTCAATTCGCAAACAAATATTTATTTAAAATATTGCCAAACTTTTAGAAACTTCTATAAAATTATTATTTCCGGTTAAATAATTGTTTATGTTAAAAGCAACACCCAGTCCCCTGTGCCAAAAATTTCCCTTGTCAACCCAAACAATAACGTAGATACAAAACAATCAAAAAATCATAAATTAAGCAACTGTCAAAGTACGTGACAATAAAGTTCAAATCTAAAAAAACAACAACAAAAAGTCATAGCAAAAACGTGCAAAAAATGCACAACAAACATTAACAATAATTCCTTATTTTTTTTTCAAAAAGCAAATAGTATCCTGGTTAGACATGCAACCCTTAAATGTATAGTCGACTGTGATGTCACACAGACAAACCCAAGTTTGAAATTCGTTTTGATAGAACAGGAAACAAATGCACAAGGAGCCGGGGTGTAAGAGCCAATAGTTGTCTATTCCCCTCTTTGCTGTTTGCATTCATTTATTTGACATTTTTGACAACATTTGACTTTTGTTCTCGTCCTTTGTTTGGCAAAAAGTCAATAAATGCAAGCACGAATGTGAATCCCCCCGAAATAAGTTTATAAAATTCCTATAATCAATGTATGTTGCCAGATGAACAAAAAAAATTTTAAAAACCGTTATAAAGGTTCAACTAAAAATACTAAATAAATGGGGTCAAAATGTTTTTTTTTTTTTTAATTAAAAAAAATGGAAACAAAATCAAAAAATTAAACTTTTGAACAGTCACCAAAAAGCAAAAACAGCGTAGTATTAAAATTTAAAAATCGAATTTAAATTTAAATAATGGAATAAGGAATTGAAATGTGTATTATATTAAGTGTTTTATTGAAGAAAAAAGAAATCCAATAAGGTTGGATATTGGAAAGTGATTCAAAGCAAGAAATTTTTAAAGAAAGAAATAAATATTTCGAAATTGAGTCTGGTTTTCTAAAAAATTGTGGTTTTGAAGATTGAATATCCAAACAGCTGGGTCTTTAGAATCGGAAGAGCGGATGCAAATTAAAATTTTTAAAAATATGTATGTTCGACAATATTTAAAAAATTATAAAAAAATAGACACAAACAAGTTTATATTTCCAACAAGAATAATTTAAAATTCTACATCTTTTTGAACATTCCAATACTAGAAAAATTTTAAATAATAAAAAAATTTTTTAAATTTTCATATTAATCGAATGTGTATTCTAAGGGCTAAAAAATCAGAGCAAGTTAAACTCTCTTTATGGTTTAAAATGAGTTTAAACCAACAAATCTATAAATCACTCAACATATAAACCATCTTTAAACGATTAAAATTGGGCGTTTAAACTACTTACTTTAATTTTCATATTAACTCGAATGTGTATTCTAAGTCAAATTACAATTTATAAAGCTTTAATATGTCTGAAAAATATTGAAGGAATAAGACTACATATTAAAGTATGAAAGCTTTATAAATTTTAATTTGACTTAGAATACACATTCGAATTAATATGAAAATTTATATTACATTTTTATGGAAAAAGCATGATTTTATTAGAAATATTTGAAATCCAAAATTCAAAACAAGGAAAAAATCAAGAAAAGAAACAAAACAAATAATTTCGAAATCATGTTCGAATTTTTGAACATTAGCTAAAATGCTTTGATTTTTATTATTGATATAAAATAAAATTAAAACAAGTGAAAGTTTTTAAGTTTTCGTAAAAAATTGAGATTTCCAAATCAAGCTAAATTCAAAACAAGGAACAAATCAAGAAAATAAACAAAACAAATAGTTTTGAATAAAAAACAATTTTTTGAAATCATGTTCGAATTTTCGAACATTAGCTAAAATGCTTTAATTTTTATTATTAATATATAAATTATATATATAAATTAAAGCAAGTGAAAGTTTGTAAGTTTTCGTAATAAATTGAGATTTCGAATCGAAGCAAATAATTAGAAAATTTAAAATTCAAAAGTCCCAATTTCCACAATGCAAGTCTTATTGATCAGCTTGCTACTTTGTTGGCGAGAGTGACGAGGGGAAAAGAAACGAGTACTCAGCTTGCTGTACTCGTCATATGCGCTTTGTTTTCTCATTCGTAATTTTCAGCAGGTCTATTTTGACAATTGTCTTTCATATTTAATTTCGTTGTACAAAGTTAATTTCGTAGCGTGTGTGATTTTTTGTGTGTAAAATTTTTGGAATATTTTTTATTTTAACAAAACAACAGAAATATACATACATATTTAATAAATATTAAAAATTAACACGAATTTGAATTTAAATATATTTTAATAAGAAATATGTTTTAAGCGAAATGTCAAAACGCACATATACATTCATACAAATGGAATAACAGATAAATAATAAGACTTGACTCGTGGAAACACCGAAGCTGATTCAAAGAAGAAAATGTGATAAGTTTATTAATAAGACTTGCATTGTGGAAATTGGGACAAACTGAAATAAGTTAAAGATTTCAATGTGAATCGCGATTTTAAAAACATTTCAATCTTAAGAATCTTAAAATTATATTCGAATGTCTAGGATAAAGTTTTAAAAAAATAGTTTAATTTCGAAAAGGTCTAGATCGTCAGATTTTAAAGTTGAACATTCGTTAAAGATAACCAAAACTGAGAAAATCTGGCAACATCTGGCTTGTGCCACACATTTATACGTTTCTTACTCAGTCATTTCATTCACTCATTTATTCCTGCCACATCACAACTAAAATGGCAATATGGGAATTATGAAGTTTATTAGAGATGTTTAAAAAAAAAAATCCTTTCTGCTAGAGCACAAGACAGCTAGACAGACAGACAGACAGACACTCAAACAAATATCAATGCATACATTTTTGCAACAAATTGTTTTTACGGGGGGTGTTTAAAGTTTGTTGCAAATACTATATTTGCACATACATACAAATATATATGGAGTATTAGGTTCGCAAGGTTAAGAGATACTTGTATTCACTCGTTCCACTTGTGGCACATCATGTACTACCAATCGCAGAGTGTAAAAAGTCATGGAACATGAGTAAAACGTTTGATGGTAGTTTTGTAGCAGGAGTATTTTTTATTTTTATTTTATTGTTGGTTGGTTAGTTTGCTTAAAATGATAATGTGTATGATGCGTGACATTGAGTTATGACCTTTAATCAAATAGTTGCTTCCGAAGGGGGTAGTGACGTGGGATAGGACGTTTTTTTGGGTTAGAAATAAAAAGTTTTTTCTTGGTAACCAATTTTGATTTTTTTCTAGAAAAATTTAAAAAAGTCTTTTAAAAATTGACCTTCAGATATAAATGTTGCCAAAAATTTAACCGTTTTTATTTTTGTAAATTTTTAAAGTATTAGTTTTTTAAATTACAGATCTTTCAGAATTTAATTTTTCAGCAAATATTTAGCTGATATTCCTAAGGACATGACAGTACAAAAATCTGTAAAATCGATTCATTAAATTTATAGTACTAATTATGCCCATACTACAATAATGGAGAGGCTATTAATCGATTGCGACAATATATGTAACCAATATATACAAATAATACGTACTGATTGACTCAGAATCACTTTCTGAGTCAATGAAACAGTGTCCGTTCGTCCTGCTGGTTGGCTGTCCATATAAACCTTGTACACAAGCTACACATCGTACTTTCAAAGATAACATGATAAAATTTGGTTTTAATTGTGATAGGTTCAAAGTCTATTGAATATGCTAAGTCGGAATTAACTCGTTGTGCCGATAAACCAACTTGTTTTATTGGTATGTACTTATATCATCTTTGATCCAAATATTAGTTATTGCAGTATTATTAATTTGTCAAAAATTTATTTGAATCGATACATATTTTACCATAACCCTATAAAAACACCAGTGCCGAAAATAACTTTAAATGCGGTAACTTACTTTTATTATTAATGTATTTCTTCAACAGAATAAATTCTTACCAGCAGTGACCATTAAGGACACTTAAGGACAAAAAGATCTCATATAACAAATTTCTAGTTAAAATGCGACGCAAGAAACTCTTAAATGAATCTTAATCTTATGATGTAGTTTTGTTTTACGGGGTCAATGGTTGCATATTGGTCCCAAAAGGGTACACTCCTAAATTTTTTTTTTGTACCATCATCATATGGCAGGTTTTGACTATTTCTACTTCCCTAAATGTTTAAACCCATTTTGTACCAGGCTAAATAATAATATAATTATGACATTTTCATCGCTAGTTACAAATCGGCAAAAAATATTTTTTTTTTGGTTATTACCTCTGAAAATTGCTATCAGAGAACTGCAAAAATCACTATTTTTCTTGATTTACTCATACGCTTAAATTTACATTCACTCTTTGCCTGCAAAACAAAGTTCAATGTTAGTAATTTTGACATCGTTTCGTACACATTTGATTTGTGCATGTGTGAGTTTTTTATTGTTGGCATTCATTGATGCGCACGCAATAACACAATTGCAGTCATCGCCCACTCGATGAGACAACCCACGGGAAAACTCAGAAGACCTTCTTACTTCAGGCCTTTTTAAAGGCCTGTTTAAAAGATTTTTTTATTTAATTACTGTTCTTATCTAACTGCTAAAGAAGGCCTCATAGAAGGCCTCGGCTATTTCGTATAAAAGATAAGATACACCTTCCACACTCGCTTCTATGAGAAGGGAGTAACATTTTTTGTATTGCTTTTTTGCACAAGCAAAAGCAAAATCAATTTTTTTTGATCCGTTACCCTTCTTATGTACCTGCTGAAGAAACGAGAGCGGAAGGCCTTCTCCGCAATGACAACGTGTGTAAAAAAGATATGAGTATGGAATGGAGCAAGAAGGCCTTGTACATCCAAAAGAAGGGGTACAGAGGCCTTCTAGAAGGCCTTCCTATTCCTTCTTTTTCCCGCTGGGAATGATGAATGTAAATTGGTATGAGTACGAGTCGCTTTGTTTGTATGATTGTTGTAGGCATAAGTTCAAATAAACTAGTTTGTGTGTCCAATTTGTTTTTGTGTTTTGTTTTTTAAACAATAACAACAACATTAACAACAATACATTGTACATACAAAACTACTGTACTTTTAAGGAAATGATAAAAAATAAAAACAGTCTTCAGTTTCTATGGAAATAGTTTGTACCTATGTGCGTTTAGTTTCATTTCAGTTTTTTTTTTTTTCGAATCCAGTAAATGAAAAAACTTTAATACGTACTTCATACATAGCAACTGCTGAATAGGCATCAGAGCAATGATTTTTGTGTATTTTTCTTTGTATGTGTTTTTACCAAAGCAATAATTGACGAACGAAGCTAAACATAGTATGAATGGCAAAGCCAATACGCTGTGCAAGACTTGAAAGAGAGAGTTGGATTGCATGAACTCAAATGAGTGTATTTGATGTGGTTCATTGAATGCAAATTTTTTGCAATCACACAAAGCCGTTCTCTGATCGAGATCTCGCGCTGGGATAATTAGAGCACTCAATTTTCTGTGTGATTGATGTGTTAAGATATGAAATAAAATAAAATAACTGGGGGCTAATTCTGGCAGTCGTATACGATCGAATACTTACTCGTACGTTCGATTTTTTTTAGTTTTGGGATTCTGTCAGTCGATATAGATTAATATGTATCGACATTTCTAATGACAGCAGTCGATAGCGTGCAACTGTTCGAATGCAACCTTGCGAGTTTTTAATCGTAAGCAAAATACCTATCGAGTAACGTTTTTTGTGTTAACAAAAATTAAAAAAAGAAAATGTAAGTAAGAATTTTTTTAAAAACTAAAGAAAAAAGTTAAAATTTTACTATTTTAGGTTAAAATTAACAAAAATAAATAGTACACAAAAAGAGATTATGGGAGACTTTATGGCTAACCATACGGATTTGGCAAAAAGTATATTGCCGAATACTGCACAAGGAAAAGCAAGGGCTAACCAACTTTGGGAGCAGCTTACTAGCAAACTTAATGCTTCTGGGCCACCAATAAAGGATGCCAAAATGTGGCGCAAGGTAATTAAAAACAAACAAATATTTAACTTAATTAATTAGAAACCAAAAAACATTTTACTTTGCATAATTTTTTTTTTTTTCATTTAGGTATACGCTGATCAAAAACAACTAATTAAAAGAAAATTTACATTTAATAAATCTTCCAAAAAGAGAACTGGCGGTGGACCCTATGAAGAAAAAGTTCTTTCTCAAGTAGATGAACAAATATTAGCTGCTGCTGGGATAGAAGTTGCTGTTGAAGGTCTGAAAAACATTAAAACTTTTGGAACAACTATGCAAAAAAAAGGGGAAGATTTATTAAAAGCAAGAGATTGTAGTGATAATATTTTTGCAACTACATCACAAAATAATACATCTTGTAATGATTCGTTTACTTCTGCCTGTATAATATTTGATAATGAAGAAGTTCATACTGAAAACATTTCCTCTTGTACCGAAATTGAAGACAATGATGAAGAAAACGAAAAAGCAGTGCTTATAAAAAAAGTAAAACCAAAGATAATGGCAAAAATTAATAGAAGAGAAACTAAGACCACCTTGTTAAAAAAAAATATGACCGCCACAGACCTATACCACAATGAAGTGTTAAAAAGGTTAGACAACATTATTGAAATAAATAATAAAAAACTCGAGCTAAAGAAAAACGAGATTGAACTGACTGGGCAATTAGTTTCAATAAAACAAAAAACTTTACAAATAAAGGAAAGGGCAGAAAATATAAACATTCAAATAAAACAAACAGAATTACAGATTCGAAAAAGGGAGTTGGAAAACTTAAACATGAATTATCAAATGCAATGAATAATATACATATATGTATGTCACAATGCAATAGTTAGTACAAATGGAGGATCTCAAAAATTAAATTTTAAATAACGGAATTCCTTTTTATTTTTTTATATTAAAATATTAATTTTTTATTTGTTTCTTTTTATGAATTTAAATTTATTATTATTATCAGTTCGATCTTTTTTATATTAGATAATATGTATTTTTTATTTATTAAGCTATAGGTGTTTTTGTATGTATGTAACAAAAATTATATATTTGTATTCAATATTTTGGCAACTCTTTGTTCAGGAATTACATGTGTATTTAATTGTTTTTATATTTAAATTAAAAATATCTTTTTATATACAAAATAATAAATAATATATATTTGCAATTCCTGTACAAAGAATTGGCAAAATATTGAATATAAATATAGATGTTTTAAATTGTATACATAGTGAAAGACCTAAAGCTTAATAAGTAAAAATACATATTAATGAATTTAAAATATAATTCAGTTTCTAAATAAACTTGTTTTTATTGTGTCCCTTATTTGTTTCCCAATTTTGGTTATATGGGTTTCTGTTCCATTGTCGATTTCAGGAACCGGTGTATCTAAAGGCGATTGATATACTTCTTCGTAATTTGGTACTTTAAATTGGATACACAGGTTGTGTAGCGCAGCACATACATTTGAGAATTGTGCTACTTTTTCTGGGCTATATCGGCTTCTCTTGTCATGGCACAGAATTTTCCACCGTGCCTTTAAAATTCCAATTGTTCGTTCAACAATGCATCTCGCCTTAGAATGAATATCGTTAAATCGCATCTCAGGTGAATTTTCATGAGGCTTTCGATACGGCGTTAACAACCAAGGTTCACATGGATATCCTGAATCGCCTGTAAGCATTAATGAAAAGTTTATTCTTTAAGGTTTGAATAGTTTCTTTAAGCACCTTACCGAGCAGCCAAAAGTTTCTCAATTTATTATTA
This sequence comes from Pollenia griseotomentosa, assembly GCA_963931875.1. Taxonomy (NCBI): domain Eukaryota; kingdom Metazoa; phylum Arthropoda; class Insecta; order Diptera; family Polleniidae; genus Pollenia; species Pollenia griseotomentosa. Next base: position 69,182,281 of record OZ007564.1, on the reverse strand, counting down.
TAATCATGCTCAAGAAGAATTCTTTCCTCCGACTCTTTCCAAACAAAGGAATCATGAGCAGCTCCCCCATATTTTGAATTAATAGCCAAAACTCTATACTTGTGATCACATATCTAAAAGTTATTAATTGAACAAAAATTAAAGCTATAGATTTCTTCAGCATATGTTATATGTACTCACAATCATAGAATTTAAGCTATGAAAACCTTTTCTATTGAAAAACATATGTTCATTAGGAGGTTTTTGCAACCCAAAATGTGTACCGTCCACACAGCCAATAACTGTCAAAAGTGGTTTTAAATAATTATTTGTAAACACATACATATGAACATATAACTGCGTCTTATACAAACCTCCTGGAATATTATATTTTCCCATAAAATATTCCTTGCATTCGTCACTATTTCTTGGGTTAAACTTTATGTGCTGGATGCATAGCTTACGCTCCATTTCATCCACAACTTGCTTCGTTATCTTGCAAAGGGAGCTTTGACTAATACCGATTAGGAAGTCATTTCCAACTGAATGTTGGAAACCTCCAGTTGCCAGAAGAGATAAAATTGCTGCTAATTGAATTTTACGAGGAACCTTCGTAGAAAGATGCCCTTCGAACTCCAATTCGCTAAGCACATAATTAAAGGCTTCCTTTGTCAAACGAAAACGTTTTTTGAAGCTTTAAACAATTAAACTCGATTATTTTAAAGTCTTTCATATGTTTTAATTATGTCATTTGTAGATGCACATAATATTAGCTTGGTTAAACTTACTCGCTGTTTGACAAACTTAAAGGATCCATTGTACATCTTATTTTTTTCCGGATAACGTTTAAGTTTTCATCCTCGTCAGATTCCGAAGATGACGAGTAATAAAAGAAAGCGGGATCCATTTAAAATTATTTTTTAATTTATTTTTTAATTTGCAAAAAACTATTTTTTTGTTTTCTAAATTACCACTGGTTTGTTTACAAAAGTGTTCAGTGTTGTAAAACATTTATTTGAGTTTTCGCAACACTGAAACAAAATATCGATTCGTTAACTATCGACTGACAGAATTAGAAATAAGACCAATTTCGAAATTTCTATCAAGTCGAAAGCCATTTCGATCACGACTGCCAGAATCAGGCCCCTGGTATATTTCATAACGAAATCGAAAATATGAGCCCTTCAGCTAAAGATAAATAGAAAGATAGGGCTGATGAGCTGGCCAGAGCTGGTTGGAACGCCAGGATGATGGGTCCCGAGCCTTTTTGTGGGCTTAGTTGGGGCACGGTCCAATCCCTTCTGGAGGACTGGGCTCTTAGGGAACATAGGGGATACTGGGTATTGCTTCCGGGAATGCGTCAGGCGAGATAAATTATCTTTCCCGGGAATATAATGATGACAAAAGGTCTCAGCAGACGGGATCTGTGACTGTCGGTGGCTTATTTGACTGGTCACCACACGATCAAGTACCACCTTTATCCGATGGACAAGACGGAAGACCAGGAATGTAGACTGTGCCTCATGAGGACAAGTCCGCGAAACATATACTGTGTGATTGCCCGGCGATAGCATGGGCCAATAGGTGCGTCCCGAATTGATGCGATATCAGCACAAGACCTGGTGAAGTTCCTCTGGGAAGCAGAGGGTCTTTTGTCAAACTAATGAGGAGTGGGTAGAATAGACCTAACTTGGTCGCGGTACTATCGCTATTGTGGGAAAAAACTCACCGATTTCTCGGAAAAATAAGATCGAGGAATTTAGTTTTTATAAGTGGAATATGCGGAAAGTCTTGAAGCATTAAGTCATATGTAAATTTACATTACACTAAGCGCATGTAAAGCTAGTGTGCTTCTTTCATACCTTACATCGGCAATAGCAGCGCTTGATACACACTGTCATGTGCGTACCTTTTATTTTGGGCAATGATGTTAAGCGGTCTATGAAGTCGTTGTACCTCCCATTTTCTTCATCGGACAAAGTTAATTCGGTGTTTGTTACCGGTTCGGCGGATTACAACAGAGTTTTTGCTATAAACTTCTTAAAATGAATTCAACGTATGTATTTCTGATTGGTTTTTTCAGCAATCATGCAATGTAATTTCCACGCATTGACCGCACGGCCATTGATTATTGAGGTACATATTTTGTAATTCATTGAAATTTCACTCAACTTTATTCGCATTTTACGATCACTCAAATTTAAATTTTTCTTTTAACGAAACTAATTTTTTTGTTTCCTTTTTTTTTTTGATTTCGACAAAAAATAATTTAAAAAAGGTTTGCACAGTTTCTTCCTGTAAAATATAAGGACTACGCAAACGAGGACTCGAAATTGCCCGTCCTAATATTCCCAAGAATAACGAAAATTTTTTCCGGATATGATTCCTACTACACCCATTCAATTATTATGGAACTTGCAAAGAAATTACATTTTTTGTCAAATTAAACGTCCTTATTTTTATATTTAAATTTCGAAAATCGGCTCGCCTTAATTTAATAATTAATTAACTTTTAATATCTCTTACAAAACGTATAATAACTGTCTGACTGAATTTTCAATATTTCTGCTTTGCCCGAATCATTTCACTTCATTCAATCTTTTATTCTGTTAAACATTGGCAAGGAGTGGTAATCAGTTTTGTCTTTATATTTAATTTAATTTGAAAAAATTTTTTGTTAACAAAAAATTATATTCGAGAATAAAATGGAAAAAACAAAAGGACAAGAAGAAATGGAAAGCAACAGTATATTACTGCTGTAATTTACAAATATTTGCTATAACAAATAAATAAACAAAATAAGTATCTTTAAAAGAATAAATAAGTAACGAAAAATAATATGTAAAGAATTTTTTATGTCAGAAAGAAGAAAAAAGAAAGAGCAAGATGATTTAATTAACTGCAAATTGTAAACAATTAAATAACAAACATTTCATTTTAATTAAGGAAATTCTTCATTTGTCAATATTTTGAACGTGAAACGTTAAAAAAACGTATTAAAAACAAAATTCATCAAAATACAATCATGCTCTTACATGTCGGTTTACAACAGTGTTGCCAGTGAAATTTCGAGAAAGATACATTTTAGTTTCCAAAAAGATACACTTTTTCCCAAAAAGATCCATTTTAAAGAAAATTTGAAAATTCATTTTTAACGTTTAACATTTATTAACATAACATTTTTATTTCATATTAAATAAATATTGTAAAGAAAATGATAGCATATGAATTAATATTTATATTTACTAAGGGTGAGTGTGAAACGGTAGCAAAGTACTCATGGAAGTAAAATTTTGACACTATTGAGGTGAATAAAATTTCACTAGACCTGGGGGCTAGTATAAATTTTGACATTATTGTAGGCATTTTTGACAACCACAAAATTATTTTTTTTCATCAAATTTATTTAAACAAAATAAAAAATAATATGGAAGCAGGACCAGCGGCAAAAAAATGAAAAAGAATTATACAACATGCAAGTATTTACATATGTATAAGCTTTTTTGCCCACACTTTTTGTAAAAATTGTTAATATATCGGAACGAATTCATCAAATAGTTGGGACGATCTCATTTCCAACAGAATTGAAATGGTTATTGGTAAAAACTTGATTAATTTATTAATTTTCACAAAACTACTAGTAATTGTTTTTTTCTTTATGTCAAAATTTTACGTTGTCAAAAATGTTACAATTTAACACAGCACAAATATGAAAATTTTCTACCATAAACAAATTTCATTTCACCATAGAACTTTGCTACCGTTTCACACACACCCTAAGTCATTAATATTAGGTATGTAATTTTTAAAAATACAGTAAGCAAACTTCAAAATTAATTTTATGTAACAATCTTTGGATGTTATCAAAACAAATTCGTTTTTGTAAAAATTAATATACGAGTTAAGGCGTTTTACTAAGGCGATTATATCAAAAAGTTCATATAAATTTCCTGAAATAAAAAAGATGTTCATATTTCCTCAGAACAACTTTGCCCTACTAGTAATCATCGATTTAGGTGGATCGTATGTTGAAACGTCCTTAATGTTTTCTTTTACCATTATTAAAGCTGCTATTGAGTTGGTCACGATGATCAGTCTTAACAGGGCTGCCAGGTACTCTTCTCTTTGTCCCCAAAAAATAAGAAAAAAAATCCCCAAATAAACAAAACCTTAAAAAGTTAATATTTTTTTTTTTTTTTTTTGTTTTTTTTCTGACCATATTTAAAATTCTTAAAAAAAAAAAATAAGAAAAATTATAATAAGAAATCCCCAAATTAAAATTTGTAGTTTCGGTATGTTTTTTTAATCCTTTTTATACGTTACCAGTGAGGAATTACAAGCAGAACAATATGCTGTTTTTGAAACGAATAAGCCAATTTATAAGAACCTAGAGCTTGTTCAACAGGTTTTAGCCATCCTTTAAATCAACAATAAAAATACATATATCCTTCATTTATTTAATACTTCAATACATCATAAGAACTTTCCAATTTCATATTTACTTATTTTTAGGGAAGACATATTTGCTTGAAAATGGATTTAAAAAAATCAAATAATGTGTTGTTAACGGTTCTAGATTCTTTGTTTAAATTCTTCTTTTTTAAAACATTAACTCAAGAATAGTAACATAAGTTTATAAAGTACCTTTTACACACTCATTAATTGTTAATATGAGAAAGATAAAAGTTTTGCTACTTTTTTTGATATGTTAAGCCTACAGTACACGGAATGTAAAAAGCCACATGCGTATGTCGTTCTGACTAAATTTTGTCGTCATCACACATCACGAACTTGCTATTGAGGCTTTGTAGTGACGTCAAAATTACGTCAGAACGACATACGCATGTGGCTTTTTTACATTCCGTGAACTGTAGGCTTATATACGAATGAAGGAAAAATAAGCATAAATAATAAAAAAAAAGGGAAATATATTAAAAATGTGTACAATTCCCGAATTTTATATTTAAATCCCCAATCCCAAAATGACTTTCTTTATCCTTTTTTATCACATGAAACAGCCAACTTTGGGGATAAATCCCCAAGTCTGGCAGCCCTGGGTCTTAATAAGTTTTAGTTGGCTAACAATTCTCTCCACACATGCATTCGAAAATAAAATTACAAATGTTAAACAAACTACTTTTTTCAAATTTTTAAACATCGGCTCATTATTTATATTAAACACTTTTTCCCAATACTCAGCAGCGGCCATGTCACTGTTAAACCAAAGTTTAAAATTTTATATCTGTACATTTTGCGTACAGATTCAAGATACAAAAATGTCAGGATTATACATGGTACCTGAAGTCATCAAAAGATACGAAATATGTATCTTTCGTATCCTAATGGCATCACTGGTTTACAATGCTCTCAGTAATACACACGTTCGCCCCCTCGCTCGCAATAACGTTGTTTAATTATAATAATAATTTGTTGCATAGTTGTAGGGGTTGTAAGACAACATACACTTGTATGTTAAGTATGGCTTGGTGCAGTGGAATTTATAAGGGTATATCCCAGAGTATGTTTGAGTATTTCTTGCTGTATTATTAAGGATATGAAGGTGTTGCACACAAACTCATACGCCTTTCTTTTAAAACTGGTAATATGAACTTATCATTCGTTGATAAATGAAAATAAATGCGAATATTTTACCCTGGAGCATAAAATTAATTAAAATTCACATTATGCATTGATGAAATAAAAATACGAGAAAAAATCAATAAAGTTAAAAGAGAAAAGTCAGTTTTAAATGAAAAAGAAAAAACTATTGTACAGAAGAATACAAATGTGGAATTTGGGTAAAAAGCTGAATATTTTTATTTGTTTTTATTGCAATAAAGAAAGTCAGAAAGTGTAATTTTAAGCTGGTTTATGTTTCAAGTAATTTTCAGGAATCTTATTGTTTGCTTTTTTTAAGCAAAGGATCTTTTACATGCAAGAAAAACAACCAAAATGTCGTCAAAATCGACCATTTGATACCCTATATCAAAATATTAACAGACAAATTTTACCCGACGAAACAAAATTATGTTTTGGGGTTAAGATTCATTTAACAGTACTTTGTATATGATATGGATAATGACATTTATATGAAATATTTTCATCGTAAAGCGTTTTTAGAGAGGGTGTTTTTGTTGGGAATATGGTCAATTCTGGACCTACCTACCAGCCCATATTAGCCATTATAAAGGTTATTTTTTTTAATGTGAAACTTATAACATTAAAAGTTTTTTTTTTGCGACTAATATTTAAATGATTCGAAAAAAGTTTGGTAAGATGGTTAAAATTGCAATATAAAATATTTTTGCCCAAATTTAATCTTACTACTTGTATATTAATATGGCACAAATACTCTATTCCAGAACGAATTTTTTATGGGGGCTATGTAAAATTTGGACCGATTCTCACGATTTCGTTGAGTTTAAAAGACCTTTAATATATGTTTCCTTTGTTTTCTAAAGTTTCTTGACTCTTTATTGTTTTAATATATTTCCTAATTTCTTTACAAAATTTCTCAAAAAACTATTAATATGAAATTATTACAGTTCTAAAGTAAGCTTGGGGGTGGATGTTGTAAAGGGTGGTCCAACCGTGGTTCAAATTTTACATTTCTTTGTTTAACTGTTTGACAAATTCAACCATTGACAGAAAAAATTTTTCACCAATTAAAGCATTAATCAAATAAAATTAAATCAGTTTTAATTAAAAATTTAATCAAGTGAATTAAACGTTTAATCAAGTGAATTAAACGTTTAATTGATACTATTAATTTGCTCACTGGTGCAAATTTAACTAAATTTTTTAAAGAAATCAATTTTAATTTTTCTGTGTGGAGAGGTACATAATTGAGCAGCGCGTTAAGATTTTTAAAGCCTTTTACGAAAATAGGCGTTCAAATCAAAATGCATTTCGTCCACTTCGTAATTTTTTTGGTCAGCATAATCGACCAAGTGTGTTCAGAATCAGGAGAATTGTGCTCAAATTTCAGCAAACCGACTCTTTAAGAAATGTGAAACCACCTGTCGTTCTGCGTCATCGAGCCGAAGTTCTTCGAAAATGATGTCGGCCAAGCAGTAAGATGATAACGCCAGAAATTGAGGATATTGACCTGGACGATATGTTGTTCCAAAAGGATTGTGCCACTTGCCACTCACCCATCGCAACAATGGCTCTTTTGCGCGAGAAATTCAATGGCCGTGTTATTTCACGTCGTGGCGATGTTAATTGGCCGTCACAATCATTTGATTTGGACTTCTTTCTTTGGGGATATTTCAAAGAAAAAGCATACATCAATAAGCCAAGAACAACTCAAGAGGTAAAGGATGAGATAAATCGGCTCATTAACGACATTGAACCTCAATTATGTCTTAGAGGTATTGAAAATATGGCCCATCGAATAGAGATATGCTACCGAAGCCGTGGCGAGCATTTGGCAGATATTTTGTTTCACACATAATTGTCATAGATCCATCTATAATAAAAAATAAATTAAGATAATTCTCTGAAAACTTTAACATCGTGCATTATGTTTGGAACCACTTTTCTAAATAGCGCTCTTACGTCTCCCTCTTTTCAATGCTTAAAGCTATAAAACTTATCTTCTCTTTGGAGAATTGCTGCTGCTTTGAATTTAAATATTAATGACTATAAAAAATCCTATAAATATAACCGATGAAATGATTAATTTAATATTAAATAAATAAATTATTTTATAATAGTTAAACAAAGCCCTCATTAAGAAGAGCCTTCAATTATGCTTTATACTAGTAGTTTAACATTAATATTAAGAGAGATAAGAAAATGAGTGTAACGCTATTAATGTATTGCAATTAAATAACTGTAAGTAAAATAACACATGTGCTAATATTACACTATGAGAAAAACAGAGCGGAGGTACGAAATAACCCCTCATTTTCTAAAACACTTTAAAAATATACTAATAATAATTTAAAATCTTTTATTGCGACAGCATCGGCTTATGCAATTCAAAGTTATGATCGCAAACTTAAAGAGCTTCTTCTAAAAAACTCAATTTTTCTAATTAGCATGTCTTGGAATTAAGCTGTCGATATAAAAACATTTCCCAACACTGGGTAAAGGGACTTACAAAAAAATTATATAAAATAAACATCTGATCTGAGAAGTCTGGAGTAAAATAAAAGGCAATTTGATTATTCTTAAAATGTTTATATACTGAACTACTTTTATTTAGAAATAATTTATTTCGAAAGGGTTACAGCCAAGGCGAATTAATTTTTAAGGTGGCGTTAAAAGTACAGCTGTGCTACTTTTTTTCGTATTTGAAGAGAGGAATGTCAAAAGTTGCTTGTGTTTTTAACATATCGACCAACGAAAGCAACAAATAAAATACAATGTTGTGTTTTTCGTGTTGAAGTGTCGCCACCACCGTCTACATGAATTCGCCTTGGTTACAATGATTTCTAATACAGCAGCCATTCGACGTTCTTCGGCTCGAAGACCTATGAAACGGTAGCGGCCACATGGGATGAGCTACGGCGAAATAGTTAAATACAAAATGGGTAAATACGTCGTCTACTTAAAGAGTTTTTGATATTGAAAATGGCCTTAATCGATCAATTTTTCACCTTGCACTAACACAAATATGTCTAACTACAGTAATGAAATTTTACAAAAGTTTGTTCATATACATAAATATATACCAAAACTATTTTCTAGGTCTCTTATCCTCCAGAGAAACGCCATTCTTTATGAAACTGTTTGTTTGAGTTGATCCGCTTAACGGCAATCGTTTCTGCAGCCTATAATTATGAAACAATTTTTATTTAATCGTTTTCTTATTTAATTGCATTTCGCAAGCAATTTGTGATTTAGTAAGCAATGGGTTGCATTCGTGAGGGGCTTTTACTGCTTTGAAATATTGATTCTTTTTTGCAAAAGACAAAAGGATACATTTAAGGTGACCTAAAGTGACGACATTTGTATTAAATACTTTCATTGCACAAGAAATGTTTAATTTTAAAAAGGGGCTTAATCGGCACAAAATTTTACATACGGCTTCTGGGTAGTGGCGCGAATTCGATCCATAAATTGCCCGAAAAGAAATAACATTTTTCTATATGGCCACCTCTAATAAAACAATTGTTCGCGACCTTAGTACAAAAATTAGCTATATACCACATCGCTGTAAATCGACTACGGTCATTTTATTGGCGTTCTCAGTTTTTTTCTCTCTACAGTCTCTGAGATATTTTTTATGACTAGGTGCTAACTACACGTTATTGGTTTGAGATTCAGGTAGCAAGGTTCCAACTGACTGATACACACAGACAAAAATCAATGTAAAATCGTCGAAAACAAGGTTGATTTGACCGTGTTCGGTAGTGATTTTGCTTAATAGTTACTTCGTGTTAATTTAACATGATTTTACAATAACTTGCGAACAAAATGTTTTTCTTTTAAAATAACTGTAAATCATGTTAATTTAACATTATAGTAAAGTTAGAGCAAAATGTCATTTATATTGAAATAACAATCCGAATCACGTTGAATGAAAGTTATTTCAAGTTGAAACAACGTGAATTTCATGTAGAATCAAATTGGTTTGAGTGTGATGTAACAGTGTGAAGAAGCTTCAGAGACAACATATGCATTTATTTAAGAATAATTCAAAACACTTACCCCTGTAACACATGTTTCACTCATTTTGTATTCCGCTTTGTTAACAGAAGCATCAGCAAAATGGCCCGATATGGTTTCGTCATCATTCTACTTTGAAAACCTGATTTACTATTTAACTAAATAATTTTAATTAAAAGAATACGGGAATTGTCTTCTTTTTATAATATATTTTAAACATGAAAATAAAAAAATGTACATACTTAAGTATGTATGCATGTTAATTTAACTTTTGATTTTAATATAAAACAGGTTTTTATGGATTCAATATTGAACAATGTTATTTTAACAGTGAATAATATTAAATAAACGTGATTTAAGGTTATTTTAAGAATTTTCATTTAAAATTGATGTGAAATAATCATAAATTTAAATAAAGGGCATTTTTTTGCAGAAATTTACTATGATTCTTAATCAAAATTTCGCCATGTTAATTAACATTCGTATTTTTTTCTGTGTGTAGAACTTGTTAACTTAGAAAGCCTATATGTTGAAACTTTAATTGCAAATAGAAGAACCATGTTGTTCAGATTCAAAATTTTATTTCGTACAAATAGAAACAACTGCTTTGAAACTTTTTCAAAACCGGTTGCCTAACCTAGTGGTTAATATTGTACTTACATCTAATTACTCCACACGCAGAGAAAAAGCATGGTTGTAATATGGTTAAAAAAAAACATATTATGGTCCCTGCAATGGCAACAAATAAACTTTTGTTGTCTTGAACAAAACTTTTTTCATGATTGATAATATTTTGTTTCTATTTAACAATAAAGTGTTTACCTCCCTTGAAACTTCGAATATGGTTGAATTTAACAATATAATGGTTTAATAAAATAAAGCTACAACCATATACTTAAACATATTATGGTTATTGTCACCGATTTGGATAGATGAATTATAGTTAAATTCATCTATCCAAATGCTAAAACCACATTATGGTTGCCTGCAAACATGTTATGGTTAATTTTTAATAACAATAATATGTTCGAAATTATAATATTTTAAAACATTCTATGTTTAATTTTAAATTTTAAATTATATAATCAGAAAGCAACAACATTCTAATCGTTTGCATTTTACTTGGTTTGCTTAAAATTCTCATTCTTTTTATTTTAATTTTTGATTAAAATACATAAATTTACGTAGAATAAACTAGTAGAACAGAAAAAATGGTAGTGAAGGTCGTCACAGGCTGGAATATGAATCAAAAGGGATTTTTTATAAAAGTGGAACATTACACCTATCAGGAATAAAAGCTTAAATAAAAATATAAATTGACTCTTAACAAACAAATTGAAAAAATGGATGAAATAAATAACCGTAATATGGTTAACATTGACCGTTTTATTGTTAATTCTGACCATAATATGGTTACTTTTGTCAAAATTCTGGTAAGTTTTTACCATATTATTGTTAGTTTTGAACATGGTTAGTTTTGGCCATTATTATGGTTTATATTGACCACACTACGGTTGATTTTGACCATATTATGGTTGATTTCGGGAATTTTTTTGTGGATTTTAACCATACTATGGTCATATTTAAACATTATATGGTAACCTGCAAACATAAACATTGTTAAAATCCAACCATAGTATGTTGCTCTTAGAATATGGTTACCTCCAACCATATTTTTTTTCTACGTGCAGATACCAGCCCAATTATGAATAAAAACTCCCCGGAGTTTTTTTCCTTCTCCCAATTTTCCTATGTTATTTCAATTGTAAAAATGAGAAAAGGGAAAAAACTCCCGGGGAATTTTTGTTCATAATTGGGCTGCATAACTTTAAGAAAATCTGCTTTGAGTTTATTAAAAAAAATTAATCAACTTTTCAACTTTTATATTGTTAAATAGTTATACCACGATTTTAATTGCCAAAAGAACCATCCCAATAAAAGTGGAGCTTCAATTGTAGCAAGTTTTTTAAGGGAGAAATGTAAAAGTTTCGCTTACCATCTCGCGCAAGGAAGGCATAAAAATCATATGGCGAGCACTACACAAAACCGATTTATTCGACGCATAAAAAAACTGGTGAGGGTCACGATCAGCACGCTTATTAAATTGCTTTCGAATCGAGAAAGTACTCGATCACGACTGCCAGAATCGGGCCCCTGGTAAAATTCCAAGATGATGTAGTGATGCCCGTCCATCTGTCTGTCGGTAAAATTATTTTATTCGAAAAAGAATTAAACTTATTAAAATTCATTTTATTAACGAATAAATAAATTATCAAAGTTATTTACGGGAATACAAAATTTATCATTAATACGATTTCCGTATGACGTGCTAAATTCCCAATTTTCCATATTTGATAAATACACTGAAATTTATTGTTGAGGGAAAGCTAGCTTCTATGCGCATTTCACTGGTTGCTTAGGTAGAGGGATGTAAGAAAAGATAAACTCACTGTTTATTGTTGGTGTTTTGTTTAAGCTTTGATATTGTTACTTACTAGTAAGACTTTGAGTGTTTAAAATTCTTATTCACTTTAGGGTTTTATTTGTATAATATTTTTAGCTTTTCTAAAATCTTAGGAAAAGGTTTCCTGATGAGCTGGCCTAAGCAACCAGTGAAATGCGCATAGAAGCTAGCTTTCCCTCAACAATAAATTTCAGTGTATTTATCAAATATGGAAAATTGGGAATTTAGCACGTCATACGGAAATCGTATTAATAATAAATTATAATTTTCTTTCTGTGCATTTTGTTTTATCAATCTAACGCATTCCACTTGTACATTACTGAAGTGACAACTAAATGAATAAGTGTCGTAAAGTCTCTAGAGGTATGTGTGAGAATTTGTATTATTAACAATATTTATTTATCAATGTTGGTTACCATAATCAACAACAACAACTACATCAATATGAATAATAAACACAGTAATATTAACAACAAATTATTTTATTGTTAATTCTCATATGTTTAACATGGTGTTGTGATGTTGTTACTATTATTATTGCCCTTATTGTTGGTGTTGTTTCTGCTTTTATAATTGTTGTTGCATTTGTTGTAATTTCTCATTAAACACAATTTACTATAAACCACAATAAAATTTATTTTATAATCAACCACATATTAAGTCTGAAAAGTTTCATATACAGACGATTGTGTGGTTCGGGTCTATAGTATAGACCATTTTAATAGACCAATAGTTATTATTATAATAAACCATGTGTAATTTAAGTGTATATATTTTTGCTAAATACATACTTAGTTATATAGAGATATAGTTTTTATATTTATTGTATGTTGTACTAATGTATACTTAAAGGGTGTTTCAGGAAGAGATTTGGAGTTTTTTTTTTTAAATATTGCTAAAATCCAAAATTAAAAAGAAAATTGCGAGAGGCCTTAAACTATTTTAAATATTAGTTAGATCTGGCAACTCTGTTTGTATTTTGCGCTCTATTTCCTTTGTTGTTTAATCTTAAAATGGAGAACGTCAGAACAATCGCTTGCCTATTGGGCAAATGTAGCTCGTAGGTGCCCCGGTAGGCTAGCTGTTAGTGAGCTAGTCTATCAGTGCCGGTCTCCTGCAGACAAGCGTAGAGCTCCGCGGGGTTAGCATAAGGAAAAAATGGATTATAAACAGGACCAATTTGAATATAATCCATCCTTAATCGTTTTCGCTTAACACGTCTTGCTTTGCAAATCATTCAGCGGGTTAAACGCAATTTCTATCTATTTCACAAAAATTTCAATTTAGGATCATGAGATATGGACATTATCATTTATAACTATCGTAAGAGCTAAGGGCGAATATACAGTGCGTGCAAGGTGCTCTGGGTCAGTGTGCGGAAAATAAACTGTAAGTTAAACATCGGTTTTAACCAGTGTTCGAAAATAAACAGTACATTTTGAAGAGTTCGGCTTACATACCCAAGAACGATATCTATTTTTGGGTGTTTGTGTAGAAGAACGCAACCCTTAATACCGTTCGTAACTATTTTCAAGAAAGAGCCGAACATTATATATTGTTCTGTTCTTCGTTAAAAAACAGAACAATTGTAGTGATACTGTAGACAAACATTATATTTTAGTGTTCTATAGTGTTTCTTTTTTTACATTGTTAAAGAAAGCACGAACAGCTTGTGTGTGTATTGCGCATATGTTTTGCTTGTGTACAATTATTTTGCTGGCTTTTTGTTTTTCGTATGTGTATTTTGTTTTTGTAAAAAATGTTTGGTTTTTTTTACCAGCCAAATGCGACGAACATTAATGAGCCGAACCGAACACATTGAAGTTTTTGGTTAAAAAAAAAAACGAAAGGAATTAAATGTTCTCATATTTTTGCTGAGTTGAATAAGAACAGTATTATATTTGTGTTTAACAAATGACAACCAGGGAAACGTTATTTTTTTCATGATTTTCTACACAACCACTATTAGCGTTTGTGTTTTTCACAAATCTACCGAAAAGAACACTAAAGAGCGATATTTAGTGTTTATTTTCGAACACTAGTTTTAACACAATATTCTGTCCTCTTATTAGATTAATTTATGACTCGAAGGACATACTGCCAAATAATTTACAAAAAACGCCTAGGAGAGTTTACCCAGGATCAAAAAAGGACACTTAAACATTGAAAAAATTAGGCTGACGTAAAGCCAATTGAAATGGATAGAACTTACAGACATTTTGCAGAAATGTTTTTCGAAAAGGCGACGACTTACAAAGAAACCTTATGCCCTCTCTTATTCTTTCTGGCTTAACATGAAGTCGTTTATTTGAGCGAACATTGCAGTAGCTTTCACAGCACTGGGTAATAAAATTGTGTGGACCCCTTCGTACAATTGAATTACCATGGAAAATATTTTGTCTTGTCTCTGCGCAAACGTATAATTAACCTGCATCCCCAAATGCCTTATAATCTCTTTAGATACGCTATACGCGCTTTTGTCAATATGCGACTTAAAATTTAACTATAAAAATAAATTACATCTGACCCAGTCGTAGCACTCGCATTTTGGGAACTGCAAGAACAGAAAAAGAATTTGCTGATAATAAACTCTAACTGCCTGTTTCACTATTTCGAACGTTTACGTTCGCATAGGAAATTTCTGTGAAAAACAATGTTTTAAAAATATTTTCCATATAAAATTCTATACGAACGTTTACGTTCGAAAACGTGCAACAGGCATACAATTAAAGTCATATGACCTATCATAATCATAGTTCAAACAATATTTAGATTATACGTAGTATTTTTATATCCTCCACAACCAGTTCTGAAGAGGATATACAAAGTTTGGCATTCCGTGTGAACCATTTTTAATATTCATCTAAGACGCCATAATGTGTGTGTTGCTCATCTGCTGCAACACCGTCATAACTCAAAAATATAAGTTTTACATAGAACGACTTTAAAGCATTAAATTTACACTCAACATATTGGAAAAGAAAATTTTATTCACTTCTCAAGAGTTAAGTTTACGATCAGCCTGATTACAACTGGCGTGAATGTCTAAGTCGTTAAAGTAACACACAGGTTGTGTGTTACTTTAATCTACGACACAAGAGTTTACGCAAATGCCAACCGTAAAAAGGGTGAAAAGAAAATATTTACAATAAATGCATAAAAATGAATTAGTAACGCCTACAAAATTGTCTCTAATCACCAAATTCATAGAAACAAGCAAACAATTTGTTAATTTTGCACCTATTACCAAAATGATTGTATAGATTACTAAAAATTGTAAAGATTTAAAATTATGAATATTTATTAAAAATTAAAAAAATGATCAAAAAACTTTTGCTGTTTCACGCAATAGTTATGTTGATTGATTTAACAAAATATGGCTCAGGTTTTGACAATTCCCAACAACAATTCTACAAGTTTTAATAATTTTATTTGAAACGCAAAAACCAATTTCTTGTTTTTAATGAAAAATTTATTTCAAAACAACTAAAATGTTAATTAAATCAAAATTATATTATTAATTTTCTTTCAAAAAAAAAAAAAAAAAACATAAGAAAATAATTGATTCAATTTTCACTTTAATTAAATTTTAATACTTTGTAAACAATTTTTTTAATTGACAAAAAACTACTGATAATATTTTCTCTGAAAATAAAATCAAAATTTGTGACTTATCCTCCTTCCCACAACCTATTTTCCTAGTTCCAACACAATGCAATGCATTAGTAGAGGTCATCCCCTGAGTGCTGGTCCTAACAGAAAAAAAATAAACGGTATATTCTAAGTCCTTGAGTAATTCTTAGTCGAATTCCGTCCGTCCGTCTTTCCATCTGTTAAAATCATGCTCACTCTTGAACGACCCAAAAGAAAATAACAGTATTGATATAAAATTCTTTCTAGATCTCCTAAGCAGCTTGTAAATAAAATCCAGCACAATCGGTACGGAAGCAAAAGAGTTATGAATCCAAATGGCAGCCTCCCTAAAAAAACTGATAATTTTGTTAAACATTCTAGGGGCTATTCCATATGTGACTGACACTACATTTGACATAATTCGCGTTTTGTTTTGTCTTATTTTACGATTAGTAATATTTTTTTAGTATCACTTTAAACATGGCTTTGTAGCAGTTTCAACAATTATCCGACGGAGAAAAAAATGGCAACCACTGATGTTTTAAAATATCATTTATTTAGTAAAATATAAACGTGACTGACACTACACGCAAAAGGAAGACGTTTTCGAGAGTGTTTTTAAACTTCAATAATCTTCCTCTGCACTTTCGTAATAACTTTAATTTGTGTTTTTATCGAAAGTTTAAGAAACAAACTATTATAAAATGCTGAAATAAAAGCGGTAAGTTATTTAAAAAAATATTCATTAGTAAAATAACTTGTGACTGACACTACAGCTCAAAACGTGTTGGTCACACTGACTTTGTGTAGTATAAAATCAATATTTTTACATGAACCTTTAAGGTTAGTTCGTCGACGTGTGTCGTGCGTTTAAAAACTTTAGCGCATGAAAAATTTCAAGTTATACAACGCACGTTACAAAAGCCATTCAGTCAGCTGTTTTTTGTTTGTTTACTTATTTGTATATTGAAAACGGATTCGGATTGTATATCAAGATTTTTTTATTTTATTGAATTTATTCTTTTTATAATAAATAATATATAAATATTGTATGTTTTTAAGCTATTCAATAAGTTTTTCTTTCATGATTCATAAATTTGTTAAATTATTCTTTTTATTGTCAGCTGATTACTTGTCAAAAATACACAACGCGTTAAAAAGTTCAAAGCTAACCAACTTTCTGGCGCAAAGGCGTCAAAATATTTTCCATGCAGCTTGTTCTATGAAAATTCACTAGTTTAACTTTTTTTGACAGAAGTCTACAGAGCGCGCGCGCACTAACGTGTGTTATGTACTTCTACCTTTAGCATTGAAATCACAGCGCATAAAATAGGAACTCTTAAATTATTTGAAACACACAAAATTATAATTAATGAACTTGTTAAAATGCTATTTTTGAATATAAACACCACCTAAACGAAATCACTAATAATAAGTTAAAAAGCAACATTGAAACTAAAATAATTCAAAAGAACCCCTTTTTAGAAATAAGAAATATAAGAGTGCCTCGGTAGGCTAGCTGGTAGCGAGCTAGTCTATCAGCGCCGAGGTTGCGGGTTCGATTCCCGCCAGTGACTCTGGTTTCTTTCCTGCAGACAAGCATAGAGCTTCGCGAGATTAGCTTAGGAAATTAAAAAAAAAAAAAAAAAATGTTTCAAAACTTAAAAAATTTATTTTTTTTAATTCGAATTTTTTAAAAAATATAAAATTTTTTAAAAAAATATCAAAAAATAAAAAACTTAAAAGAAACATAATGTTGCCACCATACTTAAGTATTTTTACTAACAAAATCAGAAATTAATTTTTTCCATTGATGGTAGACTTATGCGTGAAATTGCCCCTAACAAAAATGGCCGTGAAAGGTACGGATTGAGATAAGATTTTGAACAAATTCATTTTATATGACAAGAAATCCAACAATGTACTTAAATTCGTTAAAATAAGTAACTAATTAATAAAGCCCACTAAAGGAAAACACTTTAGAACGTCTTAACCTTAAAAAATGAATTAAATTTGCACCAGTAAACAAATTAATAGCATCAATTAAACGTTTAATTTACTTGATTAAACGTTTAATTCACTTGATAAAACGGTCAATTGACTTGATTAAATTTTTAATTTAAACAGATTTTATTTTTGATAAATGCTGATAAATTGGTGAAAAATTTTGGAGAGTTTTTTCACTAGAATCTATACAAAATACATATGTATGTTCATAAATCTCTTTTTGAATTTCTCTATACAATTTTGATGAGATTGTATGTTTTAAATATGACGTACATTAATTTGTGGTCTTTATGTCACGTTGCATGATGTCTATGCTTTAACTCGTTTGCTATCAAACACTGTTTTCCCCACTCCCACAAGAAAATTATCTCCTGCATGGACTCAATCAACCCAAACAACAGGCAGCCAGTTCAGTTTTCCGTTTTACTTAACAAAGCTCCTAATAGGATATTTTGAGTATATAAAATAATAATATGTAAATAGAATAATAAATATTTATAAGTATAAGAAGGTAAGCGAAATTGTTTTAATAAAATTATTAAGGTTTCCAAAATAAAAAGAATGATATTATTATAAGTTGCGACAATTTCAAGAGGTCTTAATACTTCTTTTCTTTCTGGTATTCTACAAATTTCATAACTAGTTGTTAATATTCTCTTATGTTTGAGAATGTGGCATGAATATTCATGCACTTGATTGTATCTGTGTGTATCTAATATCCTTTACAAACCCAGTGCACCATTTCTTGAAGACATTAAAATATTTGACAACAAATAAGAGGGCAGACAAGACGGAACAAATCCTCAATGACATTTTCGAACAAGTGTTGCCAAAATATATGCAAAACTATACTTTAGTGTGCCAAAAAAATTTTTTTTTTAATTTAAAGGGTACATTTTTTTTTGAGATTTTTTATCAGATTTTCCGGAAGAATTTTACAGGTCGCTCAAATCGAACTTTTACCCGTCAATTATTTTATTTCCCGTTTTCCCGGGAAATAAAAAAATCCTCATAATTTCAGAAAATAGCTATTTATACTTTGAAATTTAATTTTCTATTCTCTAAAAATTAGCATCTGTGGATGGGTTGTGGATTAGATCAATTACAAGAAGTGAGTACATGTATTTAAATCAATGTCTCCTGATGCAATAAATCTACTAAAAGCAGAATGGGTAGTGCTACAATTGATAATTATTACATTTAGTGAAGTAAAGAGTTAATAAAGTACATTAATTTAAAATAAGATGCAGGCAGTAAAGTTTCATTGTCCATGAACAAGTCTTAAAAATAGGAGATACCTAAACATATCGCTTCTATATTGCAACATAGTCATATCTGCAAAAACAAACGATCTTGGCAAAATGCGATTATAATTTTCAAAATGTACCGATTTAAAGATATATTTTGTTGTAACTTCGGTTCAGATTGAGATATAATACGAGAAGGTATGAAGGAAAACTTTGCTAAAGTTACTTAAAATTTTGAGATATGACTATGATGCAATGAAGGAGCGATATGTTCATTAGGTGATAAACACAAATTTTCAATTTCAATTTGTGTTGGAAACCGAAATAAAATAACATTTTGGAAACTCGTGTAAGATACTACAACATACAACTTGAAAAACACATTGTCTTAAAGATTACAAATGGACCTATTTAAATGAAAAGGTTTGTAAGAACCATTCCGGTTGATGCTGATACAGACGTTGTTTATAAAAAAGAAAAAATTGCTTCTGATTGTGAATCCGAAGCATGCTACAACGCTGCACTTTTAACTATTTGTCCAACCTCGGTAAAAAATGAACGAAATTTTTCGGAAACATGATAATTAGTAAATAAAATCAGGAATATACTTTTTGAAGACTTACTAAGCGCTTTGAGTGTGTCAGAAAGTTATATCCTAAACCGTTAACAAATGTTACATATTTCTTTAAAATATTTTATCTATTTTATTAATTAACTTTTTGATCCCATATCTTGAGTACCCCTTAATTGTATTTTGTTTTTATTATTGTTTTATGAATTAAATTGTTGTTTATGTTATCTTTTTATCTGGTATCCAGAGCATAATAATACTGAATAAAAGCATAATAATAGGGAATAAAGGCGTGAGTGAGGTGATAATAATTCAAGTTCCTACTTCAATCTTCAATTAATTTTTCAGTATTGAACCATTTCTTTTACTTTCTTTGTAAACAAGTTCCCTTACGTTATTTTATTAAAGTTTTTTTCATTAATTAATAACAAAATTCACTTTATATTATTTATATGGAGCGGGATCCCGGGAAATTTAAAATAATTTCCCGCTTTCCCGGGAATCTAAAAAGTCCGGGAAAAAAACTCGATTTTAAATGAAAAATGTCCAAGCTTTATTTTTGTGTGCAAAACTAATACTTTTTGCAATGGGACTACTAAACATTGACGCTTATAAGTGTGATTGAGTCAGTGTTGCCAATTTAGCCATTTAGTGGCTAGATTTAGCCATTTTTCACCTTGTTTAGCCATTAAAAAATGAATTTAGCCATTAGCCATTTTTTTTATCCATTTTTCTACTTGTTTAGCCATAAAATGTTTTTTGCAGTTTTTTCTTTCAAATTAATAACTTTTATTTTTTACATTTAGCAACCGTTAATTCGATTTTATCGATTAGGAAAATATTTTTACCATAACAATAAAATATTTATACCCACATTCAGGGTTTAAAAAACTGCAGTCGAAACCTAAAATTGTCGAACAGAAAACGAAAATTTGTGTAAAACTTTTCGCTTTTTGATTTGGTTTGACAGCGTCTGTTCACATTTAATGAATCAGAAGTAAAAACAACAGTTTTCGTTATGACCAATTACAAATGAAGAATTTACAACTACATAACAGGCACGAGATGATCAATACCCAGTAAAAAATGTTTAGCTTTCTGGAAGCACGAAAGCTACATGAGCGCTGATATATGCGCTGACTATTACACACTACTAAGAAGCACCAGAGAAGCGAATACCATTTAAGAGAGTTTTTAATTTAATGGTTGAATAGCTTCGCATTATCCCTTATAAGTAAGCAGGTTATAACCCTACAAGAAGAGAATGAGCGAGTTGTCACTTTTTTCACGTTGGTGTTAAAAAAATTATAGAATGAAATGACCGAAATCAAGTTTTCTGTCATTTCTTTCTATCATTTTCTTAACACCAACGTGAAAAAAGTGACTACTCGCTCATTCACTTCTTATAGGGAAGTGAATAATTTAAATCATTATTTTAAAGAAAAGATTCACGAACAGTGTTCTAAGTGCTTCTGTTATTCCCTTACATGGAAGCAAGTTGTATTGCAATGATTTAAAAATCTGTTTACGATCATTTCCGAAATATTACGGAACATAAAAATTCAACTTTTTTAAGAATAAAATCAGTCATCAAATTTTTTTTTTTTTAGTAAAGAGGAAAAAAGTAGTGCTTCCAAGTGGGAATTCGCCATATAAAATTCATGTCTCTTGTAAGCAGGTTTGTAAGGGGGTATTGTGCTTCTCTCCCTTACAAAGTTGCTTACCAGTAAGCTCCATTTTTTACTGGCATTGAATTTATTAATTTGTAAATGCTTAAAAATTTATTTACGTTTGTTCTTATGTAAAAAATTGATCTTAACTTACAATTTTATTGTAAAAAATTTTTAATAAATTATTTCTGTTCTGTTATTGAATTTTAATGTATTTTTACTTATAAAAATTTTACGCCATTTTTTAGCCATTTTTTTCCGTAAATTTAGCCATTTTTGGTCACCAAGTTTTGGCAACACTGGATTAAGTGAACGATAACATGGGAAATGATCAAGAATGGTCATTCTTGATTTGTTCGGCAAATATCATGAAAGCGAGAATGTTTTCTTTTTCTTATGTGAATATGTAGATGACAATATTCTTTATTTTGTCAATTTGTATATGATAATGTTCTTTTTTTCTCAGTTATAATATTATTCGCAAATATGTACTTGCAAAACCCAGACTTACGGTATTCATTTAATCGGGCTTTTGCTTTAATCGGTTAATCTAACCGAGCGATTAACCGATTAAAGCAAAAGCCGAGGTTTTGGTTTAATCGGTTAATAATCGGTAAATTTTGTTATTGATCGGTTAACCGATTAATAAAAGTTTGTTATAAATTAAGTAATTTCAATAAATAAAAATGCAAAAATTATTTATTATTGGAGTCTTTTAGTAAAACAAAAACAATAACATAACGAACAACACAATTCTTGAACTAAAACGAGCAAAAAAAAGAGTAATTCATAAGTATGAAGATTTTTGTATTAATTATTTAAATAGTTTAAGATTTTATAAAATAATCTTTTGAAAAAGAAATTTGGCTTAAATGTTTAGAATTTAAGCGATTCTTTTCTTTAGTTTTGATAAAACTTGATTAGGAAACAATTCTTTCACTTATCGAAGATGTTTGAGAAATCGGAAGCAACCCATAATACAGATTCAAGAATGATAAAAACAAGATTACGCATTGCACATGTTTACAAAATTCAAATGTTTAATATGACGTCACTGAAGCATTTTATACACATGTTTGTTTGCTTGTGTTTCTATATTTTAGCTGTACTTATACGCTGATGTGACGTAGATGCGCAGAAACATTTCATTTTTAAAAGCTGAATGCGATATCTTGGTTTCTTTGTCCTTTTCCAGGATTTCTCTCAACATATAAAAATTTCCATTATGCCATTATTTCGGCTAATTTTGTTAAAGATTGTTTGTGTTACAATCGAGAGCTTCTTCTATTGTCAGGTCATCATCTGACTCATCCTGGCAAAGCTGAGCACCGAAAAAATGAAATAGTTTCGGTTTTTGTATTTTAAGAATGTATTTCTCGAAGGAATTATATTGTAGGAACAAATATTTTCCAAACATATACCTTTTTAATAAGAGACGAAACAAATAATTAAAAACGCAAAAAAATATGTTATAATACTACAAAAAGCTAAAATTATTTGTTACATCGGTTAATCGACTGAAATTAACAGGTTTAATCGTTAATCGAAAATTGCCAATTTTAAATTAACCGATCAGTTAATCGGGTAGTAATTAACCGGTTAACCGATTAACGGTTAACCGAATGATTACCCTACCCAGAATGCATTCCTCAACTTTATGTTACAAACCAACAATTTTTCTATTGCAGCAAAACTTCGGTATAACGAATTTCGTTAAAACGGATTTTTCGTAAGTAACCTTGGAGGCATGCCGTCTTCGCCCGGAGCTTTGTTTCTTTTCAGTTTTATAATGGTTCTATACTAGAATGCTCTATTGATATCCGATTATCGACTAAAGATTCTAGTTCGGTTGCGTAAAACTACTTATCTCCTCAAAGTGCAGTCTCTATCCACGGACTTGTTCCAAAGTATTTGTTAGTAGCTTTCCATTTTCGCCCTTCGGTTGGCGTTTTGGTTTGATAGCCGACCGAAAGTCGGATACAATTCCCTCGTATTATAAGCGCCCGCCACGGTTTCCGCATCTTTCAAATTAACATATTTCTAACATATTTCTTATAGAGAAGAAAAGTAGAACTTGTCGTGAACATCCTTGTTTACAGTTGACCAATTAGAAGAAGACCTGCAGCGATACTCCTTTATTCATATGGCTGACAATTAAGAAAAATATATGTATGACCACTTTTAATAAATCAGTAGCGACTGATGTCAGTAAAATATTATTATGGAATATAAACTGTTGCTGCACTCAAAAAAAAAAAAAAAACAAAAATTATGAAGTTGGTTGGCCAACTGGGATATTTTATTGTAGCCTTGTATTGTGTATGACAGAATTGACAACAAGTATTTTATGTCGATTGTCTGTAAAACATTTCAAATAAACATGACGGATAAATTGATTTGGACAAGACATCGTTTTGTTCTGTATTTAGTAATAATTTCTTGCTGTTGTCGTTTATGTTTTGTTCCTGGGCGTTTTCTGGCATGAACAGTTCACGATTTATACAAATTTATTTGCTTCTGTTTTTATTTTCTTTTTTGTTATTTTTGGCTGTACATGTGTAGTTATTATTGTTTATGGTTTCTAATTAATTAACAACATTTTTATTTATTCATTTGTTCTAAATATTTATTTATTCATTACCAATAAATGGATCAAAAGGAATGGGGAATATAAGAAGCTTATTTGTGGTTTTATCAGTACCATTAAATTCGATATTATCATTCATGGTTATTGTTTTTTTTTCCATTAATAGACAAATACCCTACCAAGTGGGTAAAATGTATCTCTAAGGTTAAAGATACTTTGTATCATGTTAGTTTATACTCACGCATGTATGTTTGGTTGTGGAATGGGGTTTTAATTAATGCCGTGCTTGTGTTGGCATTAAGTAGATACAAAATTTGGGGTAATTTGTAATGCAAATATAATAAGAAAATTTTAATACATATTTATTATGTATTTTTCGCATAAAGTTGTTAATTTTCAAATTGAATACTTTATTAAAATTAGATTTTTGGAAATATTGAATGAACAGCTAAAAATAGGTTTATTGGATTTTCATTTAAAAACGGAAATACGTTCGATTTCTGATTATGGCAGATTATTATTTAAATTTCAAAAAACATATTTAATTTTTGGTTTAGAGTTCTTTATTTAGTAACCTTGGAAATCTTAAAAAAAACATTTTATATTTTTGGTGGATATTATGTGCGTTTCAAGGAACAACTATGTCTAAAGGCAAAGCTTGGGAACGTCAATATTGAAATCCATTAAAGATAATTAAGTTCGATTGGTTATAACGTCTGTTAGCCGCCGGAGAATACAACCCGCAAGCAAGCAGAAAGCGATGGCGACCAAAAGGTACTTGGAGAGGGACTAAATTGGCGGAAATAAACTCAATATCGTATGAAGTAGACAGATCCGACAGCAACATTAAAAAGCTATGAGACTTAAAAGCACAACGACGGTGATGGAGACAAATTAAAGATAGTCTATAGACAGCTCGTAATCGACGGAGAGCAAGCAAAGCGTTAAATATATTAGGGGTGTTGCGAATATTCAGTTTCGCACTACCTATACACACATTCGTCGCCTCCTAATATATGTATATATACATCTACCATCACCTTCATTAGTGTCATAATACATATATTTAAAGTTTTTTTTTCAAACATTTAAAAAATTAAAAAACACAAAATATATCGTATATTTTGAAAAACTTGCGATATTAAGTATTTGACAACCATAGCGAAATTGATACGTGTCATTGTTACTCGTATAATTTTTATTACAAGCGGTGAATTTTTCTCGATTTCCAAAGAGTTTTTTAACCAAATATTTATAGTTTGTTTTACTTACATTTTAAACAAAATTTCCAAATTGTTTCTTGTTTTCAATGTTAGTTAAGCGAACGAGTCTTGCGCTCGTGTTCTACAAATAGGCAATTACGCTCATCTAGCATATCACAAATACAAAAACAAAAGAAAATTGACGAGAACGGTCAAGTATGAACCCCTTTCCATGCTATTTTCATTTTCAACTCTCTCTTAAAAAAAACTCAAGACTTGACGAATCAAACTTGATCATTCCACTCTTAAAATATGCTGTCAGCTTTTTTTTACAAATATTTCACATATTGATATCCCTTTGGGCCGAAAGTATGTTACATTTTATTTAATGAATTTATTGTAGCATAAAAAATAAAATTTTTGTACAATTTTTGAATGTTTTCACAAATTTTTTTTTTATAATTTATCAATAAACATAATTACAATACGTTTTGCATTACATTATAAACCACTAAATTGGACTAGATTTAAAAAATTAAAAAAAAAAAAACATAAATTTCATGTATTCCATAAACGTGTAAATATTTTAAAATACAATTTGAAATTCATATCTGCCAAAAACCACATTAATGTTCTAAGTAACAAATAATTTTTGATGGCAATTTTATTAAAATTTAGTTTTGTTGCAACACGAAATTGTTTGTATTTTTTTTTTTATTATTGTCAAGGTATGACAAAATAAAAATAAAATAATTTCGATTCAATTTATAATGTTTTAGTATTTAATTAAGAGTATTTTTTCTAATCGAAAAGATGTAAATTTCTGTAAATATTAGGGTGTACAGTCGATTAATTCTTGTTCGATTAATCGAACAATTTTAGACGATTAATTGTTCGAATAATTTAAAATTGCTTATTTCGATTAAAGGATTAATCGAAGAATTTATACCGATCAACCGAATAATAATAATAATATATAGAGCAATTCCATATGAAAACGATCAAAATTGGCAAATTTTTGGACGACCCCTCTCCGATTTTAAAATAAATAGTCTCAATCGATTGCCCAGCAAAAAATAATGTACCTACATTTTTTTTTTTTTTATAGTGACTGGTTTAGTGGTGCTGTACACCACTGTCATGTGACAAAATTGAAGAATTCTTCATAAGGGACCTCATTGAAAGTGGTTTTAAAAAAAAACTACTAAAGCGATCGCAACGAGTGATAGCTCGTTGGAAAGGTATTGAATCAGGCTTTAATGGAAAAATAAAATTTTCCTAATTTTTCTTAGAAATTTACCTTTAAATTTTCCCATGAAAATTAAATTTTCCGATTTTCCACAGAAGCTCCTAAATTTTCCGGCTAATTTTTTTTTCTTGGATTCCTCATAATTTTTGCTTTAAGAATCAGCAATAAAAAAAAGGGCCCCGACTCCTTGTTTGGACAGGAGAAGAGCATTTAAGAGACCACCTTGTTAAAAATACATTTTAAAAAATTTTTTACAGTTAAAAATACATTTATGAAGAAAAAATCTTTCTTATTTTGCTGCTTATACTTAATTACAATATTTATTCAAAATTTCAATTGTCTTGGCATCATTATAAAATTAAAGTAACTTTAAATTTAGCACGTCGGCAGACGAAGAGTACCGCTTTACATTAATTGACATATCAGAAATATTTGGTATGAAGCAATGAAACTTTTGCGTTCCAGTTATAGTTTTGACATTATTATATCTGTTTTGAATTCGTCGCTCCATGGCATCGTGTTCTTTTTGAGTGCATAAAACTGTGTTAATGGCAATTTCCTTGCTTTGAATCCACGAAAACAAATGTTGTACATTTAAGATCTGGTCAGTATATGGCCTTTGCAAACTTGCCTTAGTCGCCATGCGTTTTAGGGTTCCCCCTAACGCATCGCATGGGCCCTTACCGTGGGACGTCGCGAAAAAGTGCCACTCGACCTTGCAGTTTTGTTCTTCTTCAATTATGCAAAGATTGTAAAAATTTTTTTTATTCTTGTACTGAGAAGCCGCGCCGTCTGAGAAAAACGTTACTTTGTCGATTGCATCGAATTTTGATCTTAAGAATTCAAACAGTTTCATTTGAAATAAATAAACGGACACATAATTATGAGCTAAACTCTCCGCGACAACAACAAGGCTTACGGTCTGTAGTTCGTTATCTTCGTTTTTGAAATAAATGCAAAAAGGATGCACCGTGCACTGGTCGTTTGCCCAGTGATAAGCCTGAATTTCATCCTGAACGAGAAAAGTGTAATTCTCGGCAAAGTCGCTTATCACAATGAATTCATTTTGGGCTAATTTCTCCTTACTTTCCTTTAGAAATTTCGATTGCATCTCGGATATGAAATGGTGCGCCTTCAGTTCATTCAACTTGAATCCGAATTCCTCGATGAATTCCGGAATCTGCTTTACCACGGTCTCAAGGGAACATCTGCCGCTGCTAATTATCCACTGTTTGAAATGCACCTCCTGAATTAACAGCTGTTCAAACTTTTCCGCCAAATATTGCTCTAGCTCGTCAATGGTCTGCCTGCCTTCACAAGATCGGCCAAAAATCCATGGATAATAGCAGCAGTGGCATGTAATGGCACACCAAACCCGACTGAGGCTACAGGTCATAAAATGTTTTGCAAATTTTTTTAATTAACAGGTAATAAATATTTCGCCATATTTATGGAAAATCCGTGTTTTATGACTTGTTTCTGCACGTGTCATTTTAGGCGAAATATTTATTACCTGGTAATTTAAAAAATTTACAAAACATTTTATGACCTGTAGCCTCAGTCGGGTTTGGTGTGCCATTACATGCCACTGCTGCTATTATCCATGGATTTATGGCCGATCTTGTGAAGGCAGGCAGACCATATTCACTACACACTCAACTTGGGGCTCTTAAAAAAAATTGATTTTTTCTTCATAAATGTATTTTTAACTGTAAAATAATTTTTAAAATGTATTTTTAACAAGGTGGTCTCTTAAATGCTCTTCTCCTGTCCAAACAAGGAGTCGGGGCCCTTTTTTTATTGCTGATTCTTAAAGCAAAAATTATGAGGAATCCAAGAAAAAAAAATTAGCCGGAAAATTTAGGAGCTTCTGTGGAAAATCGGAAAATTTAATTTTCATGGGAAAATTTAAAGGTAAATTTCTAAGAAAAATTAGGAAAATTTTATTTTTCCATTAAAGCCTGATTCAATACCTTTCCAACGAGCTATCACTCGTTGCGATCGCTTTAGTAGTTTTTTTTTAAAACCACTTTCAATGAGGTCCCTTATGAAGAATTCTTCAATTTTGTCACATGACAGTGGTGTACACCACCACTAAACCAGTCACTATAAAAAAAAAATGTAGGTACATTATTTTTTGCTGGGCAATCGATTGAGACTATTTATTTTAAAATCGGAGAGGGGTCGTCCAAAAGGTGATCGCTTTCATATGGAATTGCTCTATAGTATTTTTGTTGAATGTATAATTTCTTTTAAAGTTTTAATTCGAATAAAAAACCAAATGTATATATGTGTCCGTTGGAATTTAAAAAAAAAAACAGTTATGTTTTGTGAGTAATTTAACTTATATTTTTGTAACATTTTTTCAACACAATTTAATAATTTTTTTTTTTTTTTTTTTTTTTTAAACGTTTATTTAATGAATATGAATATATAATTACAAACTTCAAATAAACAAAAAGTATAAATATAGCTTATTTCTAAATACAAAGTCCCATTTTAACGAGCTCTCAAGTATAATATTTATTAAATAAAGTTATTTTTCTATTAGATAACTATATACATAATACATGAAAAAATACTAATATCATAGAAAATGTAAGCAAAAAGGTTTACAAAAAAACTTACTTTTATATTGGTAAGAATAAAAAGTAGGGTCAAGGGTTAAAATACGAGTACAAAAAATAGCTATTAGGTAAGCCACCAATATTTTTTAAGGTTTAGATTAGGTTTAATATTTTTATCATTCAAATAAATACTTGTGTCAAAACGACAATTTTCGGACGTTAGTTCATTACAATTTATAGCTTTGATATTGGCTCGCCTGTAAATATGGTAAAGTATAGGAATACCATCTCCATTTAGGATGAAACCATTTTTATCGAGGAAAAGGAAAGCCTCAGGTGGAACATAACCATTTTGTAATGTTTTAGAAATATAGTCTCCAGAAACATAGTAGGGAGCCATGATTAGGTTATTTTCGTTAGTATTCACACAGTTTACAATATGGTCTCTTATAATATGAATAATAAAGTTATCAAATCTGGATATTTCTGCCTTTTCATAGAGCCTTTGGTTTGATATGTATTTTTTGTAATTACTACACTTAGATCTGTATAATGAGGTGCAACACCTGAGGCATTTCCTTTCGAATATCCGTATCTTCTCCATATATGAAGGGGATATGTTAAACCAAATTTGGCAACCGTATGATAGAATTGGTCTTATTAAAGACTGGTACATGATAATTTTAACCCTTGACTGTATATAATTAGAAAAGAATAATTTTTTATAAATGAAAAATGCTTTTCTTGCCTTTATAAGTTGTTGGCTTATATGGTTGTTAAAGTACAGAAATTTATCCAAATGAACACCTAATAATTTAACAGTTTGTTTTACAGTAATATTAACATTATTACTTGATTTAATACCAAAAGTTTTCCAGTTTCTTCTTATATTGCTGTTACATTTCCCAACTGGTGGCCTGAAAAGAATACACTCGCATTTGTTCAAATTTATTTTCATAAGCCAATCTTTGGAATATTTTTCAATAGCTAAAAACTTTTTTTGTAACCCACTATTGATTTTCTCAATTGTGTCGTCGGCGTGGAAGATAGTTATGTCATCTGCGAAAACAATGATATTGTCTATTTTCTCTAATATATCAAAAAGGTATAAATTAAATAGTATCGGGGAATTAACGGTTCCCTGTTGTAGCCCATTGACAATTGTGAATCTTTTCGTTCCAACGGTTTCTCTATCCTGAACGGAAAAGGTTTTGTTATTCAACATATTATGTAGAAGGATTATAAAATGTAATGGGAATTTAAATTTCAATAATTTATATATTAGACCTGGTATCCAAATACTATCCAAAGCTTTTTCGAAGTCCACTAAACAGGCACCAGTATATAATGATTTATTTAGGTTCCATTGAACATTTGAAACAAGCAAATGAATTGCATGTATCGTTGAATGTTTATACTTGAAGCCGAATTGTCTTTCGCTAACTATGTTTTTGTCCTCGCAAAACTTTACGATGTTAATATTGATACAGACTTCAAATACTTTGCTGATGTTAGGGAGCAAGCTAATAGCCCGAAGATTTTTCGGATTGCTTGTATCTTTATCCTTCTTAGGTAAAATTATCACCTTCGCTTGCTTCCAAGCACGAGGAAAGTAAGCATTATTCAACATGTTATTAAAAAGTATTCCATACTTAGACATTAAATTTTCTGGTATATTACGCAGAACCATGTTGGGTATATTATCAACTCCAGCTGATAGTTTTGGCCTTAGCTTTTTAAAAATTGACAAAACTTTATCTTTAGGTATAAAAAAATTATCGAGCTGAGATTCTTTTAAGTCGTCTGCCCTTTTCGATGCTGAAAATGTCGTTATGGTTGAGTCATTGCATTCGTACCGATTTTTCTCTTTTAAAAATTCAGTGAAACAATGATTTACTTCTATATGTACATTGTTATCTGGATCAATCTCCTTAAAAGAATGAACCGATTCCAGAAATGAGCCAATTGTATTTAACTTTTGTACTTCTTCGGTAATTAAGTAACTATTATTGCAATTTTCTTTTTCTAAATCTATAGGGTCAATATCAGCGTTCCTTAATAATCTTTCATCTTCGAAAGGAATTCTGAGAACATTTAACGCAGAAGGCTGTTTCATTTTGAACCGCTTCTTGACTTCATTAAACATGTTAGAGCTGTCTCCTGGACTAATTTGCCTAAGTTTGTCTTGAAAATGCTTGTTTACGGAAATCGCAAAATTATCGTTCAAAAGTTTTCTAATTAGTTTTAGTTTCGCTTTAAGAACATTAAGTTCAGTTTGTGTTAAAAAGGCTTCTAATCTATTAACTCGTTTTAACAAGGTCACAATTTTACTTTTTTCTGACTGAAGTTTCCTAATAATCGAATTGGTGAATTTTTGAGTTGAATCATGTTACTTATACCTCGGGATTGACATATCCATGGCCTTTATAATGTAGTCATTCAGTTCACGTAAATAAAAGTCTATTTCCGTATTACTCAAGTTTCTGTCACACGGTATTATTAAATTCTCATTAGTCTCCCTTATTAAACAATTTTTGAATTTATTCCAATTTGTTTTCCTAAAATTTAATTTGGTTTTATGAGATTCGTTGAAGAATGTGATTGGGTGATCATTTTCAACCCCTAATATTTTAATTTTAACAGCGTTGTGGTCGCTGTCATAGTCAAGTGCCTCAAGGCAATTTATGGAATCATTGGCCTTATGAATTACCAGTCTTGAATCAATTATACATACATCTAAAAACGATCTACACCGTGGATATGAGGGTGTACATGTCGCATATAGTTTGCATCTATATCTTATTTCGTTTTCATCAATCCATTCTTTCAAATGATTCCCTTTAGTATTTGAAATTAGATTTTTCCAACTAGTGTGCTTTCCATTTAGGTCCCCAGCCATGATAAAGTAATTTTCCATACTTTCAAGATTTAGTGATTGAAAAAGTTTTAAGAGTTCCGATTTAAAGAAACCACAGTTATTTCCCGAGGGATAATAGGCTGAGATAACGAAAAGCATCTTATTTGGAAATAATGGTATTTTTATAACAGTTGTTTCCAAGTGCCTAAATAAGGCATTGCTTCTGTTATTGAAATAGCTAAATTTTATACCTTTTCTAACTAGAATCGCTGTCCCTCCCCCCATTTTAGCATCTTTTCTATCATTACGTATAAGAGAATAATTTTCAAAATTCAATTTATGTTTCGAGTTAAGTTTCGTTTCATTAATTAAAACTAAGTCTGGATTATGCGTATTTAAGAAACTACTAAGATTATATCTTCTACTTAATTGAATTAAGGAGTTAACATTTATTTGGATAACATTAATTTCTTTTGCAATTGTTTCAGCCATTATGAGAAAACAAATTTAACCTTCAATCATAGAGAACAGTGTGTCTATTCTAGATGATTGCAATTGTAATTGTTTGTTTAAATTAACCAATTGATTAGCCAAGGCTTGTACAGAGTTATTTAGTTGTTCTAAAATACTATTAGTTGTATTATTTGTATTACCACTTTGTGGCGTAAACTGATTTTTTACCATATTAGCATAGCTTAAACTATTATTAACAGTAATTGGGGAATTTTTAATTCTTTTATCGGTTAGTAATTGTTTTTTAGCACGTAGCTTTAGCTGTAATTCCTTATATTTCGGACAACCTTTGTACGAAGCCGGATGCCCGTAGTTATTGCATAGCACACAGAAAAGTTTCTGCCTTTCGTTTTCAGGAACTTCATTAAGGGAACATTCTCCGATTTTGTGGTTATATTTACATTTAACACATCTACTTGGTAGGTAGCAATTTGATGCGCTGTGTTGAAAGCTTTGGCATTTTCTGCATTGTGTTATTTCAGCTTTTCTAAGACCTTCCCAGCGGATACAGCGATATAAAAGCCCCTTAATTGCTTTAAGCTCATTTGTTTTACAATCACCACCTATTTGAACCATATAAATTGGTAGATTATACCCGTTAGCATCAGCCCTTTTAGTTGTAAAGGGACTTACTTTGATGAATTTAAGATTATCAGTTTCGAATTTTTTTTAACTCAGTTAGAATTTCTGTAGTATTCATATTGGCAGTTAAGCCCTTTAGCAAAACAGTTTTATTTTTTAAATTTTTTGGTGTGAAGGTGTAAAACTTCGTTTTCGCCTCAAGCAAATATGCTCTTATTTTGGAGTAGTCCTCTATGGATGAGGTTAGTATTTGAATTTTATTATTACTAAATTCTCTTATCTTAAACTCATTTATAGGTAATCCATTTTTCACGAATTCTATAAGAGAGTTTGGGTCTACATCAACCACATACAACGGTGGTGTTTTTTTATTTTTGTTTTGATAAACTTCTGTTGAGTTTGCATTGTTAGTATTTATATTGTTGGTATTAATATTGTTGTTGTTTTCCCCAATAGGAGAATTAATAGCAATCGCATTTTTTGATGTTGTGGGATCTTCTCTCCCTTGCACATGTTTTTAAAATTTTTGTATTACTTCATTATCACAATTTTTACCATCGGCAAGCAGTGTCCAGTAGTTATTTTTTAAATGCTTAGACGCTGATTCTAGTGTTGTAACATTTTTTCTTTTTCTTAAATTGTCTATTGTTGTTGCCTCAATAGACACGTTATTTGTATTATTTTTGTCATTGGTTTTTGATGCGTGCAGAGCATTATGCTCACTCATCATTAAATAAGGTTTGGTTTTTGATTTAGAGTCTATTTCTCTTGGAATTTATTAACAAAATTTTTACACAAAAAACTAAATATGTAAAAAAAATTGACAAAGAATAAACGATAAGGAAATTTAAACACCGCTATACGTCTATCTATCATGACAGTTCGATCACAAAAGAAAAACGACAAAGGTATGTTAAGTCAAAGATTTATATTAAGATATCGGGTATGTTCTAGAAACCAAAATTAAGTGAGATTGAAATCGAACGATATTTTAAATTCAATTACTATTTACAAAATTACCGTAGTTTTTCGTGGGTTTGTGTTGTTCTTGCAAAAATAATAGATACTTAAAGAATGAAGTAGATAAAATGGTATATTTTTATGAACTTTCATTACAGGGTCGTTTTTAAAATTTGCTCGATTTTAAATCCACTTCATTTCGATTTCTAGAACACGCTCGTATTTTTTAGCTAAATAGTTCATGCGTTTCTCTCTTCAGAATAAGTTTGGTTTGAAAATATTGTAAGATGAATCTAATAATGCTTAATGTAAAAGGTGTCAAAAAATGTATTAAAGAAAATCTTCTTCAACAACTTAACTTATTTACCACTTACAAAGTGACTAAAACATAGTGAATAAAAAATATTTTAAACAAGATACTCGATCGATTATCTAGAGGAAATTGTTTGCAGAAGCATAGCAGAGGATAGAATGTCCGTCAAAAGACTCAAAAAATCCAAAGTTATATCGACTCTTTTAAAATCTAAGTGCCCAAAAGTGAAGCAACAATTTGGAGCTACATAAAAAAGTTTTATTTAAAAACTTTTTTGTTCTAAATTTATCGAAAAAATCTTGTTATTTATAAAACTTCTAGACTTATAATTATTCGATTAATCGGTTAATCTTAAAAGTTTATTCGTTTAATCGAAAAAGTTAAAAATGCCAAATATCGTTTAATCGTTTAATCGAACAAAAATAGAACCCGATTAATTGAACACCCTAGTAAATACGTACATCATTTTAGGCAATTTAAGTTTGATAGGTAGTTTGTTATTTGTTAAGCAATCTGTTTTAGAAAACTGATATATTTTTTTTACTAGCGATTACACGGCGTGTGCTACTACGTCCCCACTTCTTGTAGTCACATTTTTAAAACATTTGGGCATGTTCTGACAATCGCAAAACGCTTAACATTGGCGATTCTAACTTCAAATTGCAAGTTAGGACTTCAAACTGCAAAAAACAACGAGAATATTTGTAAATAAACTATGGCAGATCGCAAGCTAAACGCACGAGTTAAAGAACACCATAAAATAAATCTGGCGTTTTGCGATTTCAAATCGTGGGATTGTCAGAACATGGCCGATTCAAATCTTATGGGGGGTGTGCTGGACATCGCAAACGCAAAACGCAAGAATTTTGAGGCTGTTTTTAATACACTTTTAATATAATTTTTACAATTTTTGTTATAAAATTCTTTTATTACAGAAATCTTACTAAAAAACGACTTTTAAAATTCCAGCACACCCCTGTATGCATATATCTAAATAGGGATCTATCTATGTTTTAAATTTCATTAAAATCTGTTTGATAGTTTCGGAGAGGTAGAAATTGCCCCATACCACATCTTTCGGTCCTACTTTTAAAAAATGTGTAGCTAATGTGTCCATATAAGTACGAATCTGTCTATCTTTAAAATTTGATTCAAATCGGTTACATAGTTTCGGGGAGGCGTAAATCGGTCCTAATTCCCCTCGTGATCCTATTTAAAAAAGTGTATAGCTATTTTTAAATTTCTTTAAAATCTGTTGGATAGTTTCGGAGAGGCAGAAATTGCCCCGTCACTCCCCTCGTGGTCCTAGTTTTGAAAAAATGTATAGCATAAAACCATCTTCACAAAATTGCATTTCGAATTAAACCGGCTTGGAGTACATCGCTTGGATGGTATTAGAGTCTTTAACGGACATAGAAACATTTTTGGTATTTGGATATCGTTAGCTTAAATGCAAAAAGGCGTAACTAACAAAAAATTCCAAATCAAGATTTGATTGATTTTTATGAGCGCCATTTAGCTTAACAAAATTTTACACTTCTGCAATCAAAAATTACGCTTTTATTAACAAACAAAAACAAAGGGATGTAACTGCAAGTGTAATTATTTGCTAAATGCAAAACGACTAAATTACACATTTTTTTTTTTTTAATATAATGAAAAAGCTTTTCTTTAAAAATTGTTTGAAGAATTCCAAGGAAGACGTGTCAATGCATGTTTTTCTGTTATGTTTATAGTTTTTATTTTACATATATTTTTGCTTTTACTGTAAAATTATATTATTGCTAGTTACGCCTTTTTGCATTTTAGCTAGCGATATATAAATTAATAATGCCTTAAAAATTTATTTCGAATCTATAGCGTTCTTAAATTTCTAACACATCTATACGTAGCTATACGTAGCTATTCGTGTCTAATCATTCATAATAATGCCTGTAATCCAATGTGTTTTCCTAAATGTATGCAATATATTTTTTTTTCGTTTTTATCCTAAATACATGCATTGTAAAGGTACATATTATGTAAATAGCTGTTAATTTGATACATATAAACTTATTTATTTGTCATTATTGGTTGAAAATTTATCAAATTTATTTTTGTTTAAAAAATAAATTTTTTTTCATTGGTTTCCAGGTTATTTATATATAGATAAACCAATGAAATATTTATACGGTCTTTGGTTACATTATTAAATTTTAATTTAAAAATTAAATGTGTAATTGAAATGCATTTACTAAACATTTAGCTTGAAATTTAAGTTAATAAGTAGGTAACTTTTTTAAAACACTTGTCATCTAAATTTTTTAAGTAGAAATTTTTGTTCGTTTATGTAGCAATTTTTGTTATGTCTGAGCCTTTTCTGCGGTTCATTTTATAGAATAGGCTTTATATTGAACTATTATTTAGACTAAAAACTGGACGATATATCGGACTATAGACTTGACAATAGATTGGACTAGCTAAACTATAGGGTTAATTAAAGATTGAACTTTAAAGTTTACTTACTATAAAGACGACTAAATATTAAACTGTAGATTGAAGTATAGCCTGAGCTTAAGACTAGGTTACAAATAACTCTGTAAGCTTAATCATAAATTTGAGCATTGAGTAGACTGGATGTGAGAGTACTATGTTTAAACTTAAGGAAGTCTCGCACTCGTACGGGTAGGAGATGAAAGAGCGCTATCACTATTTTAAAAAAAAGTAAAGAAACTAAAGATTGGGCTATTGACTGGACTGCAGACACTATAAACTTAATATTGCAAAATCAACCATAACATAGAGCAAACTATATACTAGACTATTTAGTACATCTATAAAGCTTAAAAGCTTGCATGTTTGTTAATCTCCGGAACTGCCGGTCTGATTTAAAGAATTTCTTCAACAAAATGAAGAGTGGTGGAACCTCTTAACGACCATAGACTATAAAGGGTTCCACTAAAGTGCTTAGGACAGAGTCCAGGGGCGCTAAACCTTCTATTCTAGCCTCACTCATATATATTAAGAAAAATAAGCGGACAGGTGGCTGGTACTTTTTTGAAATTCGGCCCTTTTAGGGAGTAAACGGGTAAAACTTGAATTTTGGTACTTTTGTGTCACCCCATCTATCTTTTTGACCAATAAACGTAAAAATATACATTATATAACGTTCGAAACTTTTCTAAAAAATACAAATACAATTTTGGTACTTTTTAGAAATTCGAACCTTTAAGGGGTACAATTCGTAACTATTGTTGGTACTTTTTTTTACAAAGTATTTTTCTCAATTCTTTGGAATTTACGTATTAAATATAAAATATTGAAATTTTTAATACTTCAATGGGGAAAAAAAAGTACCAAAAAGAGGAAATACGAAAATTAAATTTCTTTATTTAGCTTTTTGGTTGTACAACTAGTACTTTCTTTAATTACGGCTAATATTGGACCTAGAAACATAAAATTTAACATGCAATATCCCGAGTGATGAGCCTCTAAAGGGAAACTGTTTGATACTTATTGGTCTTTAACTGGTACTTTTTGAATTTTCGTTAGTATTGGACTTATAAACATAAAATTATACATGCAAGGTCCTACGTGGATGAGAATTTGTAACATAACTTTTTTGTTCGTAAACTAGAACTTTTTGAATTTCCGTTAATATTGGAGCTAGAAGCAAGCATTAAAATAAACATGCAGCATCCTGAGTGAATACGAATCTGTAATTGAGGCGTTTTGGTACTTTTTTGTTCTTTTACTGGTACTTTTAGAATTTCCGTTAATATTGGACCTAGAAACATCAAATTAAACGGCTAATTATTCATAAAAAAGACTTCTTAAAACTAGACAATGGACTAGGCTTGCCAGATATGAAATCCCTAAAAACAGTACATCGAGAAAAAACGGCAGTACATACAAAAGTTTTTTTATTTTATTTACTTAAATGAATTGCATAGCTATTCATAAATAACATAAAATAAGATATTTTTAATATTAAATATTTAATATACTTAAGCACTGAAATCTTTTAATTATTCAGCTGTTTCAAATTAAATGTTTAAAACAAAAAAGCTTTGTTCATTTTAATTTTGTAAAATGTAATAATGTAAATTTTTTAAATTTAACAATTTAATTATTCTAGTTTAACAATTTCATTACTTTAATTTAACATATTAATTTAAAATATTACAAATATTTATGACTTTTTTTGTACTTCGCTAACAAGGTCATTTTTACCGTTTTCGGTTTTTAAAAAATTTTAAAATTCACTCTCTTAATTTTTAATCAAAATTTAACTTCAGTCTTTTCTTCAAAACAATGAGCTAAAAATTCTTTCAATTGTTTAAATGAGGAAGTGAAAATACAAATATTTTCGAAATTGGGAAATAATCAACTTTGTAGGAATTCTTTTTATTTAATCTCTACTGGGTTTTCTTTTCAAATTTTTTTCAGCAAAATCTTTCAACGATACGAACAAATTATTTAGAGAAAATAATTGAAATGCTTGAATTAAGGCTAAAATTGGAAAGTTTTTCAAATTTATTATGGTTTAGGCTGAAACGTTTTCGGAAATTAAGTTTCGTTTTCGATAGAAACTTATCTAAACGCTTTTTAAAAAGGCAATTCGCCTGTTCATTACCAAAGCCGTGGCTAATTTGCAAGTTGGTTTATGAAGCCATTCATTTTTGATTCTTTTGTTGTTTTAATTTTTCGCAAAGTTGCTTTACTTTCTAGAATATGCCAATAAATTTCAGGTTGATATTATCCTTTTTTTTTTTTTTTAAATGCATAATATAATACTTCCTATGTGACCATTGAATGTCTCGCCATCTCTTCCAGATACGGGCGGCATTCTTGAAAAATTCCCGATGTGGTAAAAACATTCTTCAGGGATGTTATGGTCGCCTCACTATCGGTAAGAATGGTGGTTATCCCTCCCATATAACTCAATATGCTGAATGTACTTCGCGGCTGTGTGGTTGTTGTTGTAGCAGCGAAACCTGAACAACAGGTGTTGTTGATGTGACAATACTTGGTTGGTGTTCGTTGAACTTTAAGTCGTTCGGGTGCGTAGAACTGATTGACACGGAAACTTGTAGATGAGGCTGTGTAAATGGCCTTGGTTCAATTTAAAAAAATTGTTAATGCATTTGTACCAGGCCTGCTTTTAACCTAACTTTCCTTCTCACCTGTTTTAACCTAAAAAACATTTTCTTATAAATACATTTATGTCAATTTTATCTTTAACTGTCCTTTCAAATTTCTTCTTGATTACATTGCACATTTACTTCTTCAATTATTTGAATATGACAAGATTTTAATTCCCCTGCATTTTTGTACTTTTTTATACTCGTACATATCTTTTCAAGAATTGCTTTCTTTCACAAGAAAACCTGAAAATAAAAGGAAAAAACACATAAATTTACTGAACGATAAAATTTTTAAAGGAAAAAAGATTTTCATTAATAAGAAAAAAGAAAGAAAATCCTTTAGAAAGAGATTCTTTAAAAGAAACTACAATTTACAGGATAAAAATGTTCAAGATTTTGGAGAGATAAAGAACATCAATATGAAGAAGATGCATGACAAGTTAAATACAGTAAGTGGATTAATTGCTGCAAAGGACATTTCAATTAATTTACAAGTATTTAGGAAGTATGTGTAGTATTTCTTACAATTTTATTTATATTCGTTTTATTTTCTCTTCTTGTATTCCAATACATCGAAATGTTGCTCTCAATTCTACTGTACAATAATTTTTGTGATTTTTTTTTCTTTTTTGTGATGCTGCTGCTGTAGGCATTTTTTTAGTTTTTAGTCCTTAAAAGATTGATGACTATGAGAAATGTTGAAACAAGAATGAAAAACAGTCACAATCGTAGCCAGTTGGAAAAGTTGTAAGAAAAAGTAAAGCATGTAACCGATTACGTAAGCAGTTCTCGAAAACATAACGGCGTTATGCCCTGTTCAATATAAATATTAAACGCTGTTGACATTCTAAGAAAATAACAAGTAAGAGTGCTATATTCGGCTATGCCGAATCTTATACACCCTTCACCAGGATGAGATAAGAACAAAAAGTTATATACATATATAACGTTCTTTAGATAGGTATAAATAAATATTAATTGAGCCACGCCAACTTTTCATTTCGCCATGCCGAAGAATATAAAAAAACAAAAAATTTATATATGAAATTTGTTTTATAATCTTAAAATTATTTTTAGAACATAAAAAAATTCAATAAAAAAAATAAAAAAAAAATCCTTTATGGGATTCGAACTGGCAATATCATCAGTCTCAGGAGAGAACTTAACAACTCGGCTGCGAATGCTTTTACTAAAGAAGCGTTAAATTAAAATATATTGAGTCTACGAGTTTGTTTCTTTATTTGAGCGGCATATCATGTACATGCATTAATGGGTATGTGTATGCGTAAAATTAAACACATTACAAATAAAATCCACCATTTGTAGTGAAGAGTATAAAAAAACAACAAAAAAGCCACATTACCAACACTGTATTACCATAGCCACTGTATGACCTTAGAAACCAAAATTGAATTGTTTTATATGGTACGTTTATGTCGGTTTGGTAATACAGTGTTGGTATGGTAATGTCACGTCTAATTTAAAGGAAAAAATTTAAGGCAGTCGTGGTTTTTTACTCATATCTCAGCCATTTGTGGACCGATCTTGATGAATTTTAATAGCAAACAATTCCGGACCATACGTTACATAAATGTATAATAACCTGGCCCCCATCATATATGGGGTCTTCGGAAAATTAATTTCAACGGACGGACGGACAGACGGACATCGTTAAATCAACTTCGCTCCTCATAAGGGCCCAGAATATATATACTTTATAGGATCTAACATCAATATTATAGATATTACAAACGGAATGGCAAACTTATATATACCCTATTCACCACCTGTGGTGAAGGGTATAAAAAAGTTATTGGGTATCAAGGTAACGTCAGGGAAAAATATTAAAAGGCTATAACTAGGATTTAAATATAGAGTTATTGGTAGTTTTAGAGAGGATTTAAATATTTTTTTAATAACGAAAACAATCAATAAGTTAATTAATTAATTAAACTAATTTCTTGTAAAAAATTACCCATTATTGCTATCATTTCTTCATAAGCTTTCCAACTGCGCTTACTTAATCTCCTCTAAATGCAACTCCACTCACAAATATACAATCCATCTCTTCTCTATTTCAAAATTACACTCGTAAGATTTTTACGGAAAATCTATTAAGATGAAACACCATTGTGACATATTCATACGCACTCAAATAACATTTGACATCTGTCTATGATTCTGAGATGCTGTGAAAAGTTTCCGTTTGTCAAGTTCTAATGTGTCGTCCTCTCTGTCTGTCTTTAATGCTGTTTTACTCAAAATTTGCAAAGCAGCTAAACCAAATCTCATACACATACACAAACACACACACACACACTAAAATTTTGTATATCTGACATTTAGTTTGCTGGTTAGGAAATAAAATATTGAAAGCAAGATAGAGATAGAAAAAAATATCACAGAAGAAAAATGCCATTTGCAGTAAAATATTGTTTGTCACTTGGTTAAAGTGTCGCAGGATAAATGTGTGAATTGATAGAGAATTTAACTATTTTATTCAATCGTTTTAATGGTATTAATAAATGGGGAAGTATGCCAATTTAAATTATATTTTTAAAGAAAATTTGCCTTTATTAATAAAAAAAAACAAGTAAGAGTGTTATATTCGGCTATGCCGAATCTTATATACCATTCACCATTGTGCGATTAGAACAGAATGGTATAGAAATTAATACATGTATAGATATGTACTAGTTTAATCCGCTGCGTATTGCAACACCTTGACCAATCATCAGATGTATAAAAATGTATTTTTAGTGCCGCGACAATTTCTCCAATTTTTAACTTTTATTGTTACTGATCTATTTTGTATGGGAGATGCCACTCCTACTTATCCCATATCACCCACTTTTTGTACTGTGTATCGTTCTCCAGATATAAAGTAATGTATTTTGTGTCACGCCCACTTATCCAATCCCGCCCATTTTATAGAATGTTATGTATTAATGCACAAAGTGGTTGTACCTAATTTTGAAACCTTGACTCTTACCGTTTTCCAGATATTCACTTTTTCAAAATGAATAGCTTCTTTCACTCAATATTTAGTAGCTTTCTTCTATAACTACTTCTATAATAACTTTTATAACTAATTTTTTCAAAATGCATGTAGGTAAAAAAATAATAACTTACTTTTGATTGCGTTTATTTTGGAATATCCCTTGTAAAATTAATTGGTCCTTTCAGTAGAAATGTAAGTAGCGCCTTTATGTTTTCCTGATTACTCAACACATTATTTTGAAGGCGAAGTTTTTACTTGGAATAAAATAACGCCCACACTAAAAATTTTGTATTTATTAAAAATGTAGCGGGAGACTGGAAGTTGCTTACTTTAGGATTTTAAAAGACGGCGCTTTAGTATATAAAACAACAAAAAGTGCTGTAGTTTGAACCGTGGCAAATAAATTTTTTTAAACTTCATTGACGTTAATACGATTTCTGTATGACGTGCTAAATTCCCAATTTTTCATATTTGATAAATATGTACACTGAAATTTATTGTTGACGGAAAGCTAGTTTCTATGTGCTTTTCACTGGTTGCTTAGGCCAGCTCATCAGGAAACCTTTTCCTAAGATTTTAGAAAAGCTAAAAATATTATACGAATAAAACCCTAAAGCGAATAAGAATTTTAAACACTCAAAGTCTTACTTGTAAGTAACAATATCAAAACTTAAACAAAAGTTTAAGTTTATCTTTTCTTACATCCCCCTACAATTGGTTGGGTTCTTTCCGACTCGAATTGTAGTTGTAAGTGGGTAAAAAGAAAAAACAAAATTAAAAAACAAATTGTTTCATTCTATTGTCTTCGTAAGAAAACAACAAAAAACGATTTGCCAATTCAGTTTTCTGCACGGGCACATGCGAGTATATTATCAACGTAAATTTCATTCTAGGGGAAGACTGGAACAATTTGGTTTTATATGGAGGCCGGCCCGCTTTATCATTGCTTTCTAAAATGCGCAAAAAAAATAGATTAAGAAACCTTTAAATCCTTTTGAAAAATACCCAAATTGAGAAATACTTTAAGTGTTTAAAAAGTCTTAAAAAAATCTTAATATATAAATAAATTATAATTTCTGAAAAACCTTTAAAAAAAATTAAGAAAATGTTTCCTCACGAAAAATTTATACAATAAAAACAAATTAATAATGAAGATTCGTTTAATAAAATTTTTTCAAATCTTAAATATTTTCTATTAATAAAAGGTTGGGAATGATATTGCAAAAAAAAAAAGAAAAATTAAAAAAATCGCTGTTAGAAAAGCGTAAAAATATCGTTGGAATCCAAAAAATTTTTTTCAAAAAGTTATAAAATGAACCCAAACATCGCACTTTTAAAGTGCAAAAAGAAAATGTTTTAAAATAAGTTACAACCCTTAAAAAAATTCCTATCATTCGGATAACTTGACATTT
Source organism: Pollenia griseotomentosa (assembly GCA_963931875.1). Classification (NCBI taxonomy): domain Eukaryota; kingdom Metazoa; phylum Arthropoda; class Insecta; order Diptera; family Polleniidae; genus Pollenia; species Pollenia griseotomentosa. Next base: position 69,138,723 of record OZ007564.1, on the reverse strand, counting down.
AAAAATTTTAAAATATTTCTCTTCGCCTTCATCCCCCCCTCTTGGTCAACAAGTCATCTTTAAAAGGAAAAAAGTGCATAGTAAAACTTTCATTCGATTTATGTCATTAACAAATGAAGCAGAAGTAAAATGCAGAAAGTTCTAAAACTAAATCAAACTAAATAAATTAAAAATAAAATTTTATTGATTTTCCTCATATTTCTATTTTCCAAAACAAATACTAATTTTTTTTTTAAATTAATTTTGTGTTTTACTAACTCATTCATACTTGAACTCATAAAAATATATTTTCCTTAAGCTTCGAAAGTTATCGTAACATTCATAACTTGACCAGACACTTGGTTGCTGGTGTGTATTCATGTATGTAAGTGGATTTTGGTTGGGTTGGATGGTTGTGTCTGGTTGGTTGGATAGCTGGCTGGACCATACAGATGTTGTTACGTCTTTATCTCTGACTTCTTGTAACAAACAAAAGTTGTGTTTTTGTTTTTTGAAGATTTATGGCACACTTCTTCCTGTAAATTGTTGTAATAAGTACTATAGGGATATGTTGGGTACTGTTGGTTCTAGAAGGAAATTGTGACAAAAAATTTATGGAAATTCTAAAACTTTGTTGATCGAAATTAAATTTTTGCATGAAAAAAAAACGAAATTTTGCCCAGGGGCCTGGTAACATTCACTGTACCGTTTTTTGTAAAACTATGGAACATTAATTTCAACGCCCTTAATCACCAGGAAATCTGTGGGTGTCTCGTAGCAGATTTATATTTTCAAACTTAAATAAAAAACGTTATTTTTGACACAAAGTTTTATTAGGAGCATTGAACGATAGAATGGAAATGTGGATTTTATTTTTTAAAGAGCACAGAAAAAATTGTTTCACCATTTAAACATTAATCAGAAATAAAATCAATTTCAATTAAAATTTTAATCAAGTTAATTAAACGTTTAATAAAGTGCATTAAGTAGTTTAATTAAGTGAATTAAACGTTTAATTGATACTATTAATTTCCACCAGAAAACAACGTTTAATTAATTAAACGTTTAATTAACTTGATCAAACGTTTAATTCACTTGATTAAACGTTTAATTCACTTGATTAAGCGTTTAATTCACTTGATTAAATTTTTAATTAAAACTGATTTGAATTTTGATTAATACTTTACTTGGTGAAAATATTTTTTCACTGACAGTATGTCATCCAGACGTCTTCCATCGAGTTGAACACCCTGTTCAAAACGGAGCCTTGTTTTTGGAGAATTTTCGAAAAAATGGTCCAATTATCTCATGCGTCGATAAGGCACACCAAACATTTACCCTGGGGCAATACAATGGTTTTTGATGCTTTAATCGAGGGTTGCGGGTTCTTGGAGACAAGTAACGGCAGTTACACTTGGTCCATCACTTATTCGCCGAATACCGAACTCTGAAAAAAATTGTCGACGAGCAATTACGTAAGAATCATTACTCTTAAAAATGTCTCCACAGCGAACGCGCGATGCTCACTCGGCCACTGCGACATCGTGACTGACAAATGCGCACAATCGATAATTTCAACGGCGCCACCCTCCCTCCGCACCGTTTATTACTTTTTGAAATAATCGTTTTTAAGAGTATAAATTTACCACCAGACACCGTGTATTTCTGCACCTCTTCTTTACACAAAATGCGGTATTTTTATTTTTTTAACAAATTTATTGATTTCATGATGGTCCGTGTGTATGTTGAAATGGGTGATGAGGACTAGGCTGCTATATTTTTATTCCACATATACTCCGTTAAAGCTTGCTGTTGAAATGCAGACAGAGCGGTCACTTAATGATTAAGATGTGAACAAAAAACCACGACTGCCTTTAGGCTTACCCATAAATTAATTGTTTTTAAGCGACAAAGGCCAAAGTTTCCAAATAAGGTACAAGCATCTCGGTTATCAAGAGCCAACATCTGACAAAATGTTGGCGTGTGAGGAACAATTGGCGTGGCGTAAAATAGATATATTTATATCTTAAGATCGGTATTTATATAACTTTCTGATCTTAACGCACTTTCACCATGGTGGTTATTTAAGAGTGTTGATATTAACAAATGGAACAAAGAACGACTTGAACGTAACTGAACCCCATCAAAGTGTTCATGTAAAAATTTTATTTCGATAGAGTATTTTAAATGTCATCGCAGCCGAATAAGTCATTTTTACTTATTTACTCGTATTTCCACAAATTCAAAAATAACTTAAACACACTCTCTTACATACACATTTACAACAATTTATTTATTTAAATCGTATGACCAATGTTTAAATAAATGTCTGCATTTGTTTTTCTCGTTTCTAATACTGACTCCTTCCTTTCTTTTACCCCCCGAAAATATTAAAATGTTACTTTTACACACAAATGCCGAAAGAAGATCTTTTTTTATGGTTTAAAATGAAAAGTTATGACTTCTAAAAATGTCTTACTCCACCCGCCAAAAGAAAAAAAACAGCAAGAATAATTTTTTTTTATTTTGTAGAATAAAAGAAAAACCAACCACTTTGTAAAATAAATTTTGCTTAGGTTGGCAATAAAATTTTGAAAATATTCATATTCCGGCAAAATAAAAGTTTTTCTTATTTTCTTTAAGGGGATTGTTTTTTTTTATTATTATTACGGTTGTGTCAGTTTTCATTTGTTCTTTTTTCAGAAATGCAAATTTTTCCTTAAGTTGTTGGTGTGAAAAAAGAAATCATGCTAGAGGATTTAGAAAAAACTACATATAACTTTTGTGAAATGTCTAGATGACCAATTGCTATAAAATCATATAATATGCAAAATTTTATTAAACAAATTTGCTTACATACGAGTAAAGAAATTGATAGAGTAACTAACGTTTAAGAGGGAGTCAATTAGGTTTAAAATAGATTTAACACTTATCGGGTACTGGTGCAATATGTCCCACCGTTCTGCAAGCTTTCATATTTTCTTAATGTTAAATACCTACATGTGTTATAATAATAGTCCCGAAAATGTCTATTCTCAAAATTAAAAAAAGGAACCAGTAAAACTGATTTATTTAACTGTGCCGAATCATTGAAACCCTGCACAGAGAGTAAGAATATTTTAGAAGAGTGATTTATATGGAGTCAATAAGTTATGAACCCATCTTAAAAAAAACTAACCTCGCTATATTAAAATTCTTTGCGGTCTTTTCCAAAAGTACGTTTTTGAGAATTGGTTTTATCTCAAGCCTATGGTAAACTATAAACCGATCTCCTAGAAATTTTGTGGTGTAATTTTTAGTCTTATTAATGGGTACTTTACACCATCACACAAGCCTTAAGTGTTTTGGCGCAAACAGCAATTTGCAAATCAAAATTAAATTTTAAATTTATTTTTAATTTTATTACTTTTGCTGAAAAATTAAATTAGGTACCCCAATTTCTATATCTCCATGATAATGACTCTTAACTTTAAAAAACAAGAAAGAGTGCTATATTCGGCTGTGTCGAATTTTCGATACCCTCCACCGACAGTTCGAATATTTCAGGAATGATATCTATATAATGTCTATGTATTATTAATCTATTTCTATAAAAACAGACATCAGCATTAAAATTGGTTGCGGCTTAGACCTATATTAAATTATTGACCAACAATTTTGGGTAAAATATCATGATTCGTGAAAGCCGAACTTAAATGATTTTCAGGAGGGGGATTTATATTGGAGCCATGGTAAGTTATGAACCAATCATCCCAAAATTCCGCAGAGTGGTGAAAATAGTTTTAGCGTTTACAGTAAATTTCAGAAAGCTGCTAAATATGGGATCTAAGGTTAATTATGGACCGTATATCGCAACATTGCATGACATTTTTTATGGCCATATGATCCTAGTTGAAACAAATTTTTACCGTAATATCTATATCTCCTGCGGACTTAGGCGTATTTATTTAATTGACCAGAGTAGGCTTAATATGGGGCTTAGGGTAAATTATAGACTGATCTTCACGAAATTTCACAGTGTCATTTATAGTCCTATAAAATTGTGACGTACCAAATTTTGTAATGATCTCAATCTCAATTTATTCGCTTTTTTAAAAAATTTACATTTCACTTAACTAATACACATTTTAAAGAGTTCAAGATTTTTATCTTTTTCTGCTTAATTTGAAATATTAACAATATTTCATAAATGTATGTCTATATATATACAAGAGAAATTTTATTGGAGGTGAAAATTAAGCAAAAACCTATTTGACTATTTTTGTTTTTAATAAAATAACTTAAACTAAACCACTTACACTCCTAACTAAGATGAGCTAACTCATTAATATGTTCATAACCAGAGCTCAAGCATCTGATATTAAAATTTTCTGTGAGTCTTATTATCCATTCTTTAACTAATTCAATGCGGTAGAAGTAGGGTATTCATTCGGTTAACCGTCAATCGGTTAACCGATTAATTACTACCCGATTAACTGATCGGTTAATTTCAAATTGGCTTTTTTCGATTAACGATTAAACCGGTTAATTTCAGTCGATTAACCGATGTAATAAGATTTTTAATTTTTTGTAGTATTATAACATATTATTTTGTATATTTAATTATTTGTTTCGTCTCATATTCAAAAGGTATGTGTTTAGAAAATATTTTTTCATACAAACAAAGGTGTTCAGTGATCTTTATTTCAACTCATTTTCCGCATGTATGTGTTTAGTTATTTGTTTCTTCTCATACCTTCTCATATCAGTATTTTAACAAAATTAACCGAAACAATTAGAAGTGTTAAACATTTTTAAAAATTTCAAAAGATTTTGTTATTCGTGCTTAATTCCCAGTTTTTATTATTGATAAAAACACTTGAAATTTATTGTTGATGGGATAAGCTATTCCTATGCGCATTTCACTGGTTGCTTAGGCCAGATCATCAGGAAACTTCATCCATAAAGATTTTAGAAAAACTAAAGATATTAAACCAAGTAAAACTGTTAAGCGTATAAGACTTATAGCAACAGTTCTACTTGTAACAATATCAAAGTTTAAACAAAACACATCAACAATAAACAGTGGGTTTATCTCATCTTACATTCCCCACTACAATTAGTTGAAATTCTCTCAACATTAAGTGTAGTTGTAAGTAGGTTAAGAAAAACAAAATAAAAACAAACAACAACTTACAAAAGATGTTGTCAATTAAGTGTTTTTTAGGCCGTGCACTTGCCTGTTTATTATCAAAAAGTAATTTTTAAAAATTAAAACAGGACTCTAAGGGCATAGTGGAATATTTTATATGTTCAATTAGATATTCATCTACGATAAATGAAAGAATTTTTTCTAAGTCAAGTTTTGTCAAAACAAAAGAAAAGAATCGTTAAACCAAATTACTTTTTTAAAAGATTTTTTTTATAAGATATCCTTTAACTAAATAAATAATAAAATTATTTCAGTCTATTTTTTTTTATAAATACATATTTGGGGGATTTACAAGGTAGTCATAAAGTTGTAAAGCCTTATGTCTTTAAATAATTACTAGAAATATATATCGTAGGATTAATATGCAAACCGGCTAAATCCACTTTTTATGTCAATTGAGATTTTGATGCCGTGTGGTAGAGAAAGATACGCCTCGTCGACCAGCATGTAGTTTTTTTTCTATTTAAGTCTTGAAGTGTGTAAAACTAATTGTATTTTAATTTTCTATCAAGCTGCACATATACAAAATAAAAAGTTTTTTGTCTCTCCTGTAAAATGTGTTTGAAGGAAGTTAGCAGGTTTGCATATTAAGCCGACGATATGACTGTTGTGGGCTACCGCTTATAATTTATATTTCTCTGTGCAGTTATGACGAATCAATGAGCGCAGCATTAAAATTTTTATATTGTTTGAAACACAACAATATTTATTTTAAGCAATTGTAAAATATTATTTAGAACATTATGACGATATGACTTGATAGCACACCTTGTGAATCCCCCAATTATGTATTTATTGAAAAATGCATATTACATATTTATGAATGGTTTTTTGTTTGCTCGTTTTAGTTCAAGAATTTTAATGTTTGGTATGTTATTGCTTTTTTTACTAATAAACTCCAAATAATAAATAATAATTGCATTTCTATGTGATGAAATTACTTAATTTATGAACAAAACTGTATTAATCTGCTAACCGATCAAAAACAAAATTAACCGATTATTGACCGATTAAACTAAAACCTCGGTTAATTAATCGAGCGATTAACCGATTAAAGCAAAAGGTCGATTAAATGAATACCCTAGGTAGAAGACAATCTTTGCGTTTTCTAGTGAAATATATTGCCTGAGTTTTATCAGTATTTAGCATAATTTTCCATTTGTTAAAATACGAATGTAATTCAATTAAGGCTCTTTGAAGATTAGTTATTACGTCTGTAGCTAATATTTCGGAGCTGAGAATCGCTGTGTCATCAGCAAAGATTGACAGAGCACAGTAGTCCAATTGGGGAAAATCGGCTGTATAAAGGTTGTAAAGAATAGGAGACAGACAAGAACCTTGCGGACAACCTGCTGTAAGAGAAACACAATCAGAAGAATATGAACCGATATGAACTTTAAAAGTTCGAAGATTGAGAAAACTGTGAATGATCTTTGTAAGCAGTATGGGAAAGTTAAAATTGATCATTTTAAAAACAGGACCGTCATGCCATGCCGAGTCGAAGGCAGCTTTGACATCGAGTAAGCCCATGCCTGTTGATTTCTGGAGATTAAAGCTTTCGTTAACTAGGTTTCTAATTCTTATTAGTGGATGAGCAGTATTGTGGTTTTAGGCCTTATTAACTGTTTTCCGGGAGTAGGGTTTATACGGGGCCTAGGGTTAATTATGGACTGATCTTCACGAAATTTCACAGTTTCATTTCTAGTCCTATTAAACAGTGATGCGATAGCATTAGTTTTTACGGTTTTAGGCGTATTAAACTATTTCCGGGAGTGGGGTTTATATGGGGCCTAGGGTAAATTATGGACGGATCTTCACGAAATTTTAGAGCGTGATTTCCAGTCGAATAAAACGAATTTTTGTAAAATCTTATATCATTCCGTGCATTGTTCCTCCATTTATGTTAGTTTTTGTAATAAAATGATCAATTTTTTAAAGTGGTGGTTCCACATTTTGATCCTACTGAACCGATTTTGCTGGACTTAAATTACATACTGCTTAGCAATTTGACACCAAGTTTGTTCATTTCTTTTGAGTTTTTCCAAAGTGAGCGTGTTTTCAACAGACGGACAGACAGACGGACATGGTTAAATCACTTAGAATTACTCAAAGAGCAAGAATATATATACTTTGTGGGGTCTGAGATGAATAATAAAGAAGTTTCACACGGAATGACAAACTTAGTATACCCTCTTCACAACTAATTGTGGTGGAGGGTATACAAATTATATTTTATGCATAGCGCCGTAGAAAATTCTCGTTTTCAAAAATTTTAAAAATAACTTAAATGCGACACAGTTCATGTTTTTTTTCATACATTTTACGTTTTCTATGGAAGCTTCTATAAGGAGTTTTGAATATTTCAAAAGAATTGTTGTTTACATAAATATATAAAAATAGTTGATGTCGGTCTTAGAAAATAACCCCTTATGGGCACGTGTTAACCCCATTTTCGTCTTATAACGGTTTTTTGTACGGAACCCATGTTTAGATATCTAGATAGAGCTTTGGGGGCTTGAGGAACATTTCTGTTTTTAAGGATACTTATACAATTTTTAAGTTACTCGACAAAAAGTGTCGTTTTTACCGAGGTTAATGATTTTGCGGGCCTGACATCTCACCAAAAATGCTCCGATTGGCTTGAAACTTTCTACATTTTTTTTGTTTAAATATAAAACCCATTCTATTTTGCATGCGAATATTATTTTGTATGGCGCTTACGAGGTTTTTGAAATGGCTTTAATTTTTTTTTTTCATAAAAAGTTGTCCAGATAAGAATGCAATCGGGTGGCAAAAGTTATTTTCTACCATAAAAACCAAAAGAGTCAACGTCGATGGCGCACGTATCTTAAGAAGAAATGCGACGACGCACATTGGTTCAAGAGCGGCATTAATTCATTTTTTTCATGTTCGCCGATTTGGATAATTTTTTGGTATTTTGTTGTCAGATATCTGAATATTATGATTCCATAATATTAGCCTGATATATTTATTATTTGTTTGGACAGACACACTCGAAGTTCATATATGTTCGCTTAGTTAAAATGGCATGCAAATTTACTGTATATTCAATCTTTTGGTACAATCATAGTAAACTTATCATTTGACTTTGTTGTATATTTTCGTAAATTATAATTGTCATAGATGAGATTTGCATTAAAATAAGTTGGAAAAATTGCCATATAAAAAAATATGGAACAAAATAAAAATTTCAATGTTCATCAACTTCAGTGGACTGCATCTTTTTAGCGCTGTGGAGCGCTGTTTAACGAAAGATGTCAAATTACAGCTTGAAGTCTCAGCTAAAAGTTAAAAAAAAAAAATTCAGCTTCTTCTACTTGCTCTTTTCCAAAAAAAAAAACAGTAAAAACTATAAAATGATAAAGTAAAGTTCATGCTTGTATTTGTTGACAATTAAAATCATTACATAATGTAATATACATACTACACGCAAAGAAAAAACATGGTTGTGGTAAACATGTTCTAAGAGCAACATATTATGATAAGAATTATGACTGTAGTCACAATATTACGATTATTATTAAATCAAATTATGACCCAATATATTCGTAATATTACATCCTAATATTTTCCCTTAATTATATTCTTATCATGCTAATCATAATGAGATACGAAGTAATCATATTATTGTCATGTTAAACATAATAAGCAAAAAAGTAATCATATTATTATCATGTTAATAATAATAAATTAAGAAGTAATCATATTATGATACAGTGGTGCTGTTACAACAATAAAAAATAAATTGGAATTTTTTTGCATCGATTTTTTATTTTGTGTCACTTTACAATTTTTTTTAACTTAAATACAATTTTTTAGAGTAAAGTGTACAGAACACTTCTTTTTTTAATGAGTATTTTTTTAATTGTTTAACGACTCACTCAAAAAAATTTAAATAATTCCAAAGGCATATTTAAAATACCACAACTGATTCGAAACTATTTTACAAATGGCGCTTACATAATATTATTAGAGCAACCATATTTTGTTTGCTTCTTAAACATACTATGACTACACGTATAGAAAGTCATCATGTTATGACTATTAAATGTCATGAAATGGTTGTGAGTAATATAATGTGTTTTCAAAGTTATCATTATTTAGTTGTTAGAAAAATAATTATTTTTCAGTCAACAATGCTCAAATCTATAATTGCGATTAACATTTATATGTTTACAGCAACTATAACATTGCTTAAATTTAATAAAAATAACAATGTTTTGTGTACGACAAAAATATATTGTTACAATAAACATAGTGTATTTGCCGTAGCCATGCCCAACCATATTTTTTCTCTGCGTGTAGTCAATAGTGTTAATTGAAATGTATTTCATTGTTAAAAAAAGCATAAGCATAAAAAAATTAAATTTTGCATAAGAAAAAAACTAAGAAAAAATACAAAAATTGAGGAAGCTCAGGAAGCGAGGAATAAATGAACTGATTACACTGTGCTAGTTGCAAAATTAGACAAGCCGGGCACATGGCGTTTTAGCATAGTTCGGGTACGCTGAATCCCATGGTGCCCGCCGTGACAAACCTGGGCATTTATGGGACTTTTTTTCAATATATTTCGAGTCTGCATTGAACATTTTGTATGGGAGCCCCCATAAGAAATGGAGATAGCGGGTAGGTTTGTTGGAAACAAATGATTGAGATGAAAAATAAAGTGGGGTTAGTCATACATTTGACCCATCTAGGGGCATCCTAGGCGCTGCAGGGGCCAAATTTAAGAATTTTATTAAACCGTTTAGAAGCCTAGCTACATTTTCCAATTTTTTATGAATTTAAAAAAAAAACAAAAATTTCGAAATTTTGATAAAAAAATTATTTTTTTCAAAAAAAAAAAAAAAATATGTTTCTAAAACCACTGCTCATATTAAAAAAAGTTTTAATATTCTTAAAGGAAATTTTATTGCGGAAGTTTTTTTTAGTAATTTCAGTTAACTAACCCGTTTTTGAGTTACGCGAATATATGTTTTGCAACCTCCTCCATTTTCGAAATAACGGTATATCTCGAAAACCAGAGCCAATCTAAATAAAACGGCGAGCACCACTGGATTCAGCGTACCCGAATCTATATATAAATCGGCAAAGGCAAAACAGTTAAGAACACTTTTCTCCTCTGTATGTCAACCGATGTGAACAAAATATACACCATTTGAAAGATATTTACTTACAGAAGTGCACAACATATATATATTTTATTAAAATCTGTTCAATACCTTCAGAGTTATAAGCGTTCTAATTTTCTACTAACACAAATACAAAAAATTTGTTTTATTCAATTATCAAATAATAAAAAATAGGGTGTTCGATTATTCGATATTTTTTAAAAACCGGTTTTCGAATATTTCGACAATATAAATCTTATATATAAATCGACACAGGCAACCCAGTTAAATATACTATATTTTCTTCGTATTAAGAAAAAATATGGCCGAATTTTGACCATTAGGCAAACACTCGTTAAATTAAAACGCCATGTGCCCGGCTTGTCTAAAAAAAAGTGTCAATTTCGAGCACAGTGTTATTAAATAGGAAATAAAAAATTAAAATAATACAACCGGTAACAGTTTTTTATCCATATTTACTTTCTTTTTTATTAAAAAAATTATTTTTAGTAAAATACATGTGGGGTTTGTTTACATATGCAAAACAATGTCACATACTTTGCAGGAATAAAAACGTCAAATTGTACAAACTCGCATGATAGGTAACATTGATACATATCAAAGTTTTCGTGTGAAATAATTAATGTGTTCAAAATTTTTCACAAATTTGAACAGAGTACTAAGCTAAAGGCAAGGTCTATCCAATAGGTCTGCTTAAGAAGCCAGATGTTTATTTGGTTTTTTCCTCAACGATGTTTACATTTTCCTTATACGTGTATATTTTTGTTTACTTTTTTGGTTTTTTGCCACACATACATGCACATAAAACACATTTTTCCTTTTGTTTTGCCTATGTAGTAGTAAGATTTTGACAACGGCGAGGAATTTTACACAAACAAAATGCCTGTTGTTTTTTGTATTGTTGTATTGTTGTAATAGTAAGCAGACCTATTGGATAGGCCTTGGCTTAAGGCACAAAACATTAGCTTATTAAATTACTAAAAATATTTGCAGTTTTCGTCCGCAGTCCACATTGTGCTGAAGCAAAGTTATTAAGTTAAAAAAAACTACAAAACATTTTACGCATTATTTCTTTTTTTCTCTTTTATTTTCTTTGGCTTATCAAAAGAAAGTAGAACATTATTTTGGCGTTTCTTAAATTTGTCATCTGGTATTATAAAAAAAGAATGAAAAAATATGTTGATATTCCCGGTGATTGATTTATTGTAACAAATAAAAAAAAAATTCACTAGGAACAAGAAACAGACGTAAACTCGACAGATAGACTCAATTCAGGATGGAAGGAAGAAAGTATGTACGTAAGTATGTATGTATTAAGCGTACGATTGCGGTTTGCAGAGTTGACATGGTGGTAAATCATTACACCATGATAAAAATAATACCAAACGTTACACTAAAAAAAAAACAATAAAAAAAAGAATGTGAAATAAACCATCAGGATAAATAAATTTGTAACAGTTTTCTAAGCTTTAAAGATTATTTTTTGATATTGTTCGAAACAGCCAAACCCAACAAATGAACGTGATAAATGTTGAGGTACAGCTAAAATAAATGAATTTTTTTGAAGAAATTTATGTGAGTGTATTATTTATTAAATTTCTGTGTTATTGTTTGACACGTTTTTGATGGAAAACCTTTCAATGTCAGCGGAAATAATTTGTGGCCATTAAAATTGAATTGTTACAAGAAGTTATAGAAGTGAAGCATATTTTCGGGATGTTTTCTTTATAGCTTTGTTGGTTTTTATCATCTATTCTTTTTTTTTCAAATAAGATAAAAGTTAATGTTTCTTGAATTATTACTTTTTTATTTAAAACATAATTGCCTGTTGTTTTTTTTTTATTTTGTGGCAATAATTTTATGGAATTTAATGCTTTATGGATACAATTTTAGCCAATTGCGTCTTTCCTTTGGCCATTAACTTAGAACGTACGGCATTTGTAAAATTGGCTTCTGTAATACAAGAAAACGGTCTGGTTCTTGTCGTAACATCTGCACTTTGACATTGTTTTCTTGAATCTAAATCAAGACGTTCTACACGTTCTACACGCATACTACTGGGCCTTTTAGCCAAATAATCGTTAATGTGAGTGTTAATGCCATTGCTGATGTTTAGATTGATTAAACGTTCCTGTAGTTCAGTTTTTAGGCGTTCGTTTTCTTTTTCCAAAGACTTTTTGCGTTGTGTCAAACATACTACATCGATTTTGACATTGTTGACACGTTTCCAGAAATTTTCCATAAGAAACCAGTTACCGAAACCATTCTGTAAAAGAGAAAAAAAAATAGTAAAGCATCATTTGCGAAACGTTTTGTTTAACTTCAAAACAAGTAAAAAAGTACACGCAAAGAAAAAACATGGTTGTGGTAAACATATTCTAAGAGCAACATATTATGATAAGAATTATGATTGTAGTCACCATATTAAGATAACTCGTAATATCTCATCATAATATTTTTCCCTTAATCATATTATTATTCTGTTAATCATACTAAGCTAAGAAGTAATTAAATTATTGCCATGTTAATCATAATAAGCTAAGAAATTAATTATATTATTGTCATTTTAATCATAATAAGCTAAGAAGTAATCATATTATCATCATGTTAATCATAATAAATTTAGAAGCAATCATATTATGATACAGCACCTTTCATAGCTGTCATAAAAATACAAAATAAATTTAAATATTTTTGAATCGATTTTTTATTTTGTGGCTTTTTACAATTTTTCTTAATGTTAATCAAATAGCGGAGTTCAATATAAGGCTGGCAAAAGAGCAAATGAAAAATCTGTGGTTTTTATGGTATCAGCGCCGAGGTCGCTGTATCGATTCCCGCCAGCGACTCTGGTTAAAAAAAAAAAAAAAAGTTGAATAAAAACAACTTTGATTAAAAAAAATTGAAAAAAAAAATAACAAAAAAGTCTATCAGCGCCGAGGTGCGGGATCGATTCCCGCCAGCGACTCTAGTTAAAAAAAAAAAAAGTTGAATAAGAACAACTTTGATTAAAAATAAAAAAAAATTTTGTTTTACTTTTTTGAAAGTATTCTTCCAATGAATAACATTCATAGATCTAATGTAAGGTTTCATTAAATACATTTTAATGAAACAGGTTTTATTGATCCAACGCTGCATAGGTTCCTTTTTAATGCAATTTTTCATGGGATTAATGTCAAAATTCATTGGTATTCTGAGGAAAATTCTTTCAGTGTATGTAAAAAAGAAAATTGTAAACATTAAAAATATAATATTTGTTCTCATTTTTCTGCTCTTCAAGAATCATTTTTAACTAGAAAACTGCTCTTATGCAATTAAAAAAAAAAATTGATTTACCTTTTCAACATAATCTGGCATCTGATCCACATCCTTTTCGTCATTTTCAAACATAACTTTTGTTATAGGCGGCAGACCTAAAGGTAAAATTTTTTCCTTTTCTGACTCAAGTTTGCGACAAACTCCAGCCAATTGCAAAATTGTATTGCCCTTCTCGCATAAACTTTTGAAATACTTAATTGAAATAATACAATAAATTACCCTCAATAAATTTTAAATCATTCTCAAGGCCTTACCTTTACCGCCTTATAACTCTCCACGCTCATTAGCTTAAACTTTTCCTCATTATCTTTCATTTCTCGATCCACTTGTTGCTTTACCTCAATTAATTTAGCACTTTGATGTTCTTTCATTAGTTTTAAATGCTTTAAACGCACTTCACTTTTATCCTCGGCATCTGCCAGAGTCAACTTCAAACTGGCCAATTGATTGCTGGCCTTTTCGATTTCATAGCAATACTCCCTGGTTTGATTGGTGTACTCCTCGTCACGTTCCTTGAGGTCCATATAGTCGGCATAGAAACCTTCGGTGTGGGCAACATACTCCGCTAAGGCCTGTTGATATGCACGCCAAAGTTTTTCGAGTTTCTGTTCACCTTTTTCAGTGATTTCTTCAATACGTAATTGCATCTAGTTGATAAAGAAAATTGTTTAATTATTACGGCTATTTTTTTGGATTATTTCAATGCTTAGAAAAATCAATTTTTATTGGAATAAATTATTTTCCTGTGGTCTGACCTCTGCCTTAATATCATCCAGTTGGGCTAAAAACTTTTCATTGGCCTCATTTCTCTCCGTATCATTTTTTTCCTCCAACTGATAGAAAACACATTCCAAATTCCCTCTGGCTTCAGTACTTAAATCCTTAAGTTTCTTTTGATCATCCTGGAACTCTTGCAACATTAATTGCTTCTCCGTTTCATAGTTCTCCCGAAAAAATTCCAAACGTTGCTGTTGAATATCTAGGAAATTAAACATATTTAAGAAATAAGGATTTTATTTGAATATAAAATTAAAACATACTGCTAAAATGCTGCACAACTTCCATGTGAGCCTGAGACATATTGTCATGCTGACTATGGGCCACCTCTAAATCGTTGAGCAAACGTCTAATGACATTATCTTTATGGTCCATCATATCCTTGCAGTACTTTTCCATTTCAGTGATTTCTTTGCGCAGCTCCTGACACTTGACTTGGCGCAAGATGGAACGCCACTCTTGATTAATTTTGGCCATATTAAGGCGGCAAAAGGCCTCCTCGCGTTTCAACTTGTTCTATGATAATTTTAGAATTTTATGGAAATTTAATTAGCATTTGATTCTACTCAAGAGATATTTACCTTCATATACATGGAAATTAATTGCATTTTCCTTCGCCTGGCCTCTTCCTCTATGTCCGCTCTTAGTTGTAAATAACGGGCCCGTTCCTCCTCTGACATTTTTGCCAGCTTATTTCCTTTGCCCTTTTTACCCATTTCTTAGGATATTGATCGGAGATTCTTGGAATTATCAATTAAATTAAAGTGCTTAGCAGGTTTTTGTCCAACAACTTCTAACTAAAAGTTTTATTCAAACAATGGCATTAAATTTCGTGTTGTGTTTCCAAATAACTTTGTTTACTAACCACGGCCAACCCTTCTTTTCCTTGGTATCCTCGTTGCTTTGGCAACTTAATAAAGCCATATAAACAATGATTTCCTCAAATTTCCTGGATATTTTTCTCTTTTTCTCTTTTCTTTTCGCCTTAAATTAATTCAATAATTTTAAATGGACTTTCCGAAAGGGAACAGGCAATCGTTATAAAGCTGTAAGTTTTTACATTTGAAATGATTGTAATTATCATAAACACGTTTCAGTCATGCAAACTATCTACACATATTCCTAATGAAAGTATTATAGACATAACTTTACGTTTCGTATCTGTGATTTTGGTAACATAACTTTTAGAATTCTGTCTTCAAACAGTTGAGTTCGATTCTGTGTGTATGTGCATGTTTTGTATGATAGTAAGCATTTTGTTTAGCCATAAATAAATATTGATATTTCTGCTTACATGTGGCTTACAACTCATTCAAAGATTATTTAACCTTGTTGCTGGTCCTCCGTTTTGTTGTACTTTCTTTATTCATTCATTTATGCCAGAGCACATTCTCCACTTTGTTTGGGTCTGTTTCTCTGTTTCTAACCAATAACAGAAAAAAAAAACTTTTCCAAGATAAAAACTTGAGCAAAAGCAATACTACCCTTCAACACACTTAAAAAGTTGAAAAAGCGAGGATTGTGTGGAAAGTTATTTTGGAGTCAAAACTTTGCCAGTTCTGGCACTACAACGTTTACGGAAACAACTTTTTATAAATAACGGGTTATCCATTTAGTGGTTTCAAAACCGCCAGTCTGGCAAGTCTGTCATATAAAGTGTCATTTATTTAGTGAATGGTTAACCATTTACGAATATGGATCCTTTTACAACCAAAGTTTGTGGCTCACACGTGTCACACTTTTTGAGCACTACGAGACGATTATGGTCGGGCTGGAGAACCTTGCTAATCTTTGCTTCCAACCTTTCCCCCCCTTTTTTACGACATGTTTAGTACAAAATTTTTTGCGTTACCAACATTAGCATGATCATCGTAACACCCCCCATTTGGTGATGTAGGCTATACGTGTAGCCTTTTCGGGATAATGATTTATGTCATTCATCTTTAGGTCCAGATTCGTTTATTTATAGTTTCATTATTTTAGTACTTTATTGGGTAGCATCGTCTGGAAAAATAAAGACCTTTAACTTAATTCAATGAAAGAACCCGTTCACAACTAAAAAATAAATAAACTAACTAAAAACGTTGTTAAATTGTCAACAAATAGTATCAAAATGACAAGAGAACGTTCTCAATGCACTTCCTTATTCAAATTTTTTTACAATTATCATTTTTTTTATTAATTTTAATCTGATTTAAAAGTTTTACTTTACAAATTTGTAAAGAAAAAAAAACCAGGAAAAAACGTGAACACTTAACTTGCCAACGACTAATTATATCGCTCCTTTGTTGCAACGTGGTCATATCTCGAAAACATTAAACTTGGAAAAACGCGTTAAAAGATTTCAAATTGTACCTGAATATACTGATTAAATTAAATATATTTTGCTATAACTTCGGTTTAAATTAACATGTACTACTGATTTGTTTTGCACTTTTGCTCAGGTAACTTTAAATTTTTGATTATCTGAGATATGAGTACGTTGCAATTAAGGAGCCATATGCTTAACAAATTTGTTTTGGATTTATTCGACTTTATCTCTAAATTGAATCGCAAAAAATCGTATTTATAAAGTCTTAATTAATGCTTGATCTAGTTTGATAAAGTTGTGTGAAATCATGTTTGATAAAAAAAATAGTAACGTGTAGGGCGTCCAGAATTTGTTAAGTGTGACCAAAACTAGATTTACACATCATGATTAATATTTTTTAGTTTCTAATTTATTTTTTAACCCGCACACACAAATACATAGACGAAAGATAAAACTAGAACATAAAGCAACGGATCTAAAACATGATGTTCTTTATTTGTCATCAAGATGGTGTTAATTTATCTACAAATTGAACTACGTGTGCTATTTTACTACTTTGGCCTCATATCAGTTATGCACCTCGCATAACCGATAAAAGTCAAAAAAATTATTCCGCGTACTCGAGGAGTATAACTTAAGAAATTTTCAACCAGAACTGACATTTACTCCGTTTGTTAAAATTAAAGGATCTTTAGATAGGGTAAGGACCTTTGCGCCATCATGTATTTAAGAAAGGACGCACGTATCCCACTAAGAGCGTTTTGCAACGTTCAAAACAAATGGTAGTCAAACGGAGCAGGATGTTGCGGCAAATTGGCAAATTTGTTTCCTTATAGTTTTATACTGGCCTGGCAGCACTACACTGAAAGAATTTTCTTCACAGATCCAATGGATTTTGGCATTAATCCAATGAAAAATTACATTAAAATTCAACCTATGTTACCTTTCATTGGATTAATGAAGAATGTTACATAAGCCCCCCGTTAATGAAATGTTTCATAAAATCGAAAAAAACTTTAGTTTGCTTAATGGCAGAAATTCGTTAAACTACTGCTTAAATTTGGTCATTTTTATGACCATATATACATATATATTTATGTTTATTTATTTCAGCCATTTCAATGTGCGTTTTGAGTTGTTGTGAATTTTATTTTTTTCCTGTTTCAAATCATCAAGTTATATCAATTTTATTTCGTTTATGTATTTCTGTAACATCATTTTATGTTCTACTTGTATAAGCGTACCTTTTAGTAATTTGTATTAATTCATTTTCAAGCCCGGGACGACCTTCATCTTGCTTCTTTCCATTTTGCTAGCTTGTTCTACTACGTAAATTTTGTATATTTAAATTAACAATTAAAGAAAAAAGAATGTTTGAATTGTATGCTCTTGTTTTTTCTTTCTCGTTGTATGTTTTTGAACCTTTTACTAACATTTAGCTAAATTCAGTGTTTTGTTATCGTTATGAATTTTTTCATTAATGTTGTGAAACATTGAAATTTACAGTTTTTTATATATATTTTCACGTTTTTACAGCAGTTATAGAAAGAAAATATTTTCTAGTTATAAGTATTTTGAAGTTAGAGAACTTTATCTTGTTTTCTTTGATTTAGGGACATTTTTAATGAAAAATATGAAGTTACACTTTTTTTCATTAACTGAAAAATATTTGAATACATTAATTAATAGTTTATTTTAATCTTAAAAACCTATTGAAATAATGTATAACAATCAGTTCAATTTTTCTTTTGAAAGAGATATTAAGTTGTCATTAATTTAATGAAAAATTTTACCAAATTACGAAACTCAATATCGTAGTGGTAATGAAATTGCTCCATTATTTCTGTAAAATTTCATTCCCGTAATGAAATTTTTCATTGGATTAAAGAAAAAATTTAATGAAATTGATTCATTAGATTTATGAAGCATAATTCTTTCAGTATAAGCGAGCGTTGTCATGATGAAATATTCCGGCTTCATGTCTAGTCGCATATTCCAATTGTTTTTCGGCTAATTTCCGCTTCAAACCCATGAATTGTGTTTTGTGCAGGTTTCCTAAAATCGTCTTGCCTAATTTCATCGGCGGATAGAGCCCTACGAAATACAGCTCATGAGCTTCGCGCTATGGATTTAAAGCTTTGGCTGGTTGGCCAAGCTTCACAAACGATATCAAAAATACTGCTTTTTTGTGCCGTTCAAGCGGCATTTTGTATATGCTCACTATTTTATTGCTTCAGTGCTTGCCAATGAAATGGCAAGCTGGTTTTAAGTTTGACAACAATCTTTATGAATCAATATTCTTCGAACTTTATTGCTTAAGCTGGCCGGTATCAGTCTTGCGTGTCAAAATTCCTCATGACTATATAAGAGTAGTGCTGTGCATGGTTACGATAAAATTCGTTATTGAATTTCTCACTCTACCCTCGAATGTTTTAACGTTTGCATTATCTAATATACTTACTTATAAAGCTGGCTGAATTCCTTTCGTTTTTATTGGTACCTAATACTTATTATCTTTGGCCCTAGAGTGTAAATGTTTGTTCGTGCAGAAAAGGATTAAGATTTATTTGTTGCCAAAGAATTATTGCCAATGGCTTGACTTGAATGCATACAAACATACTCATTCTCAAGAAGGACATAACAACAACCAAGTAATAACTGAATCTCTGCGTTAATGTATAACTTTGTATGAGAACATGCTTGGGCATGTCAAATGTTTTTTTAGAACAATCTTCCAACAAAGTAGTGGAGAATGTCTACGTCTTATTGCAACGATTTTTATAACTGCTAATAAACTTAAATTGCTAAAAGTTTTGTACGGAGAAAAATGGTACTAAAGAAGATAAGATATAAACTGCATAAGCTAGCTTAAGCTACTGTCAACAAATAATTAGAAACCCGTTAAATGCATTAAAAAACAACATCAAAAAGCATTTGTTTCCGTACGGAATGTGTGATCAGCAGCCGTTTTCTGTAACTCGCTTAGCATAAGCTAAATCTCGATCTCTAAAATACCTTAGCGAATGCAAAATTTTAAAATTTTAGCGATGACATTAAAAGGTAAAATTGCGGCGAATTAAATTTTTATGGCATTGTCAAATTTAGCAATGCACGTAACCAAGGCGAATTTATAGAAGGTAAGTGCAACTCTACAACTACAAAAAGCCCCATGTATTTTGTTTATGAAATTTTCCGACTTGTTGTCAAATTTCAGTATAGAAACAAAACAATATTTTGACGTTTCACCGTTTTTTTAATTCGCCGTGGATACAGCTGATGAACGGCTGACGAGATGAGTTTACCTTGTGTAAATTCGCCTTGCACGTAACAGTATTGCATTCGTAGCCACAAATCGCTAAATCAACTTTATAGATTTGTAGCGATAGAGATTAACTTTAGCGTATTACAGAACACGGCAACAGTTCCGCACTTTGCTGAAGCCAATAACAATTCCATAAATTTAAACGAAAATATTCCTTTAGTAAAATTTGACAGTAATAATTTACATGTAATTGCACAGTTGCTTAAGCCAGCTTATGCACATTATGGTTGGGCCTCAAGAAATTTGAATAGGAACATTTTAAAATTTTTGTCTTTTGTCATTTTAAAATTTTTGTCTTCGATTTTCAAGCTTAATAAATTATTTACTACACTGAAAGAATTATGCTTCATTAATCTAATAAATCAATTTCATAAAACTTTTTTCTTTATTCCACTGAAAATTTTCATTACAAAGTGAGCGTTTTAATCTCATATAACTTATCAAAGTTTGTTGCAGACTCCTACAACAACACAGTTAAAAAACGATTTACTTGTTGTGTGTAGAAACAGCAAAAACAACACAACAATACGAAAAAATATATTTTCATGTTTAAAAAGCAAAAATGAGAACTCTTGCTTCTCATTTTGTTTATATTTTTAGTAAAGTATGTACATTTAATTTTTAAAGTAAAAACCATATCGGGAAGGATGCAGGTTTAAAACGGGTAAGTAAATCAATCATAATAAAATTCTCCTTCTAATTTCACTTTCGGCTTATTTTAAGTACGAATTCGAGATTGAATCAACTTTATTATGCTTGAATCAAGCGCATTTTGAGATTGATTCAATCTTACTTTTACTTAAATCAGTCTCACTTTCAGATTATTTCAAGTACGAATTCGGGATTGAATATGGATAAGTAAAGTATTTCCCAATCTTTCTGTACTTGATTCAAAAAAGTTTGTACTTACCGTGATACTAATACCGCTTCGGATTGATTTGTGTACGGATGGAGTGATTTTTTTTTTTAATCTTCATGCAGCATTGAGCTTTAGTATAGTTATTGACATATCTCAGGTAGACTGGTCCTTATTTTCTGACTTCAAAATGTTCTATTTTTTAAAATATAAGAAAATTTTTTATGCCGGAGTCGCGAGTTTTTGTTGGTACTTCGACTCTGGTACAGAATTTCAACTCCGACTCTGATGAAAACTATACGATATCGTTCGCTTGCATTGTCGATCGACTTGTCGTTCTGAAAATTGTTAGTGGGGAGCAGATTAGCTGTTTGTCGTTGAAAATGGAAACGAACGATAGCGGTCGATATCGTGCACCAGGCTGTTAATATATTATTATGTTAATATATTTAATAACTCTTTTAAAAGGAAAAGTTTATGAATTAATGAACTTTTAATTAAAATATTCGAGTATTTTAAAATCAATCAAGAATAAAAAAAAACGAAGCTTTTGTTACTTCACATTTTCAATAAAAAATTTCACTAAATCAACGTCAACAAAAAACCAGTGCCCATGTTCTGTAACTCTTGCGTCGAGAAACTTTTCGATTGAAATGTGTAAAATAGAACAAAAATGCCATATATTGAAACAAACAGCTGTTTTTCTCACTAAACTGTGTCTGCAACTTTTTTTGGCGGGTACAAGCTGTCACGCAAGGAAATTACTCGCCAATTTAAAGAAAAAGTGTGTCTGTAACATTTTGGTGAGAAAAGTTCCCGCTTTGGACTGTCAAAAAAACTCACGAATATAAATGGGGCGAGAAAAAATTTTTACACTAAAAAACAACTAAAAATGCAAATTGCAAAGAATAATAATAATAAAATTATGTTCCATGCCCTTTTTTTATTGTTTTATTATTTTCTTTTACCATTTTTATAAAATATACGAATTTTTTCAAAGCTCGTTTGCAAACAACAAACATTAAAGTCGCACTTTACATTATTTGGCATGGTCGACGGTTGTATTTTCGCCGCCGTCGTTGAAAATTTTTCAATTTTAGTAAATTTTGGTCGCCGTTAACTATATGTATGATTGGCGTCCTCAACGTCTGCAATGTCACATCGGCTTCGAGTGCAATGTTATGACATTTGTAACGTAACCACGTAATCTTTTTTGATAGTCTCGTTATAAGTTACAGACACACTTTTTTCTCACTTTTCGAGAAACGATGGAATATTTTGTTTCACATCTTTTCGATGCGTGAAGTTCTCACTAAAGTTACAGAACATGGGTACAGTTCTCTTTACAAAATACTTATAACAAGGAAATATTTTCTTCCAAGCACTGTTGTAAAAATGTATTTTTTATTAAATTTTTTGCAATAGACAAAAAATGAACAAACAAAAGCAAAAAATTCTCACATTTCTTTTCCTTTTGTTAATATAAATACATAACATAAGTAGTAATAGAAACAAATAAAATGGTAAAAATGCTGATTAAAGTCATCGCGGGTTGGAAAATTAATTAAATTCATTTTATTTAAATGGTGGCTTACTGCCCGTCTATACTAGAAATAAATATTGCGACATATATTGCAACAAACGTCGAAATTATGTTATCTTTAATTGTAGACAGCTGTTGTTTTTACAAAATTATTTGCCGGCAATTTATGTTGCATTAATTGTTAGTCCATTTTTGTTGATTTTTATTAATATATTTTTTTTTAAAAATAATTAGTATTGTGGTTATTTTGTTGAACTATTTATGGTTTTTAATCCAAATTTTTTTTAATATTTTTAATTAGGCTTAAGTTCATTAAATTTAATTTTCATTAAATTATTTTTTTTTTCTATTCGATCTTTATTATTTAAATTTATATTAATTTGTTTAAGATGGAGTTCTTTTTTATATAAAAATATTAATATTGGCAAAGTAATTTTTGGGAATACAAAATTTTACAAGAGTTTGTTAGTCGTGCTTAATTCCTAATTTTTATTCTTGATAAAAACACTGAA
Organism: Pollenia griseotomentosa; assembly: GCA_963931875.1. Taxonomy (NCBI): domain Eukaryota; kingdom Metazoa; phylum Arthropoda; class Insecta; order Diptera; family Polleniidae; genus Pollenia; species Pollenia griseotomentosa. The sequence goes on along the minus strand of OZ007564.1, from coordinate 69,115,761 downwards.
ATTTATTGTTGAAGGGATAAGCTATTCCTATGCGCATTTCACAGTTGAAACTTCATCCGCATAGGAATAGCTTATCCCTTCAAATTTCAGTGTTTTTATCAACAATAAAAATTGGAAATTAACCACGACTAACAAAATCTTGTAAAAATATTAATTTTATTTTTATAAAAAAAAAAAAAAAAAAAAAAAAAAAAAAACTAATAAAAATAAATATTTTTATATATAGAAAGACCCCAAGCTTAAACAAATAAATACACATTTAAATTATAAAGTCGCATAAAAAAGAATTTATATAAATAAAAAAAAATTGCAAAATGGCACCTTCTTCCTTGATTTTTTTTTTTTTCAAAGTATGAGTTAACACAAATACGTTTTCCCATGCCTTTAACCTAAGCTGAGCAATAAGAAATATTGATCTGTTATTCTGCCGACGTTATTGCCAACTTGCTGAGATATTTATCGTTAGTGTAGACCTGGATTTAAAAAAGTAGAACATACCGTGATATAACATGAATATAAAAATTATTATAACTCGATGATTTGTAACAGGATTAAAAAAAAAAACGAAATAGAATTTCCAACAATTCAAAACGCACATTGAAAAAATGGCTGAAATAAATAACCAAAATATTCATTAAACTAATAAAAGACTCATAAATATTTCAAAAGTTAGTAATTAATTTAATTAATTTATGTAACTGAACAAATTAAAATTTTCATTGACACTTTTTCATTAAAATAATGGAAAAAAAAATATTTTTATAAACGTTTGACTTTTCATGATTTTCCTAATAAAATGTTTTATTAATGTAACGACAAAAAGTCTCACAGTCCTTATAAAATTTCTTGCATTAAATTAAAGTAAATTTTCATCAAGCTTATGAAACATTTACTCAAAATATTATGTAGTTACATTCAAACGAAAATTCATTTTAAACAACTTTACATTTATTTAAAAAACGGATCATTTACATTTCATTTAAAACAAATGATTTTTACATTAATTTTTAAATTTTTATTTATCAAACAGCATATTCCTTAAAATTGAATAGGTTTTACTTTTAAAACACATATTTTAACCGGAAAAAATCAAACTACACAACAAAATAAATACGGAAAAACATTATTTTTTGGTAGTTTGCTTTTTGAATAACAAACATAAATGTTAAAAAATAAAATTATTCGTAAAATATCTATATTTTTATTCAATTTTAACAGTACGGAAAACGAGTTTAATAACCCACAATCAGTTACTGTAATAATTTTTTGAGTGTTTTTAAGTAATCCAATAAAGCGTTTCATAGGTTGGAATTAAATGTAATTTTTTTATTGGATTAATGTCAAAATCCATTGGATCTACGAAGAAAATTGTTTCAGTGTAATATTTGTTGTAGTTCTTTAATAATTCGGCAAACACTTTATATCATTAATCTTTAAACCCTAAAGAAATTAAAATTTATTCGTAGATCCTAAGACATGAGATTATGCTCGATCTTTCTCATTTCTTTATGACCATCATAAATATATGTATATTGCAATTTTATAAACATTTCGATGTAATTGCAATTCAAAAGAAAAAACAAATAAAGCTACAACCAGAACTATTTTATTCGCGAACTCCTAAGAATACCATCTCATAAAAACATTTTTTAAGAAAATATATGCGGCTTGAAATGATTTATAGCAACACGTTGACCTTGGTGTCATGAGATAATCGTTTAGTCGTCGTATTTAAAAAACAATACAAAGCTTATGAAAAGAATGTAGTTATTTAATGGTTATCTTTGAAATGGGTTATCCATAAGCTACATATGGCTTGTGTCTCGAACAATGTATTTGGCATTTTGAAGGCTAAACATCTGTCATCAGTTATTCTCATTTAGTCATTTAAATAATAGTGTAAAAAATGCAGGTGATGCACATAAATTACTTACCGAAAGTTATTCCGAATGTCCCTTGTGCCCAGGAAAAGCTTTGTAAATTGTTGTAACAAAATGGTCCCATGTATTCTCAGCTGCTGCAATTCAGCCTGATGATAACCCAGCACAACTGATTCGTTTAAAACCGAAAAACGCCTGTGATATGCGACGGGATAATATTTCATAAGGAAATAAATCGGCCACATGTTGCAAGAACAGTTAAAAACGGTTTAGAAAAAAGGTTTTGGATAATTTTGGCCAACCGTTAGAAATAGTCCAGATCACGCTCGTTTGACTCCCATTTGGGTTGATTTGGTTTGAGTTTTACTGGCATACAGTTCACTTCAGAGTATGTCATCTTGATTGACCACAAAAAAATTAGTAGTTTTTTTTGTTGTTTGGCTCTGATTCCATATGCTGGCGGAAAGATGGAAAAGACTTAGATTGTTCAAAAAGATCTCAAAATTTACCAAAAGTCTCCAATTCAATATTAAGAATATATATAGAAAAATAAACGGTGTCTGGTACTTTTTTGAATTTCGCCCCTTTTAGGGAGAAAGCGTGTGAAACCTGTATTTTGAAACATTTTTTTCATCCCATCTATCTTTTTAACCAATAAACATAGAAATAAAGTTTATATCACATTCGAAACTAATCTAAAAATACGAGGGGAGAAAGTCTTAACTATTTTTGGTACTTTTTTTACAAAACATTTTTCTCCATTTATTGACATACACATACGTATTAATTTATGAGCTTCCATTACAATATTGAAATGCTTGATACTTTAATGAGGGAAAAAAGTACAAAAAATGGGGAAATACGGGAAATTATTTCCTTTCTTTAGCTTTATGTTTTACAACTGGTACTTTCTTTAATTATAGTTATTTTTTTACCTTTAAACATAAAATTCTACATGCAATGTCCTGAGTGGTTGAGAACCTGTAAGTGAATTCTTGGTACTTTTTTTGTCCTTTAAATGGTATTTTTTGAATTTCCGTTAGTATTGAACCTAAAAACATAAAATTAAACGTGCAAGGTCCTGAGTGAATGTAACGTGGAAGGTCCTTAGTAAATGAGAATCTGTAAGAGGGTTTTTGGTACTTTTTTGTTCTTTAACTGGAACTTCCTTAATTTCTGTTAGTTTTGAACCTAGAAACATAAACTTGTACATGCAAGGTCCTGAGTAAATGAGAATCTGTAAAAGGGATATTTTTGGTACTTTTTTGTTCTTAAACTGTACCAGTTTTTTTTCAATTTTCGTTAATATTGCAGCTATAAACATAAAATTAAACATGCAACGTCCTGAGCGGATGAGAATAATGTCTGGTACTATTTTGCTTTAGAACTAGAATCTAGAAACATAAACTTTGGCATATAAAAACATATGTCCAAGATAGAAAGGGAGACGCTCACGACGTAGCATAATTAATGCTAGTGTTAATATAAATAATTGAATGCAATTTTTACTTATTATTTGTTTTATTGATTTAACACACAATTTTATATATTTACAATCAATACTCCATTCAAATCCCATCATTTGACCATTTCTTCTCCACAAATTTCTTTGCTTTCTGAATGCAAACAAGCGGGTTGTGCTTTATTTGTATAACTTTACCAGTTGGTTCTCAAATCAATCTGTTATTCAAAGGAACTTCTATTTCAGTATACTGTAAGCCTGGTCCAAGATTCACTCTTTAGCCAAATGTTCGAATTTTTGGCAAACAATTTCTGGTAGTTTTTGCGAAACAAATTCAATAGGGAAAATTTCGCCTTCGGCTTCACATGCTGAACGACTTGTGTGGGTTTTTCGTATTGGGGATATTCCGATCTCTCTTTTGACTTCAAATTTAGTGTTTCATAATCATATTCCTCTAATTTCGTAGAAGCCACACATTCGAAAGGCAGACTATAGATGGTGGTGTGCCAGGACATCGAGTCTTCGTGTTCAGTTTTTTTCGGACTTTGTGGTTTGATTACTTGATATTTATTCGCGTTTGGCACTTCATAATGATTATGTTGTTGTTTCGCTAAACGTTTTGAATTGTAGCTAATCTGTTTTTGTTCAAAACTTTCCATAACGGATTCTTCTTCGGGGGCGTCGGTTGAGGATAATGTTGAACTGCTGCCAGCTGGATATTTTTGACTCAAATAGCGCAAAGTATCTGCTAGATATTGAGCACGATATCTCTGTTGGTGTTGTTTCTTTAGGCGCTCCATGCGTGTAATTTGCTCTATACTCTCAATGAAGAGCACTAAGTCTTTGGCAGAGAATCTATCACAGTTGATATAAACCATTTTTGGTAGTTTTAGAGAGCTAGAGAAAATGTTGCAGTGTTACTGGTGTAAGCGCTTATAAGCAAATGAGTTGAGAATTCCAATTGTACGTGAGTTATATAGTGAGCAGGTAGAAGAAAATTCCTACTGTCATGGTCATGTCAGGCTTCATACAAACTTAAAAATCCGTGTACCTGATTGGTGGGTTTACTTGTGCGGGAAAATTAAACTCACAAATTGCTTGTGTGGGATTATTTTAGGCTCATTATGTCATAAAATTGTAAAATTTTAATATTGGAAATTTCTTTGTAAAAATATTGCAACCATAAAATGGTCAAATATAATTTTTTTGAAAAAGGTTCCTAATAAAGTAAGTATGTTAAAAAGAGGCTTAAAGTTTTGTTGGTAAATCCTAAAAATATTATTTACAGGGAATTTTAAAAGGCAGCGAAGGTTTGCTAAATACGAAAAGCATGATTTCGGTAATGGCGATAAAGGCACTATGTTAATTTTAAGTCGATTTCCATAAATGTGTAATTTTGTGTAAAGAAATATGGTTTTTATGTTTCAAATATTTGTCTATTTAAGTTGTCAAAAAATAACAGAATTGAACCCTTCCCTAAAATCACTTTAAAATATTATTTTTATATAGTCTCAAATGAAGCAAATTCCAAAACAAATTGAGAATACGCAGTCTCTTATAGCGAATATTGAATGTTTAATCTCTAATAGGGCATATTTAATGGAGTAGAAATTCATATAAATGGGCTTGCCCGACTACTCTTACTGTTTTTTATTGATTTAAAACTGGGGTTGAGATATGAATCTATTTAAAACGAGACCAACGACATACATTGTTTTTGATGGGATTTGAAAAGGGTTTATTGATATTTTATTCATAGAGAATTGGTGTTGAGCTAAGCTAACCCAACAAACTAAAACGATTTAGAAAGAACTTGTAGCCAGCTTACTAACATAAGCCTTAAGCTTAGAAAAGTGTTGTGATAACTATTACAAATAGCTTATTAATAATTGTTTAATAATACAAACTGATCACTTGCGTTAATATAATTCTTGTCTATAATATAATGTAAGCTATGAAGTCTAATTTTAGAATAAGCTTACAGAAAAATACTTTTGTAATCTATAATAAGATTGCATTCTTTACGAACACTGTGTTTAAATTTATATGGCATATAAGCAAATAAGTTAAGTTAAGTTAAAATTTAATTACTTTTTTTTTGAATTGTGCACTTTTTAAAATACTTTTAAACACTTCACTCTTCGAACAAAACACAAAGGCCAAAAACTTTAACTAATAATACAAATAAAAGGACATCATTCTCAAAAACTTTTGCAAAACTATAGCGAGAGTATGTCATTTGCAATCATATTTGTTGTCGTGTTGTAGGAAACCCCTTATGATAAGCTTATTCTACAACTCATTTACATCGCTATTAAACTTTATGTATATGAACAGTGTATAAAAAAGTCTTAGCAGTGTCACATTGAAAAGAAATTTTTTAAAATTAGCAAAAGTGCTGCCCTAATTTTAACCACCCTACTATATTAGAAGTTAAAAAACAGTGAGAAAAATTTTTCGATATACATTGAACTTCTATAAGTCGAACTTCTGTAAGTCGAAAATTCACATGATTTGGTTTCTATAACTTGAACTTCTTTATTTTGAATTTTTCTATAACTCAAAGTAAAGAATTTGCACCACGCGTGGCCACACTTTCACAAGTCGAACTTTTTCCAAAATGTTTTGCCATCTTAAATTTTTGTTTTTTTTTTTAACTAATTAGCATTTAAAATATGACATTTATCTCTAGTTAAATAAAATTTGATAAATCTAAATTCAATAATTCTAAGTTTTTCAAATTTTGCATGTAAACACTTATCAAATCACACAATATTTCATTAAATGAAATCTTTAAATATGTACATATGTATATGTACGAAATAAAACTAAAATAACATGAACACCGAACGAATTAAATTTTTTATTGTGCATTAATTACAAAATTCTCTAACTTGAAGTTTCTGTAAGTCGAACTTTTTTGTCGGGATAATGGAGTTTCGAGTTATAGAAGTTCAACTGTATATCCCAAAAAGACTTTTTAAAAACCTTCTACAGTTCTAAGAATTTTGCGATTCTTCTGAGAAGTAATTTTTTTTAGTTGATATTCTAAAGCTATCAATTTTGTAATATTTGAATATTTGTTCTTATAAACCTCAACGAACATCAAATATATCCTTACTTTAGAGCAGGGACCCGAAATAACTGTTATTATTTTTTAAATATCCAATAGGTTATGGAAAAAATAACTAAAAAAAAATTGGTCCTGTAATAATAATTATAAATTACCCAGAAAATAATAGTTCTGCCATAAACATTATGAAACATTATTATTTTTTTGGGTCTTTGATAACCGTTATGAAAGATTATTAATTTTTTTGGTCTTTGGTAACCATTATGAAAGATTTTTATTCTTATTGGTCTTCTATAACCATTATAAATGATTTTTATTTTTTCTGTCTTCTATAACCACGCTACAGTTCGCAAATCTTAGATATTTTTATAAAATTTCGCACACTGACTTATATTTGCACAAGGACGAACTTTTTTTTTAATGATTTTGGTAAGGATCCGCAAATTTTTTGATATCTTTCTCATATTTGTAAATAGAAACCAGTTATGCCACACAATCATGGTGCTGAGTTTAAATAAAATCGCTCCAGTTTTAGGCATATTCTCCCGATTTTTTTTAAATACAAGAAATTTCGCACTAAAATTGTATTTATATACCATTGAGTAGTCAGTGCTGCTGGTGTAGTAGCTAAGATGTGGACTCTGAAACCGATAGGACCCGGATTCGATTCCTGGCTCGAGCGACCAAAAAAAAACATTTTTCAAAAAGAAATAATTATTTGTTACCATCCTCAACTATCGGTTGGCTTGAGCGAACTAATGAAAGTAATTTCAAATGCAAATATTGCTAGTAATATAAATGTTAATAAAAATGATAATTTAATGAAGCTATTTTTAGGAATGACTTTTATGAAACTGTTTCATAGATTCTATAAAATGCTTCATTATTACCTGACGATTTATTGTTTCTGTAAAGAGTTTCATTAATTCAATGAAGCTTTTCATAAACATTGACTGTAACGAAACCTGTTTCATAGATTTTATTAGGAGTGCCATTGGCTGAACTCCAACGAATATTTTCATAAAACTTGTGTGAAATTCGATATGGAAGACCGAAAAAAATAAAAATCTTTTGTAATGGTTACGGAAGACCAAAAAAAATTAAAATCTTTTGTAATGGTTATGGAAGCCCATAAAAAACAAAAACAAACTATAACGGTTATCAAAGACCAAAAAAATATTGGTTATTTGTAACAATTATTCAGAGATCAAGTTTTAAAAATTCGTGAAAAATTATTATTTCAGGATTTTTTCAAATATTGGTTATAACTGTTATGTCCCTGCTTTAGAGTCTTCTAGGACAGTTTTGTTACATTTTTGAAGAAAAGTTTGAATAATTCAAAGAAAGAGTGAAAGTTTGAAATGTGTTCCAGTAATAATTGTAATTACGTTTCCTAAAATAAATAATGATAAATCATATTGATTGAACGTTTTAAATTTTGTTAAAACACGCTTCCTTTGCTTACAATTCCGTCATAAACGTATTTTGTTTTCTTAATTGATAGCAACAATTTCGCTTTTTTCTTTTGTATCTTATCTCTTCCAAAGTATTTCATTTTTCAAATAAAAGTTTTTTTAAGTAGAGTCTACTTTTACTACAGCAACAATTTTCATGAAATTGCAAATGACGTTTATAATAATATTATTAACTTTAAATGCAAATTTGACCAAAATTTAAAAAAAAAAATAATAATAATAAATTCGTAATAACGTAGTGTGCAAATTTTGCAAACGTTTTTGTAAATAGGAAATGTGAGTGGTTGCGAAAAAAAAAGTTCGTTTTATTCTGAACAACAAGTGAAAATGAAGCTGTCATTGTCAACGAAGCTTTATTCAAATCGCTTTTTGTTTATTTCTTATTTTATTTTGTTTAAAAATATTCGATTTTAAAACAAAAAATAATATCGTATAAAAAATATTTGGCCCTAACGGTTTAAAACACTAAGCATCGCCAAAAGTTGCATTAAAAGTCAAAAATATTTTATAATTTTGTTGTTGCTTTGTTTGAAATTTAAAATGCAATATAAATTACTGTAGAAAGCAACAACAAAATTGTTAAATATTTTTCACTTTGGTTTTGCTTTTAATGTAATTTTTGGCGTTGCGATGCGTTTTACGCAATTAGGGCCTTAATTTATGTCGACGTAGGTACACTTTTACAACAATTGTGAGCCTTTATATCAAACATTACACGTTTTTATTTGACAACGCATCAACATCGAACGCTACTACGTTGATACGGTTCAATAGCAATAGCATTCTAGCAGCCGATTTGTGGTCCACTTAAAATTTTCAGCACGTCAGATCAATCAATAATGGAAGTGAACGATATCGTAATAGTGTTCCTGCAAATTTGCGCCCCACTATGAAATATTATGCTGCCAAAAATGTAAAAATCAGTCACTTTTGTTGTGCTTGTCGATAGAGGCATTTTGTTGCAATAGTAAACGAAACTATTTCTTTAATATTATGTACTTGAAACGCCAACACTAATATTTTTTATTATAAAATTTCTTTAAAACAACACCACAAAAAAAATTACATTGTTTTATTGTATTATTTTGGATGAAACTAAGTTTTTGGGTAACTAAAGGAAGTTATTAAGGCCCTATGCTCCTAAAAGGAACAAGTGACCCAATTTTTAAATCGATGAAATTTGCACCAAGGTTGTTAGTCCTATTGGATAGTAGTTTAGACACAAGTTTTTAAAAAGTTCGGTCAAAAAGTTTCTGAGTTAGAGGGGGTCAAAGTTTGACATTTTGGCCATACAGGCGTTCTTTCTCATCCATGTAGCTTATTACCTATTGGTGTTAGCAAATTTGTCCCAAAAAGCTTCGATAGCTATTTGATCAATTTTTTGAAAAAAGATTTATTGTTTTTTTAAAAAAATTTTTTAAATTTTTTTTTTTTAAATTTAAAACTTTTTTTTATTTTTTTTTTATCCGTAATGTTTTTTTTTTCTTTTTGCTCAAAACAAAGCTTATGTCTTTTCCTTTAATGTAGTTTTGGTCGCTTTTTGGGATGCGAGAAACTAGACAAATTAACCTTTCCGACGGTATGTAACATACCCAACTATCATTTTATACCTTCGATACTGTAATGCCCACAATATGTTAATCCCAGGAATAAAATCACTTTTTTTGAGCGCAGGTAATACTAAATGTAATTTTAGTTGTCAAAATATCAGGTGCCCCAGTGACAAGTTTTTAAATCAGGTGGAAATATTTTATGGCCATTCTCCTAATGTGATTAAGATTAAATTTTATTAAATTATTTATCTTTTTATTATTATTATATATTAATTTAATTTTTAATATTTTTAATTAGGCTTAAGTTCATTAAATTTAATTTTCATTAAATTATTTTCATGAAGAAATGAATTTTACAACATGAAAATTAATTAAAATTGTTATTGATAATCTTTCATTCTTGAGCGTGGCCGGGATTCGAACCGCGGCCGGCAGGTTACCATGACATGTTCCGATCGCAACCACTCGATCTCCTCAGATCGATTTGCCGTTTTACACTCGCAGCCATCGACGACTGCTGATGTCAATAGTCAAACATCAATCCTTAAACCAAATTGTATTTTTTTTTAACTTTTGGTAGATCGAAATTTGCTTTTTTGAATGATTATCCATTTTAATTGATTTTACATGTTTTTCCTTACAGAATTTTTTAACAAAAATTGTAAAAATTATTTTAAAAGTTTAATAAAAAGAACTGCCAAATTCTTTCGTTTTACGTTTTCGATTTCCATGATACCCCTGATAAGCTCCTTTTTCAAAGGTATTCCGATGCACTTAAAATTTTCCATTAAATGTCTTTGCTATTATTTAATTTTTGCGAACCTTAGTCTGACTAGCAATATTTTCTGTTTTTGCAAAATAAAAAGCGCGCAAAACTTACACCTGATTATCACCCTTGAACGCCAAACAGAGGTTGCTTTTTAAAGGCCCAACCATAATATGCATAGCGTTGCTTAGCCTATTAACAAAAAGTCTCTCAAATGTATTAAAAAAACAAAAATTAAATCAACAAACGTACGCACGGAATGTGCGATCAGTTTCGCACCTTGCTTAAGCAAACAGTTTCATAAAATTTAACAAAAAGTTTCCCTAAGTTCAATATGGCTAGCCTAATATGATTAACATGTATTCGTATATTTGCTTAAGCCAACTTAAGCACATTATGGTTGGGCCTTAAGTATTTTTTTTTGTCCAGTAAACCGCAAGGTTGCATTATGAAGTTTAAAAATTTTCAAATGGGAACAAAGAAGGTTTTGTTTAATTGAACCTAACCTTCGTCTAGACAAAACAAAAAATCTTTTTTCGGTTAAAAAAATCTTAAAAAATAAGGTAAAATCTTACTTCTGGCAGCGCTTGTACCGATGTTTTGTAGCTCTGGTGAGAAGTTCTCACATCGAAAAGATGAGAAACAAAATATTCGATCGTCTCTCGAAAAGTGAGAAAAAAGTGTGTCGGTCTGTAACTCATGTTGCAAACTATCAAAAGAGATTACGTCGTTACGTTATTAATGTCATAATATTCCACTCGAAGCCGTTGTGAAATTAAAGACGTTGAGAGCGCCAGACACACATATCGTTGACGGCGACCAAAATTTACTGAAATTGAAAAATGTTTAATGACGGCTGCGAAAATACAACCGGCGGCTATACCAAATAATGTAAAGTGCGACTTTTTATTTTAGACGGAAAAAGTTAAACTCCTCAAAAGTGATTAATTTTATCACAGCGAAATAAAACACAAAACTCTTTTGTTAAGAGTTTCATCCGGAGTTTTATTTTTTCATTGAAAAATAAGTCTTACCTGTGGAGTTGGTATATGACAGTATAGCTCTCCGTTGCCTCTAATATCGAGAGTTTTTGAGTTAAAATTTTCTGGATAACTGTTATTTACGGTCCCTGTTGAAAACAGATGTTTTTTTTTATTGCTCTGTTGTCACTTGTAGAAAATCCAGTAGCACAGAGCTGTATTTTTATGGCTTATTTTAACGGTTTTGCCGATTTTGTACTTTCAAACTTGCGTTTCATTTGTGGAATTGTTGATGTGGCAATATAGTAATTTCTCAATACATAAATCGATTGCGTTAAACACGTTAAACCTGACGACTGATAAGTTGGCGCTAATGAGAACGATAATGAGTGACATGCTGTCACTCGCTTAAGTTTTCGATCGACGTCATGAGCCAGGCTGAAAAAAAATAAAAAAAAATAATAATTAATTAATATTTAAAATTTTCAAATAACTTTTTTTTAAATTTTGTATGTTTTCCACAGGGCTGTGGAGTCGGAGTCGAAGTACCCATAAAAACTCGCGACTCCAAAATTTTTCGGCATAAAAAATTTTCTTACATTTTCCAAAATAAAAATTCTTCGAAATTGGCAATGCAATATTTAAAATATCGATTTGAAGTTTTTACAGAATAATTTTCTTGATGTAGCTCAGATACATTTAGCATCTTTGTAAGAGTAGGAGTCTGAGTTGAAGTCGGACTTAAATAATTTCAGCGGTTGGAGTCGGAGTCAGAGTTAGAACTATTTTTTGACGACTCCACAGCCCTGGTTTTTTCAGAGAAAAAGAAAAGCTGCTTATGATAATCTACTGAAATTGTTCTTTGATTAGTTACGTTATTTTTATACTTTAATTAGCTTCTAATATAATTTATAATTTACAAATTTCAAATTGCAAAAAAAAAATTTATCTTTTAAGTTCGAAAAAATTTTTTAAAATTTTTTAAAACAAAAAAAAACGTTAATTTTTTTTTAGAATGAGATTCCAGAAAATAAAAAATTCTTGGAAAACTCTACTCTAAATTAAAAAGAAAAAATACTTGGCATTAATTTTTGTATACATTAATTAAATTCAATTTTATTGATTTATTTCACAGCATTAAAAATTCCTTATACAATATTAAATTTAAATTCAGTTCTTAACCACTAAAATATAATTTTTAAACGAAATCTATTCATTTGAGTCCCTTCAAACAGCTGATTTCGTCATTTCCATTAAATTTAAACATCAATCAGTTGTTGAATCCCTCTCTTCTTATCCCATTTTCTCTCCTATCACACTGGCAGTAAATTAGCATAGTCACACACCATTTATCGTTTATTGTCTTCTCAAACCACAGTTAGCTTAGTCCAAGATCTACTTTTATAACAGTAATTGGTTTTACTTAAGAAACATTTCTTATATTTCTTGCGTACGAAACCGAAAAGTGAAAATTTAGTTTTGGCTTTTGTATGTTTAACGACATGGCCGGGCTCTTCATATTGATGTTTAAAGGCATCCAATGTCTCGTAAAAGCAGTCATCCAATTTAGATGGACTGGCACAATCGAAAGGCGTGCTGTAGAGAGCAGCGTTGAACGAATTGGAGTTATCTTCCTCACTATAATATAGTTTAGTAGGATCCATCGAACTATAAGTTATACATGTGGAATTGTAAGCAACAGGATCTTCTTCAAATTTGTCCCAGATATCTTCTGTTTTGTCACTGGCTTTAAAAGTTGAACTAGAACTGTCGCAATAACTAGGCTCCAAATAGTTGACTTCTAAATTTCGTACACGGTGTTTATGTCGCTTTTGCCTTCTTGAAGATTCCATGCGCGAAATTTGTTCCACACTTTCAATGAACAGTTCTAAATCGTTGGCAGAGAATTTATCTGAATCAACACTTTCCATGATTAAGTTGTTGTTACAGGTTTGAGAACTAAAAATCAAATAACTGAAGATTTTGCAAACGCCTTAAGTATTTATACTAACACAGGTAGTAAACGAAATGCCTTCTGATCGTACCTGTTATGTGCGGTTGTCTCGCTCTTGAGCCAGATTTAACCCTTTTTCGTTTTGCTTGATCTTTTAAACATGGTTTTATACACGAATTTGGGCTATTTTTGCACTGGGTAAATCCCTTTAAGGTGGGATTTATGATTTCTTTTTCCACTTAAATTTCCACTTAATTTCTGTAAATTCGTGGAATTTGCCCAAAAAGTCATTAAAGGTTAGCTGAACTCATGTTCATAAAGATTTGATGTAATGTAATAGTGGTGTTCTTATTGCGCGCAAATTTTTTAAATCGTTTACCGCCTCCATAAAACTTTTATTTAAGATGTTGCATTGTAGCTGAGCCTTTAAAGATCACAACACCTGTGCCACATCTGCTGGAGGTTGTAAAAAATATTGCGAATGTTTTTTTTAAGAATTAGTACTAAATAAAATTTTTTTGCTAAAAATAGGAAAAAAAATTTTAATAAATGCTAAAAGTTAAGCAAAATGGTGGAAATATTCTATCTATAATGCGAAATTAATCCAATTTAAGAAGTTTTACTCTTATCCGTGGTGATATCAACTTTCCGTGACCCAAAATAAGTTATGGAATAGATATGTTGGACTGAATGACTTACTTTCGTAAATTTTCTTCAAAATATAGAACGATCTTAACGAAACTTGGAAACTCAATTAAAAATACAAAAAAAGCAGGCCAAATATAAATTGCTTATTTCTTCTGGATTTTTCTTGACAATAAAGTCAAAACAATTATTAAAATTCCGCTAAAGCTTGACAAATTTAATTTTTCTCGCGCATTGACATGCTCTAAAAAAGTTTGGCAATCCAGCAAAATCAAGCCTTTATGGTTTGTATACACATGTTAAACATACCTTGAACAAAGTATTTTTTCAAAGACACATGTGTGGAGTTTCCACGTTGTTCATAGTACGAGACATCAGTAGGTGTCACAAATTTTCCAGTCTGCACATGATCGATAACGTCAATTTCCTTGAGCGTACAATTTTAAAAGAAGAAGTACAACAGGCACACGGCTTGAGTGACAAGATAAAAATGGTGTTTTAACAAGTGCTAACACATGAATCGAAATCTTCACATCCTACTGCTGCATCTGCTAAATATTCTATCGGTAACTATGGCTTGACAGCTGAGTATGCCAAACTGTGTTGACATTTCTGTTTAGAAGAACCCTTTGTACACTTGCACTAAGGAACGCATGGAAGATATTGAAAATGTGAAACATGCATTCACCATTGAAACCAGTGTTCGAAAATAAACACTAAATATCGCTCCTTAGCGTTCGGTTCGGTAGACTCGTGAAAAACACTAACGCTAGCAGCGTTTGTGTAGTAAATCATTGAAAAAAAAATAACGTTTCCCCGTTTGTCATCTTTCGAACACAAAAATAATACTCCAACTCAGCAAAAAGATGAGAACATTTAACTCTGTTCGGTTTTTTTTAAACCACAAACTTCATTGTGTTCAGTTCAGCTCATTAGTGTTCGTACGTCTCGGTTGTGCTTGGCGCCCTTTTGGCTGCTAAAAAAAAACGAAAATATTTTTACAAAAACAAAATACACGTACGAAAAAAAGACAAAAAGGCACCAAAATAAATTTACACAAACAAAACATATACACAATACACACACATGCTGTTTGTGCTGCGGTCGTTGCTAAAATTTTTTGTTTGTTCATTTCTTTATCAATACAAAAAAAAAGGAAACATTATAGAACATTAAAATATAATGTTTGTCTACAGTATCACTACAATTATTCTGTTTTTGACGAAGAACAAAACACTTATATAAAGTTCGGCTCTTTCTTGAAAATAGTTACGAACGGTATTAAGGGTTGTGTTCGTCTACACAAACACTTATAAAAGAGACATCGTTCGTGGGTGTGTGGGCCGAACGCTAAATAATGTTCTGTTTATTTTCGGACACTGCTTGAAACATCTAACACATCTACTTTTAATCAAAAATGTGACAAGAAATTAAACAAGAATAAAAATTGGGAATTAAGCACGAATAACAAAATCTTTTAAATTAAAATTTTGTATTCCCAGAATTTCTTTGATAATAAACTTAACTGGCAACATGTTTTTGCAAGTTGTTTTTGTTTTAATTTTGTTTTTTCTTAAACTACTTACAACTACAATTAATGTTGGCAGAATTCCAATCAATTGTAGTGGGGAATGTAAGAAGAGATAAACACACTGTTTATTGTTGATGTTTTTGTTTAAACTTTGATATTGTTACAAGTAGAACTGTTGCTTATGATTCTTATACGCTTAACAGTTTTACTTGGTTTAATATCTTAAGTTTTTCTAAAATCTTTATGGATGAAGTTTCCCAATGATCTGGCCTAAGCAACGAGTGAAATGCGCATAGGAATAGCTTATCCCATCAACAATAAATTTCAGTGTTTTTATCAAGAATAAAAATTGGGAATTAAACACGAATAACAAAATCTTTTAAATTAAAATTTTGTATTCCCAAAATTTCTTTGACAAAAAAGACTTGTAGAAAAGGAAAAACTTGACAAATGGTAACGCTTTAAAACAAATTTTGCCAGTGATGCCACAATAATAATATAATTTATTGCCACTCTCCTAGTGATGATACCAAAATAATCGGAAGATGAAGAATGGAATACAATGAGACAGGAGCATCTTATAAATATGTTGATTGTTAGCTTTATTTATTTCTTACCCAGCGGGAAAATGTAATCAATAGTAAACGAGAATGTAATACATATATTGATTAATTTTTGATTTCAGAACTCATTACTCTTAACACAGAACATGTCCTAGGATTGTAATAAATAATTTAAATGTATACTGGGAATGGCTTAAATAATTAAATGTTCAAATCAAACATCTACCATCAAACAAAGATGTCACCATTTTTGAAAAAAAAAATTTTTTTCTACAAAAGTGTCAAATTTTTAAAAGAAAATCAAAAAATGTATTTGAACTTTAATTATTTAAAAATATTAAACAAAAAATTTTGCAAAAAATAGAAAACTTGACAAATGGTAATGCTGCTTGGTAGTGATGCCACAATAATATAAAAAATTATTGCCACTTTTTTAGTGATGACACTGAAACAATCGGAAGATGTCGAATGGAATACAATGAGACAGGAACATCTTGTAAAGATGTTGATTTTTATTTCTATGTATTTCTTATGCCTTGTTCGCACGGTGCTTTGGATTACTTCGCTCTCCGTTTTAATTACTTATTTGAATTACCATGTTCGCACGGCATATTCCTAATCGGTTTTGACAGTTTTTCTTCTTCTTCTTCTTTTTATTAATTTTGTTTATTGCTAAATTTAATTGTTTTTTTGCGTTAACTTGTATTAAGAATTAAAAGAAAAAGTAAGTAAAAAATATTATTTCCAAGAAATACAGACATTTATTTATTTTCCCAGTAAATAGAATATTTTGTTTGTTTTTTTTAGTGCTTGACACCTGGTGATGGAAAAACCCGATAAAAATTAGAGATCACATTGATTTTAAAGTAATCCACAGTGTAATAAAAATTGAATTATGTGCAAATGAGATAATCCGCTCTCAAAATTTTGTATGACGAATTATGTAATTTGGATCATAATTAGGCTGTGAATTACGAATGAGAGCGCGAATTACGAAAAAACGCCGTGATGCGAACATGGTATTAAGGAACATTTTCAACATCATCGCAAATGTATGGTATTTGTTGACAAGTGTGAAAAGGCTATACCGATTGGCAAGTCATCATGAATCGTTTTGCGCTAGAACAACGCTTCCAAATTGTGAAAATTTACATTTAAAAATATAAAACTGTTCGCGAAGTTCACGGAGCACTTCGTCCATTTACGCTGTTCTTTTCTGGTTAAAGGGCTACGTAAATAAGATAATCCTCAAGCCGCTAACGAATAACCCTTAAATTTAAGGTTTGTAGCAGTTTACGCACTCTTTCGAAACGAGAAAGAAGCTGCCGTTACGATGAATGGATAACGCTATCGAGCCATGCTTATTAGATTTTAGATTCTTAAAATTAGTCATCTAAACATTAAGGACACTTAGCTCCAATAAGACTGCGCAACTTGACATATAGCGCGCTTAACAGTTGACTTATTGAAAATCAATTTGGTGCCAACTTTATTTCCAGAAGTGGTCCTGTTCACTAGCCCCCTCCCCTCGTTCGTGCGGTTTAACGTCTCTAAATTACTTTTTATATTCCTATGTTAAGTCATTGGTTTATGCCGACAAACTAGCAACTCTTGAATCATGGGACTTTAATATTCAAACCACGATTGACGCCATACGCCCAGTTTTATTGAAAAGAGTATTCAAAAATGTTTATGTAACTCGTAGTCGCGTCGGACATATGCCGGAAATCATACTAAAAAATGAATGCCAAGAAATTTTCTACCAGATTAAAATAAAAAAATTTCATTCCAACAATATTTCTGCCTGGTATAATCATTTTAAGTTCTCAGCAAGCTAAAAAAAAACACCCTATAGAAATATTATTTAGTCAAAAGGTTTGAAATCTGACAAAAAAGATTTTGTATTTATTTCTTTTAGATTAAAATGTTATTTTTTTTTTCTTAATTCAACACTAATTGACACTTTGTTGCAAAATGAGTGCCGGGTTTTTTTCGCTATTATTTGAATTACATTTTTTTTCTACAAAAATTTCATTAAAAGTGGTTTTTATTTTAGAATGTATGAATGTTGTTACTAATATTTAAATCACGTTTTGTAATGTCTCTAAAAGTTGGAATATTTTTAATGTCAGTTACAGAAAATTTTGTATGTCTATGAATTGAATATTGGCCTCAAGTACCTGTCAATCAATAGATATGGCTGCAAAGGAATTGTAGGTTTTATACAAAATTGTAGGCTGTGTGTTGGAAAAGGAAATCGATAGTATTAAAAGTATTACAGCTTTTTTTGTTTTTTTTTTTTTGTAATAACACTCTACATCAATTTGAAAAGTGTGCTACTTGAAATAACACTTCTGGTCGATATAAAATTTTACTCGGGAGTTGTAATTTAAAGTCAGATAGAGGCATGAATCGCTTTAAAAACTAGCTAGATTTTCTGACAATCAATTATGCGCAAATTTAGATATTTTAGTAAACAAACTTAAACGTTTGATAAGAGACATGTGCTAAGCTTAGTACCATAATTAAAATTTTATCATTAGCCCAACAATGCCAGTTATTATTTTCTTGTACTTAATTTTCATTCTAAATCCTAAATATTTTTTATATTAAATTTTTGATTTAATCTGTAATTATTTAGTACAACTTTTTTGAGTCCCAGTCGTAGATTCTTCTGTTCCTCTTTTAAGATTCTCTCGTAAATTTGCTAGTACTAGTATTCATAGTATCTATCAATTGTGGAAAATTAAGAAGTAAGTTCTTAAACCGTGGACATTTTAATCCAATCGTTGATGTAACAGTACAATTTTTTAGTACCGTTAATTAATTTTTTAGTACTACATACATTTTTTGTTTCAAACCCCAAATCTTTTTACTGAATTTTTGTTTCTGGTACTAAATTTAATGTCTATGATATAAATCTCTTACCCAAATTTTCACAACTTGTCCGGTAGCTAAATCCCATTTCACCCAAGCGTTCCCAACAATATTTTCGTCCGGACAAAATTTTTGTATATTGAGTCTTACTTCTGAGAGAGATAGAGAGAAATTATTTTTTTGGGAAAGTTTTTTCTTGAAATGTTTTAATTTTAATTTTAGCTCAGAACAAAATGAACTGAGTTTCCACTTTTTTTTAATTTGTACATAAAAGTTTTTTTGCTGAATAATTTAAACTAGATTTTGACATCTAATAACACTATGCTAGTTGAAAAAACAGACAAGCCGGGCACATGGCGTTTTAACATAATTCGGGGACGCTGAGTCCAGTGTTGACCGCGGTTTTTTCAGATTGGCTCTGGTTTTCGAGATATACCGTTATTTCGAAAATGGAGGAGGTTGCACAACATATATTCGCGTAACTCAAAAACGGTTTAGTTTATTGAAATTACTAAAAAAACCGAAACTCCGCAATAAAATTTCATTTTAGAAAAGTAAAACTCTTTTTCTAATATGAGTAGCCGTTATTGAAACATAATTTTTTTTTTGAAAAAAAAATTAATTTTTTATCAAAATTTCGAAATTTTTGTTTTTTAAAAATTCATAAAAAATTAACAAATGCAGCTAGGATTCTAATTTTTTGCGGACTTATAAAAAACGAAGCTACAAACAAAACAAGCCATAAATGATTAAAATCTGTTTACAACTTTTGATTTTATTCACAAAAGTCGACAACTTTTAATTAATTTAAGAATTTCATAAAACGTAATATTTGTATGGGAGCACCCTAAGGGAAATTCTTAAATTGATTAAAATTTGTCGACTTTTGTGAATAAAATCAAAAGTTGCAAACATTTATGGCTTGTTTTGTTTGTAGCTTCGTTTTTTATAAGTCTGCAAAAAATTAGAATCCTAGCTGCATTTGTTAATTTTTTATGAATTTTTAAAAAACAAAAATTTCGAAATTTTGATAAAAAATTAATTTTTTTTTCAAAAAAAAAATTATGTTTCAATAACGGCTACTCATATTAGAAAAAGAGTTTTACTTTTCTAAAATGAAATTTTATTGCGGAATTTCGGTTTTTTTAGTAATTTCAATAAACTAAACCGTTTTTGAGTTACGCGAATTTATGTTGTGCAACCTCCTCCATTTTCGAAATAACGGTATATCTCGAAAACCAGAGCCAATCTGAAAAAACCGCGGTCACCACTGGATTCAGCGTCCCCGAATTATGTTAAAACGCCATGTGCCCGGCTTGTCACGAAAAAAAAGTGTCAATTTCATGCACAGTGTAATTATAGAGCTAAAAAAAGTTTTCAGCAGGGGTGTTAAGTACGACAGTAATAAATTCGCCTTGGACACTAATTTTCTCAACAATGCTACCATACTTTTATTAAATAAAGAAAAATAAAAACAAAAAAAAAAAGAAAGAAGTAAGAGAGAGTTAAAAGTTACTGCAGATGATTTTATTATGGTCTTTCGAATTTTTGCCTGAAGTCTAAAAGACACAATTTTATTTGAACACTTTAATACAAGCGGCGTTTTTTCAGACCGATAGAACTTGAAAATGTAAAAATAACACCTAAATTTAATTTATTTTAACAAAAGTGTCTTATTTTTGAAAATGATTTCAGGCATATGAGCTGTTCTTGCTGAAGCGCATTCCGGTCGTCAAATTTTGAGTCACTTTTTCGCGCATTGCTGGCCGTATGTCACGAATAAGACGGACAAAGTTGGCTGTCAAATTCTCAATTGTTGCTGGTTTGAGAGCATACAACCAGTGACTTCACGTAGCTCCAGAGAGGTTTCAAATTTCAAGATATTGAGGGTTATTGAAAGGTTAATTTCTCAAAATCAGCTTAACGCTAAGTTTGGATTTTAATAAGGGGATGGTTGTGTTTGCCGTCTGGCACGCAGCCATAATCAATGCCATCCACATTTTTAAACAAAAAATCATTGACTCTAGTATGGTTACTAACTTTATTGACCGAAACGCGGACTCCGCCTTGATTTTTGATGAAATAAGCGCACCAAACCGTACATTTTTATGGATTTAGTAGTGTCTGCGGCAATTTGGTTTATTCACAAACCCTTTATGCCAAAAATGAGCCTTACCGCCTAACACAATTTTCCAATAAAACGTCGTACACTGGGGCCAAAAGCCCTTTTTTCGCGGGTCAATTCATATCTCCTCAGCAACAATAGTGAGGTACACTAAATTTGATGAGGGTAAATCTTGGAACTAACTGCATGTTCCAAAAAAATCTTGGATGTATTGAACGGGGGAGACGGATACCCCCATAAAAAGTATTTAGTATTTTATTTTTTATCTGCAGAGCAATAAAGTGAGGTACACTTAATTTGATGGGAGCAGCGCTTAGAACAAACAGCATGTTCTAAAAAAATCTTGGAAGAGTAGAAAGGGGAGACAGGTACCTCTCATTATTAACTCAATTATTAATTAATAAAATTGGTTTTTAAATCTGAATTGCCTTCCATTGAATGAGTTCGGATACGAATTACTCAAAAATTTATTTTTTTAATAAGTTATTTCGTTAGAGTTAAATTTGTATTCACGCACTCTAGGTTTGATTTATTGTAAAATATAAATTTAACCACGGTCACGCGTAACTCAAGTGTGACTGACGCGTGACGTAACAAATCACGACATTTGCACATCTCTAGTAAAAAAAACATAAAACATTAACAACAACAATAGCAATAAAAGTTATAGCAAGAGACGTAAAGCGCTTTTTGTTGGTAAACTCAACGCGTGTTGCTATTTATTTGTACATAACTTCTAAGGCGCACCATAATTTTTTCTATTTAAAATAACGCTGATTTGTTAAACCTTGAAAATAAAGTTAAAATCTCTGCTCAAATCGGTCCAATTGATGACTTTGTGTCCACTCAAACTGAAAAAAATCCATTTTTTCCTGCATTTCCATATAAACTTAAAAAATAAAAGCACTTCTAAAAATAATTTTTTTACAAATTTAAGCATAACATATGAAAAAATACCTCAGCTTGATGGTTTTATGGCTATATTTGTTTCCTTTAAAAATAACTTTCGGTAAATTGGATTTAATTATAAAAAGTTTTTAGCTTTTTTTGCCGATTTGTTCACTTTTTCTCACAATGTTTAAATTCAAGGCTTATCTTTATTCACCACACTTAACTAAAGTAGTTTGGGTTTGATGCAGGGTATCCTTTGATCGGTATAACTCTTTTAAAATATGGCATCTTTTTTGTTGTTATTTTTTCATGCCTTAACAAAAATTGGCTGTGATACTTCGTAAAGCCTCAGGGTGCTGAAAAAATTTGACCTAAAAATAAATTTACGTTTTTTTCAGCTAAAATCCAACTTTCAAACAGAAATGGAAAAGCCATGTAATAATATTGACTCTGCATATCAGTCTTTAAATTTTTTTTACAGGTTATGAATTCTATTACAATTGGAAGGTTGTATTACAGTTACACTGACATGATGATGACTGTGTTGATATTTATAACAAACATGAGTTGGATTGAAAGTTCAGATAGTCTGAAAGAATCATAGTTGATATGAAGAAAAATTGCATATTATTTTTAATTGATTTTTCAGTGTCATTACGCAAAACTTTTTTTCAAATATTTTTTGTAGTCTATTAATGTGCTGGCCATTTAAGTGTTAATTGTAAAAAGATTTTTTTTCTTTTGAAGTTAGTTTTCCTTATTTATGTTTAATGATTTTTTTAAACGTTCAAAAGGATTGCGTGTCTTGTTGCTACAGAGCTAAATGCGTGCAACTTTTTGTGTACAAAATGTCGCTATGAGATACCGCTATTTGCCACACAACTTTTTTATTAAGCGGCTTTAACAATTTTTTTTTTTTTTTTTTTTTTTTTTTTTTTTTTTTGATAATACAAAATGCCCAAAACTTGTGTACATCAGAAACAAAAATACAAAACCATTGGCACATTGACACCCCCATTGTTGGAAACGTAAAAGCAGACCACGACCAAAAACAAATTTTAGAAACAAACTTCCAAGAGGAAAATCACGTTTAAATACTGATTTTTTCCCCTTTTAGAAATAAACTAGAAATGCACCAGGAGAAAAACAGAAAAATAGCAAAATATTTGGCAAAGAGCTTTAAGCTGAAACGTGCATTAAATGGTCAACACGCAAGTGTTTAAATGCTACAATTAACAAGTGGGTGGTAACAGCAACCAACTAACAATACATTGAATATATACAACCAGCAACAACATAATCGGCAACAACCGCAAAAAGCCGCCAAAGTATGTTCAATGCTAGAAATAACAAACTTTTAAAATTTTTTCAATTTCGGAAAGTATTTTAAGAGAAAAGAATATTGAAAAATCGCAAGGCTGGATAGACAGACAGTTATTAAGCTAATATGAAATTTTGTAAATGTTGTCACTTTTTCAAATGGAAATTTTAATTGTTTTATAAATTTCAATTCCAAAGCATACATACATACATACATATGTATGTAAATACCCAGCGGTAAAAATAAGTAGTAAGCAGGACTTCTGGAAGCCCATATAACTCAGGCACAAGGCCTTCTGCGTTCCATTCTCCAGCAGGTCTGATAAAAGGCCTTCTTCAGCAGACCTAATTATTAAATAAACATGTTTGGCCACCAAGTAAAAAATTCACACAACATACAAACGCTTCGCCACAAAATTAAAGGAAACCTAATTTAAATTAACTTCTTTTAAATTTTTTTAATATAAAGTTTTTGTTGTTTTGGCCTTGGAATGCGTTTTTTTGGTGACGGTTCATCAGTTTTGTTGCTGCAAACGTAGTAGGCGCACAAAATTTATGTATACATACACATAATAAAAAACAACTTATGTATGTAGAAGGAAGTAGGTAGGCCTTCCATAAGACCTTCCTGAGAAGGCAAGCGAGCATGAGTACTGGATCTAAAAAAAGGTCTTACAGAAGGACTTATAAATGAAGGCCTCCAGAAGTTTACCGCTGGGTATGGATGTACATTATAGCTACTCACCAAAAAAAGTGCTCGATTTACCCTCCTAAAAATTAACCTTGGACTTTTTTAAAATGACGTTTTTAATATTTCGGCTCCAGCTTTGACCTCTCGTGAGCTGGACCATTTTGAAAAAGGGTCTATTTTTACATGTTTTGTTAATTTGAGAATCTGTTTCCTTACCAACATATACAAAGTTCTAGATGGTTTCTAGATCATGTATGGATGAAAATAGGACTAAAGGAAGAAAAACAGAAATGTTACACGACTTTTTTTTAAAAAAAAATTTAAGTCGTGGATAATTTTTTTTCTTTCTTTCTTTAGTGCTATTTTCATCCATATATGATCTAGAAACTAAATCCGCTATCATATTAGAGTTACTACAAAATTGCATTTATATATATTCCAGAGCAACGTGTAAAATGCATCTAATTTGCAAAAATCTAAATTATTTACATACAAATATGATGTACTTGGCAAAAGAAAAAATTTGATACCCATATTGCCCTATTTGAAACGAAGGGTTACCACCCCATTGCATTTTTGTCAAAACGCGAACCAGCACGAATTTCAAAAAAAGCTGAGACACGTATTTAATTAAATGGACTAAAGATTAAAATATGTTAATTTGGCATTTTTATTACAAACAACCTCGAACAAAAAATTCAAAAACCGTTTTTTTTTTACAGAAAATCCGTAAAAAGGACATGGATGATCGTCCTTGGACAATAAATTTTGGTAAGGTAATGTGGTAAGGAAACAGATTCTCAAATTAACAAAACATGCAACAATAGACCCTTTTTCAAAATAGCCCAGCTCACGAGAGATCAAAGCTGGGGCCGAAATATTTAAAATGTCATCTTAAAAAAGTCCAAAGTTCATTTTTAGGAGGGTACATCGAGCACGAATTTTGCTTCCATACAACTTGAGTCGCTCCAATGCACATACGTACATATTTCTAACTGCCTGTTCATCTATTTACGAACGAAGACTTCGTTCGCTTAACTTACACGCAAAACAAGCGATCGAAGTCTTCGTTCGTAAATAGATGAACAGGCAGTGAGTATTCTTACTTTATGGTTTTTTTTTTGGTACGCCTTATATAAAATGCCCACGTTTGGGTACTCTACTTCAGGTCAAATGACATATGCATAATTTAAATAAGTTAAGAAATTATTTCTTATTGTTTCTCTATTGTCTCTTCATTCTTGGAAATTCACCTTGTTTCATGGCTTTCCTATTTTTAAATCCAAAGATTGTTGTTTTTGTTACTTTTTGCACAAATCCACAACTCGCAATCCATTTTGGTAATCATCCACAATTTTTAGTTTTTCTTTTAAAAAAAAGTCTCTTTCTTGAACTCATTTTACTGATCATTGCAGCATAATCAAACAAAAATGCTACATAAACAAAACCTAAAATAGCAGCAGTGTTGCCAGTGAACTTTCGAGAAAGATACATTTTACTAACTTTTCCCCAAGAAGATACGTTTTGAAAAAAATTTTAAAATCCAATTTTAACGTATAACATTTATTAACATAAATTTTTATTATTCCATATTTAAATGAATATTGTAAAGAAAATGATTTCGTATAAATTCATTTTTATATTTATTTAGATCATAAATATTAGGTACATATGTAATTTTTAAAAATATATTTTTAAAATTAATTATATGTAATTATCTTTGGATGTTATCAAAACAAATTCATTTTTGTAAGAATTAATATACGAGTTAAGGCGGTTATTCTAAGGCGATTATATCAACGTTCAAATAAATTTTTACTGAAAATAAAAAAGATGTTCATATTTCCTCAGTACAAGAGATTTAGGTGGCTCTAAGTCAAGTGTTGCTTAGCAGTTAATCTAGTTTAACAGAAGAATCACAATTATTCAATCAATCTGAGCTTAACGTTCTCGTCCGTGGCTAGGAAATTTCGAAATCTAAGACCCATCTTTTTTGTTCCAGATAACAACAAAGTTAAAAAAGTCATAAATATTTCGTTTTTTTGGAAATAACATTCCCAGTGGCTTGGAGACACTTCAGTGACTTATCCAAACTGAGTTTGAAAAGAGTGTTGCTACATAATGGAAATAAATCTGTGGAATGTACACAGAAAGAAAATCGCTCGGGATATATTAAGTTTTTTATACTTTCTTTAAGTACGAGTCATACTCAAAAATTCAAGAACGTATAACACTAAAACGTACTTAAATGGGATTACTTTCGAAAATTAATCCCGGAATATCTTAAAATAAGTATAAAATTCTTAAGCCAAGTAAAAAAAAAAATATTGAACTTTTCGTTGTTAGTGTCCCTCTGAGAGTTAAATTACAAAGTGAACGTTTTAATCTCAAATAACTTATCAAAGTTTATTATAGACACTACAACAACACCACACAAGTAGTTAAAAGACGATTTGCTTGTTGTGTGCTGTAACAACAAAAACAACAGAACAAGATGAAAACACATTATTTTCATGTTTAAAATAAAAAATTGAGAATTCTTGCTTCTCATTTAGTTTATATTTTTAGTAAGATATGTACATTAAGTTTTTAAAGTAAAAACCAAATCGGGAATGATGCTTATAATTGAAATTCTGTAAGGTGTATAACTTGAACGTAAATCAATTTTAATAAAATGTCCTTCTAATTTCACTTTTGCTTTATTTCAAGTACGAATTCGGGATTGATAAGTTAAGTATTTCGCGTTTGAAAATCCGCTTTTGAATCAATCTTTCTGTACTTGATTTAAGAAAATTCGTACTCACCGTAATATTAAAACAGCTTTGGATTGATTTTTCTTTTGAAAAATCTCGCCTACTGCGTTGCCGTTTTAGTTACTTTTAACCAAAATTGGTTACTTTGTTTTTAATGTGCACTTGTATACTTATTTCCATTTTGGTTATTTTTTTTCAACTAAAAAATAACCAATTTTTGTCTTATTTGGGTGTTAGACGATCAAGATTTGCATTTCTATTTTTAAAAACTCCAAACTTTTTTTACCAATTCACTCATACTTTTAAAAATTAAGGTTATTTGCTTGTTGAGACTTTCAATTTACGTTCAAGAAAACAGCTAATTACAATTTTAATGAGCATTTTTTTCGATTGTCTGATCGTTTGGCTGCAGGGTTAGTACTACCATTACCCGGTGCGCTTTTCTGGACATATATATTTGTGTATGTTATTGATGTATTCAACATTTTTACTATTTTTCATTTACTTTATAAAAATGTTTATGTAACCGATAATCACTATTTGGGGCAGTGATGTTATGCTAGGAACAGAACTGGGACGAGCGACGAACTTCGCCCTAAACGACGAATTTTTTAGTAAAAATTCGCTGAGTAAATTCGTCGCATGAAAGACAATAACGACGAATAACTAAGAGCTTTACTAATTGAGAAAGTTGTTTGCTGTTTGTGAAAAGAGAGAGAAATAGTGCGACCATATAAAAAAAAATTTACTTAAAAAACACAAACATTAACAAAAACACAATTAAAAACTATTCTTATAGTTATCTTCTTTGTATATTTATTTTAAATGCGATAAAATAATAAAAAACAATTATTCAAGTAAAAAAGTAACTTTATTTATTAAAATACTTGAAAACTAAAATCAAACATGGTCACCTGGTACTGATTTGTTCGTCGTTCGTGGGCGAATGAAATAGAAATAAATCTATTGCAAAGTAGCCGCGTATGACGAATTTCGGCCGACGCCATGATTGTGTGTATTTTCATATACACAAATATGTTTTATTTTTGGCGACGACGATTATACGTAGGCAAACTCCCTAGTTGTAGGGATTTTTTCTAAAAAAGTGGCAATAGGGAAAAAAGCAAAGATTTTTTGAAATCATTAAAATTTAGGGACTTTTGCAAAGTTGTAAGGATTTTTGTGGGGACAATTTTTTGAGTGCGTTGAGAAAAATATGGATTTTTTTCGGGCTGTGTAGTGGGTTTAAGGAAATATAACATCACTGATCTGGGGTATCTCCACTCCTACCGAAGCAATATGAAACCTTTTAACGTACATATATAGTCTGTTAATTCTTCAAAACTTTGATAGCTCTAAGGCAAACAGTTTTTTAAATAGACGAAAATTAGTGTAATCTTTGTTTGGGCGGTGCCAATTCCATAAAAAACGTTCAAAAATTATAAGACCTATTGTACCTTTCAGACCATCGGTAACATACTGTTAAAATTTTATAAAAATCGATCCAGAGGCTTAGGTGTCTATTCATTCTTAAATATAACTCTCTTAACCTGGTGCGCTTCGCTACACTGCGCCTACCCGCTTTATATTTATTTTCAAAAGTGTAAATAGTAAACCATAAGTGTGACTTCTACAAGGTTTGAATATTCTCACTATAACAGTTCTTAAGATATACAATATTAAACATTGGCGTTCTATGGGGGGTACCACTTCTCCCGCTGTTATTTTATTTCAATTTTGGGGCTCAGAAGATCCTACTACCAAAAGTTCAACGAAATGCGTGCAGCGGTTCTTAATAATATTTCAATCTATGAGGGGTTCTGCTCCTCCTCTGTCTACCCCGCCCACTTTTATATTGAAATTTAAAGTTTGCCATAATAGTAGCTTTAACCACGTTTAAAGACTCTCCCTTTAATAGTTCTTCAGTTGAGCTATATTTAATATATGCATCCTATGGGAGGTATTTCCCTCCCTTCGCCTACCTGCTTTATTTTTATTTTCAATAGTGTATCTTATTAATATTTCTATCTATGGGGGTACTGCTCCTCCTCTGTCTACCCCGCCCATTTTTATATTGAAGTTTATAGTTAAACATGATAGTAGCTTTAACCACGTTTAACCATGGACACTATGACACTTTTAAAAGTGTCATCCATGGACACTATGACACTTTTAAAAGTGTCATAATGTCCATCAGAGCGCAAGGATTTTCTGTTCTACGGTATAACAAACAAATACCGGCTTCGCTAACTAAAGCGTCTCGGCATAGACGGCCTTCGCCCGGCGGTTTATCATTTTCTATGATAAAACAAGTACCGGCTTCGCTAAATAAAGTGGAATTGAAATCGAACAAGATTTTGATTTAAATTATTTACAAAATGACTACTTTTTCCTATCTTTCCTAAATGTAGCACAAATTTCGAAGGTGTAGATAGATTCCTTTAAGTTCAAAATTCATCAGATCAGATTACAAAAAAAAAAAAAACTTTCGTGCTTAATTTCATAAGGTCATAAGTTTCTATTGTAAAAAATTATCTAAACGACTTTTACAAAGACTAGAAATGTCTGGATCGACCCTTCTACCACTTTCGATTATACCCATGAAGTAGCCTAAAAAGAAGCAGTAGTGCCACTATTAACTCGGTTTATACCGATTACTTTCCGATTTTTTTTCAACTTTTAGCAATAAATTGTTTTTTTTTAGGGTTTATGAATTATTGTGTATCTTTCAAATCTGGAAATATTTATAACCTCTAACAAATCTATAGAAAAACCATATCACTTCAATGTAGGTGTTTTATTTCTTAGTTGCAGTCTACATGACAAACTGACTGGCTATGGCTGATTGTGTGCCTTGTTACGGATGTTGCAACATTGCAATTTAGGCTGAAATAAGCCTTCAAGTAACTTGTAAGATTTGCCGCCTATTTACAATTTTATTAGCGCCTCTGATTTGTTTAACGAGCTACAACAGGAAAATTTAAACAAAAAACGAAAAGAAAAAAAAAACAACTACTTCAACTAATCAGAGACATAAAAGCCAGACTTGCAACACAAAAAAAGGAGTCATGCAACATGCAGAAAAGCCAACGTAACAAAATTACAAAACTGGTGTGCAAATTTAATTTAAGCTTATTTCCACTTTTGCCTACATTGTTAAGGGTTTTTGAATTGTTGCCATAATTGACATGGCACGATCAACAGTTTAGCCTTTTCCATTAAGTACCCAACCAGATTATTTGAACATGCTACAGATTCCTTTGGCTTACAATCTTTTCAAATTCGAATGACTTAAATACTTACAATTTGAATATGGATGAGAATTTGAATATATTTTTGCCTCTCTCTCTCTCTTTCTTGTTCTTTGGATTTTTGTTACCTTTTTCCTAATGTCTTTGCGACAGTTTGTTCATTCAGCGCTGTCCACTTGGCTTGTAATTGCAGTTTGTGTCGTTGGCATCTGCAGTATAGAAAGCAGTTGGCAGGGAAAGGTTTTTGTTGTAAAGAAGTTTAATTTAGCCTAGAGCACACGGCATGTGAAAAGCCACATAAGCATGTGGTGTTGACGTAATTTTTCATCACAAAACCACAATGGCCATTGTGTGCTGTGTTACGTTAGAAAAATCTGAAATATTTATTTCTTTTTATAAACCTTATGCCCAATTTCTAGGATAGTAATTAAATCTAAATTAAACTTAAAACGTATTTAAATACTTTGAGTTTTATTTTAAAAGTCTTATTTAAACAAGATAAAAGTATGGTAGCACTACTTAATACAAAAAAATATCATAAAAAAGTATAATCATTTACAAGCTGGTCTCAAAAAACAGCTGATTGTTATTGCTTTGCCTCTTGTTGTTGTATTGTCGTTATATTGAGGCCACCTTGCTAGAATATTACAATAGAAACTTAAGTTTAAATTAAGTGTACCACATCGGTAAATTAAGTTTGATTTAAGTATTTAGTGAAGAAGAGAATTCTGTATTTAAAACGATTTTAAACATAAATGTGTTTTAATATCAATCCTGAAAATTGGCCATTAGTGTATTTAGTTGTACAAATAAATATTGAGTTTTATTCGAACTTTCCCATCTTAATATTTTCTTTAATATGTAGAAAAAAAAACGAAGTGTAGGTGTTGCAAGTAGTACTTTTCCAGCTTGCAGTTAACTATTGATTACGCAGAAGTATTGTCAACATTTTTCTTTCTATTCACACAGGCTTGGAAAATGTTTAATTTATATAGTAAATCCAATTATTATAAAGGAGAATTTTGGAACTTTTTTAAATATTCATATGAACTGAAATACTTTTTTTTTTTTGTTACTAAACAATATTTCATAAATAAATTAACATACTGTGGGTTGTTGATAGACAGACGCTAATCTGTTTGTTTATGACCAGTTCAAAATTGTTCCTATAAGTTATCATTAATGGAATAATAATTTGCCAGTAATCGGTTTTTAAATTAAAATATTTTCCTTAAATTGTGTGTATTTAAGACAAATTAACTTCTTATCACAGCTAAGGATAAACCAGGATATTTAAAAGACCTTCTTGCAAAAAAAAAAAAGATTACGATGGAAGTGGAAGCCAGAGCACGAAAGGATCTTCGAATGAACTTGAAATAAGAGAAACTGGAATTGGAGTTCATATAAGTGATGGGAAACAATCGAGGGCACTATCACCAATATCGATAGTTAGAAAATATCGAAAGTATCGAATGCCATTTAAATTATCAATCAAAAGAAAGACAAAAAATGAAAAACATAAAAATGTGTACTTTGGGCTTCAAGAAAAATTCTTGACAAAAAGTACGAAAAACAGAAGTAAGGAAGAACACAGCGTTTAAAAAGCTGCAGTTGAGATAGTAAAAGTCATAAGATTATGCTGTAACTTCGACATCTTCATTTGTCATTGGACAAAAATAAACTGTTGGCTTTATGCTAGGAACACAACTGGGACGAACGACGAATTTTTGGCCGCGAATATTCGTCGCCAAAAATAAAACATATATGTGTATATGAAAATACACACAATCATGGCGTCGGCGGAAATTCGTCATACGCGGCGACTTTGCAATAGATTTATTTCTATTTCATACGCCGGCGAACGACGAACAAATCAGTACCAGGTGACCATGTTTGATTTTAGTTTTCGAGTATTTTAGTATATAAAGTTACTTTTTTACTTTAATAATTGTTTTTTATTATTTTATCGTATTTAAAATAAATATACAAAAAAGATAACTATAAGAATAGTTTTTAATTGTGTTTTTGTTAATGTTTGTGTTTTCTTAGTAAATTTTTTTATATGGTCACACTATTTCTCTCTCTTTGCACAAACAGCAAAGAACTTTTTCAATTAGTAAAGCTGTGAGTTATTCGTCGTTATTGTGTTTCATACGACGAATTAACTCAGCGAATTTTTACTAAAGAATCCGTCGTGTAGGGCGAAATTCGTCTTTCGTCCCAGTTGTGTTCCTAGCATAACTTCTGATTCATTAAATGAACACAGTCGCAGTGAAGGCAAAAGTAAAACACGAAATGTTGTACACGACAAAGAACATCGGCAGTCGACATGTTCGAAAGTGTTTGGTTTGACAGACCAAAACTTTTAAAAAATCCCGTAGTTATCGAAGATGGGACGTTGTATTTGTGTTTTTATTTTCCATATTTTTTTTAATAATACATGCGTTCATAAAAACATAAATATGTACATAAGTACATATTTATTATTTTTCAGCTTAACAAATCTTTTTAATTTTTTGAAATTAAATAAAACTGTAAATAACATCATCGCTTTCATATATATACAATGAACACAACGTCCCATCTTCGTTAACTTCGGGATTTATTAAAAGTTTCAATCTGTCAAACCAACCACTTTCTAACATGACGACTGCCAATCAGTGTTACCGTTGGATATTTTCAAAAAGTACCAAAAAAGGGGATATCCACAAAAAAAGTGGCACCAAAAAGTGGATTTTTTTAAAAAAAATTTTAAAATTAAAATAAGTACACCACATTATGTATTTTTTAAGTTTTTCTTTCTATTTATTATAATTTTAAATGGTATAAAATCTAAAATAAATATTTTGTAAATATTTCTCTCGGGAAGAAATTTTTATAAAATATTTACTTTAATGTTTTGGTAATTCAAAAACGTTAAACTTGTTTTCTGCCAAACATGTTTTTTGAATTATGACATTGTTGCAGCAAATAGAAGATATTTATGTAATGTGTTTCATATATACATTTAGTAATTTATTTCTTGTACTATTGCTTCTAAATACATTTTCTTTGATTTATTTAAGACACCATATTGCACAGGTAGACATTTAAAAACTTTTTAGAAATTTATTTGCCCATTCCACCAGATTCTTATGTTTTTTGGAATGCTATGGCCGAATATGAGCGCAGTTTTCTCCCATTACGTCACATTTATCAGATACGCCAATTATTGTAATTCCGGATGATGTTTTGTACCACAATTAACAACAAAATCCATAGCTTTATAATTTTATTCTACAGTCAACATAATTACAAAAGTTGTAGGCCCAGGCCCACGATGTCGACAATAAAATTTCTTTCGTATATTTGTTTTGTAAACAAAAACAAATTTTAGTTTTTATTATTGTTTTCAATATAAATATGCAAAAGAGATGTTCTTGTCGACACCGTGGGCCTGGCAGCTAAGCTATAATCGGATGAAAACAAGAAATCTTATAACAAAAAAAGAAAATATCACTTTTTCAAATACTTAATATATAATCACTTCCTCACTTTAATACAAATAAATGCACGGCATGCATAGATGCTACTAAATTTAAGTGCTAGTGTTTTAATTTCTTTACTATAGCATATTTAGTTTTTATCCATTTTCGTCTATTATTGCTTCAAATTTTTGTAATCAGGTTTATAGAACAAAACTATAAAATTCGATTTTGTTATTAATTGTGGTACAAAACATATTCCGAAATTACAATAATTGGTGTATCTGATAAATGTGACGTGATGGGAGAAAACTTTGTTCATATTTGTCTTTAGCATTCCAAAAACATAAGAATTAGTTGAAATGGTTAAACAAACTTCTTCAAAGTCGTCCTCTGCTACATATTTATTAATGGTCAGCTTCATACAAATTTTACAATTAATTGTTCTTAAAACGACTTCCGTACATTCGTAAAATGTCTTTAGCCTATTTGTTACTTTATTTTTGATTAAAGCTAACTTAGTAAAAAGACGCTCAGCAGAAGCACTACTGTGTGACAATGTAAAAAATGAGAGATCAATTTGTACAAGTTTGAATATATATATATAGGTATATTCATCAAATCATCAAATCTATTTTTCAATGTTCCTTCTTTATGCCAAAAATCTTCAGCATTCGAAATTTTAAATTTGTGTTCATAATTCGTGTCATTTACTTTACTCTCTAGAAGTTTTAATTCATGTATAAATGCATCTGAGTCAGTTATAATATCTATAAACTCTGAAACTAATTCGAAATAGTTTATATCATCATTAGACACTATAAATATTTGGTCTAAATACTTCAATATATTGAGCTTTTTGTTTTTTATATCAATTCTTATTATCAATTCATTACACAATTTTTGCTAAAAACTTAGATTTTACTTTTAATGTCAATTACACAAATTTTAGACAAGTTTTCGGTACACAACAGTTCGGGTGCTGCTTCATGACTTCTTAGGAGAGACAAAATACTTTTTTTTTACCAAATATTTGAAACTTTTTGCTATATATTCTTTTAAATATTTATAGGAATTTTTCCTAATTCTTGATTTATAAAAAAAAAATAGCAAAAAGTTTCAAATATTTGGTAAAAAAAGTATTTTGTATTATTCATAATAAATAAAACAGGTAAATAGAAAGTTTATTAAACCGATGTTCAGCTAACCACGCATGACAAGAAAGACATTTCATATAAACTTGCTTAAATATACATATATTAAAACAGTTTTACATATATTAAAGCTGGGGGTTATAATAAAACCGAAAGAAAAAATTTTTTTTCCT
Source organism: Pollenia griseotomentosa (assembly GCA_963931875.1). Taxonomy (NCBI): domain Eukaryota; kingdom Metazoa; phylum Arthropoda; class Insecta; order Diptera; family Polleniidae; genus Pollenia; species Pollenia griseotomentosa. The sequence goes on along the minus strand of OZ007564.1, from coordinate 69,081,180 downwards.
AGCGTAAAAAGTATCAAAAAAGTGTCAAGAATCGCAAAAAGTACCACATTTGGGTGCATTTTGTAAAAGTGGCCAAATAGTATCCAAGCAGTCGAAAAAGTGGCAAATTGCCACTTTAGTGGCACCAACGGTAACGCTGCTGCCAATGTTCTTTGTTGTGTACAACATTCCGTTTTTTGCTTTTGCCTTCACTGCGACTGTTTTCATTTAATGAATCAGAAGTAAAAGCAACGGTTTATTTTTGTTCAATGAAAAATGAAAAAGTGGAAGAAAAAGCAATTTTTTCATTTTGACTGTAGTTTTTTAAACCCTGGAAGAACATGTAAAATCAATTAAAATGGGTAATCATTCTAAAAAAAGGTAATTTCGATCTACCAAAGTTAAACTACCATTTGGTTAAAATATTGATGTTTGACTATTGACTGCCAGCCGTCGTCAATGGCGGTGAGAGTTAAACGGCAAAGATTTCAGAGGAGATATTGTGGTAACTATCGAAACATATTAAATCAACCTGTCCGTGAAGGCGCTGCGAAATATGGCCCCAGGAAATATTGCCCAAAAAAAAAAAAATAAAATTTACCCCAAATTTGGTGCTATTTTCATATGCAATATGACCCCATTTTTTTAATGAAAAATTACCCCAAAAAAATTAAAAATAACCCTAAAAATAAAATGAAATATGACCAAAAATTTGGGGTAATTCTTCATTATGAAAAATCACCTCAAAATTTATAATGAATTTTAACCCCAAAAAAGAACACAAAGAAAGTTATATTAAAAATTGTGGGTGGAGTTCATATGTCCGAAACTAAAAATCCCAAATTTAGAATCCCGATTTCAAAATCCGAATAATTATACAGTTTGGGTTTTAAAAATTGTACGATTGATAGCATGGTTGGGCTTTCGGCCATGCGCAAGGATTTATTCTTCTATAGTATAACGAACACTGGCTTTGTTTTACTAAAGTTTAACGTTATAGCCGGCCTTTGGCCGGGCGCAAGGATTTTCTTCTCTATGATATAACGAACACTGGCTTCGCTAACTGAAGCTTTGCTATATAGCCGGCCTTCGGCCGAAACGAAAACTGGCTATACCACATAGCTGGCCTTTGGCCGTGCGCAAGGATTTCTTTTCTACGTTATAACGAACACTGACTTCGCTAACTAAAGAACTCTGCATAGCCGGCAAGGATTTTCTCCACTTTGGTATAAGAATTCGGGTTTTTGATACTATCCCTAGAAAATTTTACATAAAATATTATATTATTTGTGTAAAAATGTTTAGGGTGATTTTTCATTTCTTAAAATATGCATTTTTTATAAGTAAACTTTAATTCATTTTATGAGGTAAAAATTATTTTCTTCATAAAAATAATTTATTGAAAATTAAATTTGATGAACTTTAGCCTGATTAAAATATTTAAATTAAAATTAAAAACCATAAACAGTTCAATACAATAACCACAATACTACACTCAAAAGAAAAATCAATCCATTCGAACTCAAATCAATCCGAAGCGGTATTAATAGTACGGTGAGTACAGAAAGGTTGAGTCAAGTACGGATTTTCAATCGCGAAATAGTTAACTTATCTATGTTCAATCCCGAATACGTACTTAAAATAATCCGAAAATTAGATTGATTTAAGTAAAACTTAGATTGAATCAATCTCAAAATGCGCTTGATTTGATTCAATTATTATGGATTTTATCCCGATTTCGTGCTTGAAAAAAATAAACGAGAAAGAGGAATTTATTATGATTGATTAACTTACCCGTTTTACACCTTACAGAATGACAAAACACCAGCGTCATGCACGATATTTTTTTAACTCTACCAAAAATATAAACTAAATGAGAAGCAAGAGTTCAAATTTACTTTTTTAAATTGTTTAACCCTTCGTGGTACACATGAGTCTGGCCAGAACTTTTTTCAATGTGTATAGAAAATCAAAACATGCGTAAGCCGGAGGGCTAAACATCAAAATAATATGTGTGTTTCTTCTTGTTCTGTTGTTATTGTGTTTCTACAAACAAAAAACAAATCGTTTTTTAACCACATGTGTGGTTTTTTTGTAGTGTCTAGTAGCAGCGGTGCCGTTTTGGTCACTTTTAACAAAAATTTTTTATTTTGTTTACAATGTGTATTTGTGGATTTTTTTTTTTTAATTTTGGTAACTTTTTTTCAACACAAAAATAACCTTTTTTTTTTTTTGGAAGAAGAACCACCGCTCCGCATTTTTGACCCTTAAAATTGTGCATCTTAAACCAATAATTTTTTCATCTACCTAAAAATTATTTTTTTAAGAAGCTTGAACTTTAACATTGATAGTCTGTTAACCATATAAAATATTTACCTTGAAGTTTAGATGACCATTATCTGCTATTCTTAATGCTTTATAGGTCTAACTGAAACACTTTTCTAGATAAACCCTTCCGATGCTATCCCGTTTAATAAGATTATATTTCCACCGGGCATAATTTACCTCAAACATTACTTTAGACACACAATTTTTAAACTTAAGGGCGAATAAAATAGTAATTTTGATACAAAATAATTTTGTTTACTTTTTTCGCTTTTGGTTACTTTATTTTTACATTTTGGTTACAAATTTTTTTTGGTCGTGGCAACGCTGTCTAGTAGACACTGTCTTCAACAAACTTTAATAAGTTATTTGAGATTAACTGCCTGTTTAACGATTTCGAGCGTCATCGTTCGCATAGAAAATTACATTTAAAACAAAAACAAAGTTCGTACAATGTTCGAATTTTGTTTTTGTTTTAAATGTAATTTTCTATGCGAACGATGACGTTCGAAATCGATGAACAGGCTGTAAAACGTTCACTTTGAAATTTTACTCTCACAGTGACACTACCAACGAAAAGTTCAATCTCTTTTTTACTTAGTTTAAGAATTTTATACTTATTTTAAGAAATTCCGGGATTGATTTTCGAAAGTTATCCTATTTCGGATTGTTTTAAGTACGTTTTAGTGTTATTTGTTTTTTCGAATTTTTGAGCACAACTCCCGAGTGTTTTTCTTTTTGTTTAATTAAGTATAAAATAATGTTTAAAAATTACACATAAATGGCAGCATAATGATATTTGTATGGCAGAGAATTGCTATCGTTTGTACAAGAAAAACAAGCGTCTACTATTCGGAAAGGAAAACCAACCTTTTCGAACGTCCACAGGAGTAAGACAATCCTGTATCCTATCCCCCATTCCTTTTTCTTCTACTTTTGGATAGTGTTATGATAAAAGCGAACAGGTTAGTACCTTTTGAAAACCTATAAAATTTGGCGGAGCGATGCATACAAAAGTAAAAAGTAAACCTTCATTCATACGTTGATACGTATATGCATTCTATGCGTTTTGCTGTGTAATTTGTCACTTACACTTACACGAATTCTACTTTTTTGACAGATGCATAAAAAGGAACGACGAGTAAACGTATGGTGTGAACCTCCAGCTTACGTCCAGCTGTGGAAAACCATCTATCCTGTTCGTTTTAACAAGATGGAATCAAAGTACATAGTGCAAGTGCCTGAATGGCTTTGGCATTATTTCCCGCACAAGCGATTTTAACTGGCCTCCAAGATTACCGGACTTGACAGCTCCTGCCAATTTTCATCAAAGATATTCAAAACAAAAAGTTTTAAAACCAGCCTTCGAAATGAAATATGTAAATATGGCCCTCACACCTGAAATCTAGCGAAATGTTATAGAAAATATGATAAGAAGATCACGTAT